>OY723393.1:16972050-17107050 GCA_963210295.1 Ophion ellenae | reverse complement strand
GAAACAGCTTTTTTCCAATTGGCGTGACAAATAACTTCAACAACTTTCACTCGATTTACTTCAAATTTGAAAATTATGCTCCAAATTGCATTTCGCAGAGAAGTACGTACGGAATTTCTGATTAATCGAAAAATTTTCATTTTATGAGCAGTTTATGAGCAGTTATAACGAAATTTTTCACTGAAAATTCATTTTTTAAGGGGCCAGTCCACTTTGAAAATTTCCAAAAATCGAAAATAGCCTTTTTTCGTGGCTCCAAAGTGGACTGGCCCCTTAAGGTATATTTGAGGTATTCCTTTCACGAACCCGAATATTTGACAATTAAAGGATTTTCGTTGATAATCAAGTAAAAATACATCCCAGTGTACTGGTAAAATTTCAGGCCAAGTTACCGAACTTTTAACGAAAAATAACGACTCGAAAAATCGTCTCGTTTATACGGCGCGCAATGGAGATGACACGCTGATCACATTTCTACCTAATAATTTATACACTAAATAACTCCACATGTTTAACATAAAATGCTCACGCGGGCAAAAAAATCGAAAGATTCCGTAACAACAATAAAAACAACGGGTCACCGTATGTTTAAAGAAAATATTAACGATGAAACTTAGAAAAATGTGAGCAGCAGAAGACTTTTCGAAGCCGCGTCTTTACAGAGAAAACGTAAAAATGTCGTAATCTACTAAATATACACGAAATTTGCTATTCCAGTTTATCGTTGGGCATGATTATATTGTATATAATCAATGAATTAATGAAAGAACAAGTCATAATTTCATGAATGAATTATGACTTATTTTTATTAAGCGCCACTATAATTTAACCAATGATTCAGAAGGGCCCTTCTCACGCCCCCAAAAAATACGGCCCTTCACGAAAGCAATACCCCAAGGATTAATAAAAATTTTAAAATACCATGTAATCGCCAACAGTAGTAATAAAACATACCCTAAGTCTCACAAACGGTGAAGAAATCTTTCGTTTAAAAAAAATCATGTAAATCAGCCATTTTTTCCTTGCCTAAAGGTATCTTCTCCCTTAAGGGGAAAATCCCTTTAGACGCGCGGAAATGAGTCATTTTTCATGCATTTTTTTAAAGGTGATAAAATAATCGCACCCTTTTTAAATTTTCACATTATCTTATTACAAGTTTCAAGTGTTAAAAAAAATCTTTTTTAAACAAAACAAAATGGCCGCGAGATGAGGTATTCTTTTAGGCGTCTTCTGAAAAACTGCTTACGTTATAGCTCAAAAAGTGATTGATCGATCTGGCTGAAATTTCGGAAGGTTTTCTCACTATAACATTATTGGAAGGATATACCTAAAGTTTTGAGGTTATCGCGTAAATAAATTACTTTTCTGGGGTCAAATTTTTCGAGATAATGGTAGAAAATATGAAAATTTGATTACTAAGCCCACTTAATTTTTTATTTTATACTTTTTAATATTTTTTGAGTATATCCTTCCAATAATGTTATAGTGAGAAACCTCCCAGAATTTCAGCCAGATCGACCAATAACTTTTTGAGCTATAACATGAACAGTTTTCCAAAAAAACGCCTAAAGGAATACCTTACAACGCCGCCATTTTGTTTCGTTTAAAAAATTAAAAAAAAGTAACACTTGAATGTTGTAATAAGATCGCCAAATTTCAAAATGAGACGATTATTTTATCACCTTTAAAAAAATTCACGAAAAATGACTCATTTTCGGGCGTCTAAAAAAATGTCCCCCCTAAATGTCGGTAGTAATAAAATAGCAATACTACTGCGCGATGTATTTTCATTCGCCCTGCTGCAATTTAATATCGGCGTGGTTCAAAAAAATCTATTAGTGGCAAACATGTATGCATATAAAGTTGTGGACAATTATGAACATCATTGTAAATGTTAACAAGTATTTTCGATGCACAAACCTTTCACGCTGAAATTTGAGACTCTGCACAACCTGTGGTATTTTTTGCCTAAAGTTCCAGAGGTGAAGAGTATCGTCCGCCGTCGCGGACAACAATCCACCCTCGTTGATGAGAAACTGCAATTGAATGACAGCCGCCCCGCCGTCATGCTTGATGTTCACGTCCACGCCGGGTCTTCCCAAACTTTTGCATCAATTTAACGTCAAGAAAAATCGTCGCTTCCAATTATAAAGAGATAAAAAAAATTGAAGATCATTTTTAGACGTATGAAGATAAAAAGGAAAAGAAGATTCTTCTCATTGAGGAGCTGGCGAACAACACCGGACTTGTCCATGTTACGTTAAATTTTTTTTGTGTTCTTCAAACACACTTTTGTTAGTTCCCAAATTATTTTGCATCAAATCCGACTTTAAACACCTTAAAATTGGTAAAAAAAACTGCCTTTTCAAGCAGAAACGGACTTGTTCATGGCTGGTTGGATGAAAAATTAGTAACAGATGACGACAGTGATGACAATGATGACATCGAATGCGATTGCTGTGAGCCTGACATGGAAGAGTTTGCGTAGGATTATTAAATTGATAATAAAAGAATAATTTATATTCAAATAAAAGAATCTGTTTTATTTCATAACCGGATACGTCCATAAGATTTTCATTCAAAAGCGGAGTTGTGCACCATTCTCATTAAAAACTGGATTTGTCCAAAATGAAAATGAACACATGGTAGTTGGTGTTTTTATTAAACTAAAGTCAGGTCCAGGCTTCGATTTGATAGAGCCTTCATACATTAAAGCTTAAGGGGGAATATACGTTTGTAAATTTTTTTTGCATTTTTGGTTATTGGCTTAAAAGGTCCCTTAACTATCCAAAAATGATATCCAAAAGGTTTTATGAGGCGGTCCAGGCATCGCCTATTAAAGGTAAACACGAAATTTCCATGATTTTACAGTACTTAAAACTTTAAACGAGTTTTTCTCGAAACTGTTTTTAGACACGGGCGTATATGCGTAGCGCCTCGAGTTTTCAATCGATTGACTTGAAATATTAACGGTAGCTTCTTGACAATATTTTCTAGTTCAGTACGTAGGATTTTTTCGATAAGTTGAAATTAAAAAATTTTATTATCGATATTCGACCGATTTTTTTTTATATTAACGCCATTTTTTTTAAATCAATATTTTGAAAGCCCCCACGTACTGGACTAGTTTTTTATATCTTCTTTTTAAATATTTTTCGATTTTTGTTCTGGCTTGAAAATTATTACCTGTGCGAATACTGTAGAGGACTATGAAAAAAAAAGTTTTCTTTCATCGACTACTGCGCCGCCATTTCGTGTCAAAATAATTAAAAACAAAATCTTTTACTTTAAGGGGTTACCCCCACTTGCGATTTTGAGAAAATCGTTTTTTCTTATTGCATTTTTTTGAATTATAAGTATCGGAGAATATGTCCTGAAAATTTCAAGTCGATCCGAACAAAATTGACTGAGATATGAGCGTTGAAAGAGAAGAATCCGCGTTGAAAGAGCGTTGAAAGAGAAACTTCAAACGCGTTTTTCTCAAAATGGCATTTCTGAAGTCGGTGGCCAAGATTACTCGAACACTAATGAACCGATCTTCTCGAAATTTTGCAGGCTTATTTAATACATAAAAATGTAGTCTTTAATCGTTCGATTTTTTTTTTCGAAAAAAAATGGCCGTTTTATAGCCAAAAAACGGCCGTTTTTTTTCGTTAAAATCGAACCATTAACTTTGACTGTCCGCCATTTTGTGAAAAATGAATATTTTTTAAAATCCTTCGATTAAAGACTAGTTTATACTTATATTTGACTAAATCCATCCGCATTTTTTTTTCAGATGATCCACTTCGCCGCAATGTTGGTCACCGCAAACCGTGTATATAAAAACATTATTTCATTGACGGCCATTTGCCACTAAACAATGTAATATTTTTCAATAAAAAAATTACTGAAAGTTCTTCAAGATGTGTTCTTTAAAATGGTATATTGATCGATTAAAAAAGTTTTGTAGTTTTCTGTAAAAAAATTCATGAAAAAGGCCTTTTTTTGCGCTACAAGTGGGGGTAACGCGTTAAGACTTGTACCAACATGTAGAAAAACCGAATTTAAGAATATTGCTTTGTTTTACTTAAATAAATTCCCGGGAATGACCCTTGATTCTGCCCTCACAAAGGTATATTGCCCCTTAAAAATTCTAAGTCATCTCTATTTGGTTATTTTGGTTTTTGACGTCTCCTGTAAAAAAGTATTTCATGGACAAGTCCGATTCTGTTCGCCAGCTCCTCAACTTCACGTCTACGTTCCTTTTCTTCGATTTTCCATTCTCCATTCCGTACGTTGTATTCTTTTTTCTCAGTCGTTGTTGGAAAATAAAAGGATACATTCTGAGGGATCCTGACTTAGTGCCAATGGCGAGTAGTTTCTGTATAGGATCAAATGCCAGGGCGGTCGGCTGATGTGGAAATCCATGTCTGAATGTCTGCAACGGACGAATTAGAGAAACATCCATATTTTCGTGTAACAATCAAATTAACAGCTGCTTCCGTCTGTTTTCCTCATCCTCTTAAAGTCCCTTCCGGGCATGATAATACCTTGTGACGTAAACTAATATGACAAATTTACCTTGGCGAGCTTTGCAACGTAGCTTAATCCAATTAAAGTCGGTATTAGCAATAACCACTGGGAATTCCTCGCCCAAGATTTCCCAGCTTTTCATATTCAAGAGTTATGTCACAGTGCTTCTAGTGGACTTTGTAGTTTTTAGTCGAGCAGTGTTGAGAGTATTTGCAAACATTTGATGTTGAAGTTTACATCGGAAGGCAACGAAAATTCTTCATATTTTCATTTGCACATTTTTATTGCATATGCAAAATCTTTCTTTGCAGATTTATGAATTACGACGTTGAAGTTTGCATCGTTGGAAGGCAACGATTTTTCATTCTTTGATTTTTCATTTCTTTATATTTGTCGTTATCCAAAGTCTTTTTGTTGCTAATTGAGATTATGAATTTCTCACAAGAATAGGTGAAAACGTTTAAGGATATACACCTGGATGGTCGAGGTCGAGGATTTGGAAGCTAGGAACATTCTGTCGACCGTGGAAGACCTACACTATGGGCCTGGTATCGATGATTCCATGTTAGTTGACAAATTTCATGATTTATTCATTCCCAAATTTTCAAACGCGTTTTTCTCAAAACCACGTTTTTCAAATCGGTACCCAAAATTTCTCGAAAACCAATGAACCGATTGCCTTGAGGTTTTCTGTGGTTATTCTATACACCATTATCTAGTACTTGTCATAGGATTTTTTTTCCCGTTACTTAGTTTTTGTTTTATAGGCAAAATAATTACTAACTTTTGGCCCATAAATCACTATTTATGTTCAAACGTCCGCCATTTCGTCATAAATCGATATTTTCAAAATCGGCTATGACAAGTACTAGATTATAGTATCTAATTTAATGATCTTTTTGGTTTTTTTTTCAGATGTTTTTTGAAGAAACGCCCGTGGGTACCTTATGCGCAGATTTTTTACGACGCTCCAAGGATCATACAATATCCTTGTATGTTTTTGATATTTTTAAATAAAGAAAATTAAACATATTTTTGAATGTATATACTTTTAGATAATTAAAACCCCAATCCGAAATTTCAAATCATTTTCCTCGAAAAAATGCACAAAAATGACCTTTTTCCGGCTCCTGAGTGTATATCTCCCCTTAAGGGATAACACCACTCTAGGATTTTGCAAAAATCGTTTTGTTTTTGCTTAAAAAATACTTTGGAGTCATAAAAACAATATGCAATTGGTCCTGTAGTCATTTTTTTTTAAAGGTTTAATTATCGATTTGAAATGTTGATGGTAGCTTCACAATTACATTCTCTATGGGAGTACGTAGCCGTTTTTTTTTAAATTAAATGTAAACTTTTTTAGAAACAATTCACTGCTTATTTTTTGGGCAAAAAATCTATTTATTTCTTTCAAAATACACCATTTTTTCAAAATCTGATTTTAAAAAATCCCATAGCTAATAATAAATAGATTATAATTTGTTTGGTTTTTGTTCCAGGTCATATACTTTACGAGAAAACCGTCCTCCCGTGAAGCTATTTGTAAAAAACACGTTTTTCAAGATGGGCTCTGTCGCCGCCATTTTGTATGAAAATTATAATATATTTTTTTTATACTTTAATATGTGTTGAATAAAGCCTCTAAAAAGAAATCCTATTCCTTTTTTCATACTCCCAAAATAAATTGTCAAAGTTACGCCTTATTTTTTACCGCTAGAATGGTGTCAGCCCTTGAGTGACTTTCGCGGCCTAAATCGGCAAAAAAGTGAGCTAAAGAGAATTAACTTTCGTTGCTTTCGAACAACGCAAACTTCAACGTCATTGTCAATTAGATCTCTATATAAGCATCTCAAAAATCGTTTAGGGATTTTCCGGCCCAAAATTTGCCAATACCAATTTGAGCTATAGAAAAAAATGATTTTCATTGCATCCCAGCTATCCAAACTTGAATATCACCAAATAATATCTGTCGTTGCGCATCGAGTCATAACTCGAATTAAGAAATCCGGTAAAAAATTGTACGTGTCTACTTTTTTTTTATCACTTCGAAGTTTGCATCGCTGGACCGCAACGAAAATTGATGGAATTTCTTTTTGGCCGATTTAGGCTACAAAATCGCTGGAACGGTTTTACGTATTTTGATTATAGACTCACGATTTCAAGTTACAGAGAAAAGGTTTCAAATAATGATAAAAATAAAGAGATAGTGAACAAAAAAATCGTTGCACTCCAACGATGCAAACTGCAACGTCCTACTTTTTTTCGGAATTGCACAATCCTGTTTTGTTGCGATCGCATGCCCACTAAACGGAAATTCCAGGCTTGTGATAACGATTATTCTTAATAATAAAATTATAAAATTGTTCAACAATAATAAAATTTAAAAAATCGACTTAACTAATCTAATTGGAATAAATAGTAAATAAAGTTCACTTTATATATTTATATATATGCGATATTCCACGCCATTTCAACCCGTGACCCCGGCCCTTTTTTGTTTTCCTGATTTATTTTTTTAAAATTGTACCCAATGAAAGGAATATCGAAACCAATTTTTCGATTTTTATCTCTTCTCTCTCAGGAGTCATAGTTTTCCAAAAAATGTCGATTTCAGACGTTTGGGAAATAATTTTTTTCATTTTGAAGCATACTTTCGTTAAAAAATATGAAAAAAATTATCAATTATCAATGTCAATATTTTTTGTCGCTTTTAAAGTGAAAACTATTTTTTTTAAAGATGATTGCCTTTTTTAGATTTTTTGGAAAAATTCTCTAAAATAGAGCGACACATTCTATGATTTTTAAGTCTAGTCTCATCGTGGGCCCATTTTACCTTCTATTTTTTCCGAATGAATCATATTTTGTTTAGACGATTTTTATTATTTTAATGTCCAATAATGCTATTCATTATTTTGTGATTTCCAATTCGGCTTCGACAGGCCTGAATCGGTTTATTTTTTATTTATGCTGAATTTAACGAAATTTTTTTTAAATTCGAAATCGCTTTTTGTTTGTTAAATTCAGTACAAATGAAAAGTAAACCGTTTCTGGCCTGTCGAAGCCGAATTGGAAATCACAAAATCATGAATAGCATTATGGTACATTGAAATGATAAAAATCATTTAAAAAAATATGACTAATTCGAAAAAAAATAGAACGAAAAATGGGCCCACGATAAGACTAGTCTTAAAAATCATAGAACAGGTCTCTCCATTTTAGAAAATTTTTTGAAAACACCAAAAATGGCAATCATCTTTTTAAAAAATAGTTTTCACTTTGACGCAAAAAAAACGTTGCCATTGATAATTGATAATTTTATTCATATTTTTTAACGAAAGTATGCTTCAAAATGAAAAGCATATATATAGTGCCATTTGTCGATATCTCAATTAGTTCAGGAGTTATCAGCATTTAAACGTTTCCAAAACTTCGGAAATCGACATTTTGTGGAAATTTATAACTCCTAAAAGAGAATACATAAAAATCTAAAAATTGGTGTGGATATTCCGTTCATGGGGTACAATTTTACAAAAAAAAAATCTGGACAACCAAAAATTGTCGGAGTCGCGGGCTAGCTGAAATGGCATGGAATATATATTTGTAATTATATAATTCAAAATATAATTTATATATTTATATATGTATGTGTGTGTGTGTGTGTGTGTGTGTGTGTGTGTGTGTGTGTGTGTGTGTGTGTGTGTATATATATATATATATATATATATATATATATATATATATATATATATATTTAAATAATAAATTGAACTAACAGTTACACCCTTAAGGGTGTTAGTTCAATGCATCGGTGGATTATTTTTTTAGGATTTGCGCTTGCCATTTCGTTATGATTTGTACTCATATGGAATGTACATTTTCATTACGCCACCATTTCCAATTGCTTTCGTTCTGCTTTATTGTTTTTTTCTCTCTTATATTCGTTGACATTCATTGCATGTCGTATTTTTTGCTGTGGACGTTTGTCCCTTAAGTATTGAAACGTGTTTATTCAGCAGTGGGAATTGAAAAACTGGTTTGTACGTAATTCAATTGGGACGGAAATATTTATAGAACAATTGTCAACGAATTCTGCATTGCGGAAGTAAATTTTTTCTTCTCCACATCGACCAAATTAATCATGCTATTCGATACTCAGTTAAACGAATTAACGTTTGCAATTACGTAATTGCAAAGCACATAGAACGTACCGTGAATTATAAATTATAAATTCGAACTAACACGGGTGCCGAATTGCTGAAGTACATAGCAATTGTTCAAACAATGCGCAATTACACGACGTTTTTAATCAACGTTCAAACGCAAAGATCATTAAAGAATCAGCACCCAAATGAAATTTCGCGTTTACATCTGCCCGATTGAATGAGTGAAAAAAACCAATGCACAATCATCGAAATTTATTCACGAGTTAGAATTTGCAATGTTGATTTTCCATGCCCGCAGTGTAGAATCCCACATTGCGGAAAAAAGGGTCCGGTTCGCACGTGTGTTTGTGTGTGACGTTTGAAAATCGCAAGCCGCGAACTTTCGAATTTTGCCCTAATTTTAAGGGCTGACAAAACTGTGAACGTCTAGAATTAAGTGGTTTTTCGAGATTTTCTTTGGGTCCGGGTTGAAATTCCAAACGTGGAATGATCAGAACGCTCAAAACTCCGAAAGAATGCTACCCCGAAAGATCAAAACTCCTAACGAATTTTAGCCGAAAGACCAAAACTCCGCAAATCGGAACGAGGCCGGGTCGAAATTTCGAACTTTGAATGATCAGCACGCTCAAAACTCCGAAAAAATACTACCCTGCAAGATCAAAACTCCAAAAGAATTTTACACGAAAGACGAAAGCTCCGAAAATCTGAACACCGTCAAAATAATTCGGCTATGGAAGTTTTAAATGTTTCAAAATTTTCAACAAATCGACGAATTATTTCAAGATTTTTTATTATTAAGCACGACGCTGAAGTTTGCATCGTTGGACTGCAACGAATTTAATTTCTTCTGACAGATTTCCCCTACAAAAGTCCTTCAACCATTTTTTAAGATATTTATTTAGCAATCTACATGATAAATCTATTTTTTTTAATCGCCTGTTATAATAAAAAAAGATTTTTCAATGTAAAACAGAATTTTCGTTGCGTTCCAACGATGCAAACTTCAAGACCATTTATTAAGCAGTGATTTTACGGTTCCATGTCACCTGATCACACGACAAAATATCACACCCAAACAAACCCAAACAAACTCTCGCGTGGGGAGAATAATCGGATTGTGATATTTTATGGTCGTGTGATATTATGACATGCTACCGATTTTACGTCAGTTTTGAAATTTGTCGAGACAATGTTATACGTTCTGCATCATTCACAGTCAACCGTGTAGACTTTTGCTAGCATGATCTTGACGAAACTTGTAATTTCGAAACATTAAAATTAGGAATTTTAATTAAACCGTCGGAGCATTCAAAGGTCGGAATTTCAACCCGGCCCCCATGTCAAGATCATGCCAGCGAAAGTCCACACAGTTGACTGTAAATTATGTGGAACGTATAACATCGTCTAGACAAATTTCAATATTGACGCAAAATTACTTCTCAAGGGGTAAGGCCACGGTAAAATTTTCAAAAAATCGATTTTTTTCGCTAAAACGGTGCTTTATCATAAGAATAAGTCACTATTCGATTTATAGCAAGAACATTTTTTTTCACCGACTTTGAGCGTATAACGTAAGCCCACCTCTGGCACGGCCATAGAGTACATAAAACTTTAAACGCGCTTTTCTCGAAACAGCTTTTTTCCAATTGGCGTGACAAGTAACTTCAACAATTTTCACTCGATTTACTTCATATTTAAAAGTTATGTTCCCAATTGCATTTCGCAGAGAAGTACGTACGGCATTTCCGATTAATCGGAAACTTTTCATTTTATGAGCAGTTTTATACGACATTTTTCACTGACAATTCAGTCAAATACCTACAGCTCAATTCAAATACCTACAACTTTTGAGTAAAACAATATTTTTTTAAGGGGTTACCCCCACTTGCGATTTTGAAAGAATCGATTTTTTTTTATTGCATTTTTCTGAAGTATAAGTACCTGAGAATATGTCCTGAAAATTTCAAGTCGATCCGAACAAAATTGACTGAGATATGAGCGTTGAAAGAGAAGAATCCGCGTTGAAAGAGCGTTGAAAGAGAAACTTGAAGGGGGGATTGTCTTTTTTTTTCGCAAAATTTACCGCTTTTTGGGAATTTTTTTGTGAAGAAAGTATACAACGGAAAACTTGTAAAACTTGGCATATAGTTTTATTGATCTGTTTACTACATACAAAAAATTTTTTAAACAATTTCATCAAAAAATCCGCCTCCCACCCCCCTCGACGCGCGATGGTCCTTTTTTGATGGTGTGCACGATTTCTCAAAAACTATTCAACCGATTGCCTTCAAATTTGGACAGAATGCTCAGCTGACATCCTTTTATCGTTTGATGACGCAAAAAAGCAATACGTTTAATAGTTTTTTATTTATAACAAAAAATCGATCAATTTTTTTCGAAAAATCGATACTTCAAGTTTAAAACGTCACCAAATCGTCAATTTTTTTTCCCTTCATCGAACGATAGCTATATGTGTCTAAAGTAAAATGCTTTTTGGGTTTTTGTTGCAGGATGAACGTGAAGGCTGTAATCGTGCACACCATCAAAAAAGGACCATCGCGCGTCGAGGGGGGCGGGGGAGGCGGATTTTTTGATGAAATTGTTTAAAAAATTTTTTGTATGTAGTAAACAGATCAATAAAACTATATGCCAAGTTTCACAAGTTTTCCGTTGTATACTTTCTTCACAAAAAAATTCCCAAAAAGCGGTAAATTTTGCGAAAAAAAAAGACAATCCCCCCTTAAACGCGTTTTTCTCAAAATGGCATTTCTGAAGTCGGTGACCAAGATTACTCGAACACTAATGAACCGATATTCTTGAAATTTTGCAGGCTTATTTAATACATAAAAATGTAGTCTATATCGTTCGATTTTTTTTTTTCGAAAAAAAAGTGGCCGTTTTATAGCCAAAAAACGGCCGTTTTTTTCGTTAAAATCGAACCATTAACTTTGACTGTCCGCCATTTTGTGAAAAATGAATATTTTTTAAAATCCTTCGATTAAAGACTAGTTTATACTTATATTTGACTAAATCCATCCGCATTTTTTTCTTCAGATGATCCACTTCGCCGCAATGTTGGTCACCGCAAACCGTGTATATAAAAACATTATTTCATTGACGGCCATTTGCCACTAAACAATGTAATATTTTTCAATAAAAAAATTACTGAAAGTTCTTCAAGATGTGTTCTTTAAGATGGTATATTGATCGATTAAAAAAGTTTTGTAGTTTTCTTTTAAAAAATTCATGAAAAAGGCCTTTTTTGCGCTACAAGTGGGGGTAACGCCTTAAATTCCGTACGTACTTCTCTAGGTATGCTAATGTAGATTGACGAGAATTTTTGTTTTTTGTTCTAGGACAAAAAAATGTGGATGCTAAATGTCACGCCGCGAAGGGCATAAAAAAGGATAAAAAAAGAAAATATTAGTAGTCGGCAATTTTGTATATCGAAAAAAAAATATATATATATTTTCTAACACCTTGATATTCATACTAAATCGATGAGTCATTAATTTTATGAGTGAATCACTTTTTCATACGAAAAAAAACTGTTAAATTCGCACATGATTTTATACCCGTTACTGTGGCCTAACCCCTCAATAAAGCTAAAAATTCTTGAAATAATTCGTCGATTTATTGCAAATTTTGAACCTTTTAAACTCTCAATAGCCGAATTATTTCGACGGTGTTCAGATTTTCGGAGTTTTAGTCTTTCGTGTATCTTTCGACCTTTTGATCTTTCGGGGTAGTATTCTTTCGGAGTTTTGAGCGTTCTGATCATTCAAAGTTCGGAATTTCAACCCGGCCCCATCTTGAATTTCGGAACGTTAAGGGATCATCATAGTATAGAAATCTCAAAAAATCGATTTTTTGCATTATCTGATCGTATACACGGTTGTAAACATTCTGTCTAATTTTTAGATCGAAATTCGAATTTTTCGGTCGCTACAGCCTTTCTTAGAAAAAGTGATTGGAGCGTGAGCGTTCCGAACTTTAAACGCGTTTTTCTCGGAATGGTGTTTTTCGAAACGATGGCCACTCTCAAAGGAAGAGTTTTTTTCCACGCAATTTTCCGAAAGTAAAAACAATATTAAACAATAAATAAAGAAAATTTTAAAAAATCATTTTGTATCCTATATCGGTGCTTCAATTTGTAAAAAAAAATTAGATCGATTGGCTTATCCTATCCACCTAAAAAAAATCACGAAAATCGGCTATTTTTCGGGCGGTCGCTCTGTGATGATCCCTTAAAATTAGGAATTTTAAACCATCGGGGCATTCAAAGTTCGGAATTTTAACCCGGCCCCATAACATTCAAGCTTCACGTGAACACAAAAAAATTGATATTAAAAAATTATACAAAATGGTTGATATTAAAAAATTATACAAAAATTATACAAACGCAGAATAACTGACGCAAATTTGAATTTGGAATTTTTTTTTAATTCTATTAATTTACATGAGTATATCTAGATAAATACGTAGGGGATTTTGAAAATATGATTTTTTATGTAATTGGCAAGCATTTAAAGTAAAAACTCAATTTTCGACAGAAAAAAGGACAATCATTTGTTAATAACTAATGTTATAATTGTTATGATGTAATAATTAACTGTATAAGGTAATATAATGTTATAATGTTATAATGTTGTATTATATTAATATACATTATATATTATATATATATATATTGTATATTAATATATATTATGTTAATATTATAATGTTATGATGTTATAATTAACTCATGGCAAATCCCGTACGTATTTCTCTTCGGAATGTTATTTTCAAGATGTTCTCAAAATTTTGAGTGAAAAGAATGAGAAAATTGTTGGAGTTATGCTGCGTGCCATTTTGAAAAATTAAGGGGAGAAAAACTTTTTTCCCCTTATTCTAGATGGTTGGAAGCATCTTTTAAGTTAATTAAAAAAAGATCGAAAATTCTACAGCGAACCCCTTAAACCGTGAATTCTACCCCTTAAAGAGGTTGGAGCGGTCCAGTTGGGTCAAATGACGGTTTATGGATTTTTTTTCCAATGAACCTCAAAAAAATATATAATTAAAGGACAAAATTATGCATTTTCATATTTTTATTACGTAAATTAAAAACACTTATGTGTTACTACCAACTTGAACAAGTATAACATTATCGATGATTATTATTATTTTAAAACTGCATCAGTGAATATTTTATACAACTCATAATGAAATTTTTAGTCATTTATAATGATGCCTTTATATATTATAACCACGAGATTATTTATTATCACCGTTAATTGATATTAAGTGTTGCCGAAACACGGCAACTTCCCGGACATTGAGGTTGGCAGCAATCCCTTCATCCGTCAGCCAAGATTCCCAATCTTTCATCAAACCTTGATGTTTCAATATTGACGACGTTGAAGTTTGTATCGTTGCACCGCAACGAACTAAATTTCTTTTGGCAGATCGCGCCTACAAAAGTCATTCAACCATTTTCAACAATATTTATTTGCCGGTCTACATTTAAAAACCTATACAAAAAATCGCCTATAATAATAGAAATATGGATAATCAACTGTTAGGGAATGTATATGGTTTACGATGCCCAATTTTTACGATTTATTCCCTAAATGTTTACAAAGGTTTAGCTTGTGTCAATCCGTTGTTGAAAATGGATTATCTTGGAGCTAAATATCCAAATATGACATCACTTTGCCCACCTACGCACGTAAAATTACACGCATTAAACTATTTTTTATCCCTGGTACTTGGTGGTTAAAAACATGTTCATTTGTTCGTAAAGATTCAGTATAGTTTAGAAAAAGCACATTTTTATTTCAAATCTCCGATTGTGGCTGACGCTCCAACCTCCTCGATATCTTAGCATTGCAATAATGTTGAAGAAAGAGGCAGGATCGATAAAGACCGCCTTTCCCGTTGGAATCGTCTTTTAACGCGGGCGATTTAGCCGCGATTAGTATATTCATGGCGTTTTGTAGCGCATGTGAGGTCCCAGGTCGTGTAGAGGCGTTGTAAATCGTTTTACGCTTATTGCATCGTTCATTCGATTTTTTTTTCCCTCTATTTCGGTCCGCCATAGTGCGTGTGTATATGTATATGTGTATGCATGTGTGAATATATATATATATATATATATATATATATATATATATATATATATATATATATATATATATATAGTGTAAAACAGCATGGGAAATATATTTAAAACGTTTAATCATTTACGAGCAAAATGTTGCTACAACAAATACAACAAATTCTGGCTCGCCATCTAAACGTTGCGCTCGTAGTCTGTCCGTAGTACGAACACACATAGGCACATAGTACGATACGAATCTCAAGGTTGTGATTTTTGAATCGTGTTACTGACCTTTTTCACTTGAAAATGTTCCGATCTCAGTGTCTCGACGATCTCTTGATCGGGCTTAACCTGTTGAGCGACCGAAGATCGAAAACCATCGAGAACCCCCTTGATCGTGAACTTCTTCATCTCGCTTTATCTCGACGCTCCGTCGCACTTTTTCGCGTAATCTCGTAAAATTCACATGTACCGGAGTTGCGTTCGTAGCTCGGGCGCGCGCTCGCTTCGCGTATACGCGAGCAGCCCGTGTGTAAGCGTAGAGTTGAAAAAGTTTCGTCAATTTATTTTTCCGCTGGAAAACAATATCGACGTGTGCATACGCGGTTCTGGGAGGAAAGAAAAAATGCTCTTTCCTCGGACTAGAATTTGACTAGGGATCGCACGCGCGCGCCGCGACCTTTACGCGAGCACGCGTTTTTTTTCCTCGGTTTTCTTTAGTGGATAAAATATGGGAATCGGTAAAGCGTATGGTATTGGTTTTACGATGATATACGACGAGAGGAGCGCGTTTATTGTCACGCACCGAAAGAATTTCCTGCTGACATGCTCGCACATAACTCCCCGCCGCCGCGCCAAGCGATCGTGACAAATGTCACTTTTCTCTCTTCTCTCTCTCTCTCTCTCGCGCGCTCTCTCTCTCTCTCGATGTTTCTCTCTATATGTCTGCTTTACGATTGTTGCGGACGCTCGAGTGGGAGACGCGCGGGCGAGTAGGAAAAAAAAACTTAAAATAAAACGTCCCTCTACATTTTGCTTGTTATCGAGAAGTGTTTACGTCAGGCCGCAGTTGGAAAACGTATGGCCATGCGAGCGTCGTGACATTAGAATATTATTTTACAACGTTTCGTCTGCTTTGCCGCGCACCCCCGTAACACGAAGATAATCGCGACTACGTTCCGCACATACGAAGCTCTCCGGCGCTGGCAAAGGGTGTTTTGGTAGAGATGACAGCAATGCAGTGTTGTTTAATCGTGCCAGATCAATAACTGGCAACAGGCTCCACTGCTCACCAGCGGACACTCGCGAAGCAAAAATTTCCTCGGGCCGCACTCGCAAACGGCGATCGAATCGAATTTTCCCCCCGTTTTTTTTCTCGAGTTTTCGCATTGGTCGCGCGTCAACTGGGGTTATCTAGAAGGTTCGGCAGCCTTGGCTGCTCGCTCCGGCAGCGTGGACCAATCGGAACTCTCGTAGCGACACGTCCGCCAATGGCGGCCCGCTCGGAATCTAGGGACATTGGTTTGATAATGAAGCTTAAGGTAGTTTTGTAGTTTTGGTCAAATCTTAGGAATTGGCTGAAATCTAAGTATGGTGCAGATATGACCTTCATGGACTGATGCCCAAAAGTTCAATTCGATTCACCGTTTAGTTCATGAGATAATTGTAATTGAATATGGGTATTTTTTCACGCGATCCCTATACCTAACACGTAAACCGATAGGAGTTTGCTGGCATTTCTCGATGTAGGTTCTAAACGGATCTTAGGATTTCAAAATGAAAACACACGTGTACGCAGTACTATTGTGGGATTGATTTATAAAAAATGACAAACTTCGACCGTTTAGTTTCGGAGATATCGACTTATGAAAAGTGGTAATTTTATTCCACACCGAACTCGGGCCCAACCATCTGTAACGGAATGGCAACAGTGTACGCTGCAGCCAGCTGATCGCGCGTGGTCAGGGAACTCGAAGCGTGTTTTTTTTTACCGAGTTCTAGTAATGTTGAGACGGATGTGAAATAAATTTATTCTGCGAACAAATTTAATTTGTTGAATTCATGCATGTATTTATCTTTGTTACAGCGAATACAATTTAAACTGTCGGCAAGGTGTCGTAAATCCACGATCCGACGTCCTTCGACAGCGAATTTTTGTTGCTGATCGTTGAGGTTACGGTTATTCTCTTCGCGTTTAGCCGCATTTGCTTGACACATGGCTGCCACAGCTTTCAGTCTTTTAGCAAGCGCCTTTTTTCTTGTAAACTTTCCTTTGTATCGCATTTCGGTTGACATTTTCACGCTTTTTTTATTTGTATAAAATATTTCGCGAAAGACGGATCGTAGGAAGCTCAACGCTATGGCTGCAGGAAAATCGCGCTGTTGCCACGATTACAGCGCCGCTCTCTATACGAGTATGAGACCTATGCATGAGGTGCGAATGTGTGGGATACATAGAGGGTACAAGCTCTGTCAAAAATGTACAACCAACAGCATCGTATAGGCATTGGATGTTACTATACGCTTCGACCGAAACTTTTGGTTTATACGTGTACGTACAGAACTTAAGGAGTTTCGGGACTAAAATCGAAATGCTTGTAGAGGATTGAAATTTATATCACCGAAAGAGAAATTTCGGACGCATTAACAGTCTTAACATTAATCCGTTTCGCAACATAGTTTCGGAGATTTTTAATGTTCAAGTTGAACCTTTATCCATATGGCAATGTACATGGCACCTCGTTAACACTATTCCCGATTCCTAAAAGTCTCGGCGCCTCTCGCGGCCTAAGGCAGAGTCTCTACTATACAGTAAACTCTACTATATAGTAAACTCGGTCAAAATACTTTATCGAACTCTACTATATAGTAAACGTGGTCAAAGTACATTGATAACAATGGACAAAATTTAAGGAAAACAAAAGATGACTTGAGATTCTCCTGTGATACAGTGTGCAAGACGGATAATAGAAGTGAATTTTTGTTCCATCAGTCACCTAAAGATAAAGTCTTTTAAGAAAATGGTTCTTAGCTCTGAAAATGACTCTAGGCCATCAAGGCTAGTTTGTATTCCACAAGATTTTTTCTTCCCAAGTTTGTATCTTTATAAACAATAAATCGAGCAATATTAAGAGTTATTTTTGTTATATACAATATACAACTATAATTTCAGACGCCCCCTGTGAAAAGAATGCTCCGAAAAATAGAATTACTCGAAACCTGCGAATCTCATAACCTTAAAAATATCAATCCAGAGTTAACAGAGCTGAAAAAAGGGGCGGATAATAAATTATTCCCCGCAGTAGCATCTTTACAATCTACCATGGAGATAAATCCAATAGTCAACTCGCAGGAAATCAACGAATTAATCGCTACGTTTGAGGCTATACTTTGACCGGCCATATTGAAATATCGCTGCGCCACCTCTAGGACGTGACAATCGCGAATAGAGCTGTAGGGGATTAAATAATCTTTCGATTTAAATGAAAAAAACTGAGAAAACATCAATGATGAATTATGAAGAAAGATGTGAATTTTGAGCTGGCACGGTTTGTTTTCAAACATTCACGAAACTTGTAGGTTAAACGTGGCAGCACCGTGGTCACTGGCTCTGTCGAGTGAGCCACTTACAGTCGAAAATTAACTGGCGGGAATTACGAAATCGGCGGTTATTTAAAGGGTACATAGTATTGCAGCCGTTGAACTTTATAATAAAATGTATTTATTCGCCCGCACGACATTTTAACGTCTTCCCGACTTTGTCGAATCAAAAATTCGTCATAAAACGTTGAACGTTTTTCACCTTGTAAATAACCGGAGGCAGAAACGGTCGTTATTGCTACAGACTATCGGTTATTTTTTTCTTGAAAAAAATTGCAACATGTTCATTTTCAATTGTAAAAATGATAACTATTAATATTATTTCCCGGCTTAGAAATATTTTTCAACAATATTATGAGTTGGATATTGTCCAATAATAATTTATTTTTACATGAAATTTTATTCGCAAAAATTTGGCAGCCTGCCGGGAACTCATTTTATTTTCATCCTAACTCTTGCCGCTAACAAACGGTATCGAAACTCCTTAAGGTAGTCCTATCGCTTCAGACTAGTCATACCACTGATCATACTTGAGACTTGTACAATTTAAATTTTTAACATATGCAACAACAAAAAATTGTAAAAACTAAATTTTCTATGTGTAAACTGTTTAATGAATGTTCACATTTAATTAGAAAAATAAAACAACGGTTTTTCCAACGATTGGCGCAGTATTTCTAGGTTTGGTATTTGGCAACATTGGTTCTATCTCCGTCACTGTTTACTCAACCAGGCGAGTTAAACCTCCATGTTTTTCAACGTCGATCTGTCAGAACATTGTCAGGTGCGGGAAATATAAAGCATTGTATTTGGGCCACGACTGGTAAAAAGCGTGGAAGATTTGTGTTGGCGAAATATGTCGGTTAAAAATGAAATATGTGTGGAAATTCGAATGAGTGAGATGAGGTTAGAACTACAGTCAGCTGTTGCCTTGCTGTCATGTCTCTTTATCGTAGCAAGTGGTAATAAATCCAATACCGGAAGTTCAAATTAAACTTGATATTACATAAAAATTAGGTCAATATGCGTATTTTTTTCTGAGAGCACTGGATTACTACAAGTGTTAAGTATGTAAATCTGATTATTTTTAAGAATCTGACGGATTCCCACTATTATCTACACTTTTGTAGCGACCGGAAATTGGATTTTTGTATGTCGTCTCGGAATTCCTTTACAAAAATACGCAATTTTAATATTTCTTTCCTCTGTAATTAGGTCGATAAACGAACCTGAAATTTTACAGAGACGATTATTGGTATATTATATTGAAGCCCAAAAAATTATGAAAAGCCTATGGATTGAAGCCTGACGAGAGGACTTAAGGGGAGATATACACCTAGGAGCCGAAAAAAGGTCATTTTTGTGAATTTTTTCAAGGAAAACTATTTGAAATTTCGGATTGGGGTTTTAATTATCTAAAAGTATATCATTCAAAAAAATGTTTAATTTTCTTTATTTAAAAATATCAAAAATATACAAGGATATTGTATGAACCTTGGAGCGTCGTAAAAAATCTGCGTATACGGTACTCACAGGCGTTTCTTCAAAAATCATCTGACAAAAAACCAAAAAGATTATTAAATTAGATACTATAATCTAGTACTTCTTATAGCCGATTTTGAAAATATCGATTTATGACAAAATGGCGGACGTTTGAACATAAATAGTGGTTGTTGGCACAAAATTTAGTTATTATTTTGCGTATAAAACAAAAACTAAGTAACGGAAAAAAATCCTATGACAATTACTAGATAATGGTGTATAGAATAGCCACAAAAAACCTCAAGGCAATCGGTTCATTGGTTTTCGAGAAATTTTGGGTACCGATTTAAAAAACGTGGTTTTGAGAAAACCGCGTATGAAAATTTGGGAATGAATAAATCATGAAATTTGTCAACTTCAATGGAATCATCGATACCAGGCCCATAGTGTAGGTCTTCTACGGTCGACGGAATGTTCATATCTTCTAAATCCTCGACCTCGACCATCTAGGTTTATATCTCTCCTTAACGGAGACTTTGTCCTTGGAGTGCCATATTTCAGGTGTTTACATTTTATTTTTTTTAAAGGAAACGAGTAAAGCTTTTTGAGTACGGTTTTTTATTGCTTTTATTCATGATATACAGAACGTTAAGAAAAATTTTTTTTTGAAAAAAAAAACCTAAATGGCGGCCGTTGCAGCTCCGCGAAAACAGGTCCTCAAATCGCGGGAGGTAAACGGCTGACATCACAGCCTCTTTGTTGATCTGAAACACAAATTCAAAGCATATTATCAATCTGTGACCCTTTGGTCATGGAATGACGGATGGGTTTTTCGTTTAGTACAAATTTCGGAAAATTTCGGCAATTAATAAAAAAAATCGAATTTTCGCGTTTTTTCCGCATAAAAAGATAAATAATAAATGCAAAAATGTATCTATCGAAAAAACGATCCGTCATTCCGTGAAGACATATTTTCTGAGTATGCTCTCCAAATTTTAGGTCGATATGTTAATTACAGCGGTCAGGAGAATGTCAGCCATTTTTAAAAACGTGTTTTCGAGAAAAACGCGTTTAAAGTTTTGTAATGTGTTTACACAAATCTATTTATACTTACCGCTAATCGGCAATGCCTGGTCCATAGAGGCATCCCTCCTCTTCTTCTAGCTGCTCATGTTGAGCTGCTAACATCCCCCGCTAACTTCAAGGACAAAGTCTCTCTTAAGCGGCTCCCACGATCCGAGATACGGTTTGAAAGACACATCGCGTTCGCGGCTGCATGGAATTTTTACCATCAGGCAATATCCCAAGTAGCAATTTTCAAGAAGTTGTCCAAAAGTCGGCTAAGTGGGTACCAAATGTCCGCCCGGAAGTTATCTTAAAGTTAACAACCATCCAAAAAGATAACTGTTGGACACATGGTAACTTATATAGCTTCCAAGCGGACATTTGGTATCCATTAAGACAACTTCTGAACGACTGTTTGGAAGTTGCTACCTGGGATGTTGAATCAGTTCGCTTGGTAAAATTTCCGTTGCGAAGACGAAGGTATTTCGTCTAGGGGAAAACTTGACCGTAGGATTCTTACCGACCGGACATGTGACACGCGTCCTCAATCCGAATTTAGCGCCCTAACCGTCGTTCTGATTGGTCGGCTCGTTCTCAAACTCGCGTCAGCTTGAAGTGTGAACCTTGCACGGATTACATTTCGAACAATTTCGAGTGTCCGTAAACACAAACGCTGTTCGCTAGCGAAAAGTTATTTTTTTTCTTCCATCCGAAATATCAATCGCGTCTCTGGGAATATTTACACACGAATTTTCAGCTATATTCCTCGCTGCTCTACGTCACGTGGCGCACCTTTCACTTTGCTCTAACCTCAAAATAAAGACCCGCTTTTGAGAGCTTTCTCTCGTCGTCTGTTTACAATCACGTCTTCAGGTATATTTCGTCTCGTTATTTTGTGCTCCTTATGTGATCGAATTGAATTCAAAGCTAGTGAAGAAGATGATACAGAGAAGTGCCTACATATTGAAGAGGTTCTGGCATCCGCGTCATAACCTTTCGAGATATGGTAAACTTTTGTAACGTTCTGATTCAACGAAAACAATTGCGAAAAAAAAAACAAAAGAAAAATATCGGTGCACAAAACATCTGACAAGTTCAATAACAAGCTAACTCCGTTATTCTGTCGGTCGTACAGGAACCGTCGCTGAGAAAATGTTCACAGACTTGGACAACATCGTCTGGATGGATATGGAGGTAAGCGCAGCAAACAATTCTATCGGTTACGAGGTTGTTCTGGGCCGCTGCGCCATCCTTCACAATGCTCTTGGTCTGGGCCTATTGAGCGGGCTTGCCGCGCTAATTTAAAAGGACAGCTCGTTAGACAGTCACTGATGAAATCGAATGGAAATTGGAAACTTTCAGCCTAATTGGGACCGGATATTGTTCGGATCATCGAAAAAATATATCTCAGATTTCCGGAAACATCAACTTATATAACATAGTTGGGCGTAATTCTATTTATAAATACGAATTCGAATTTATTCACATCGCGATTTTCATGTGAATATAAATACAAATTTATTCATACTTCACTTATTGTAAATGCGAATACAAATACAATTGTATTCACAAATATTCTGAACATACGAATAAATTCAATATTAACAAAAAATCCTGTGAATTTGCATTCATTGGTATTCCCAAAAAATTGTAAATACAAAAAAATGCACAAAATAAGTTGTGAATTTTTTCGTATGTAAGACAAATTAAAATCAAATTCACAATGATTAGATTAAAATTTACACCAAAAGTGAGTTCTTACGTTCTTTGAGATAAAACATTGCGTCGAGGCAAAGAAATTTGTGCAAAAAAAGTTGTGAGTTTCAAATATTACATTATAAATATGAAAAGATTCACAAAATGAGTTGTGAATATCCTCAAGTTGAAGAAAATTAAAATCGAATTCACGGCAATTATATTAAAATTTACACCACAAGTGAGGTCTTCCGTATTTTGAGAGAAAACATTGTGTTGAACTCAACACAGTGTTTTTGCTCGATGCAATGTTTTCTCTCAAAGTACGTATGAACTCACTTTTGGTGTAAATTTCAATCTACTCATTGTGAATTTGATTTGAATTTGTCTTAAATACGAAAATATGCACAACTTATTTTGTGAATTTTTTTGTATTTACAATTTTTTGTGAATACATTTGCATTCACAGATTTGGATGTGAATTTTTTTTAAATTCACACGATTTTTCGTAAATATTCACGATTTTTGTGGATATTCACAATTTTTTCTGTGAATTTATTTGTATGTTTAGAATATTTGTGAATACAATTGTATTTGTATTCGTATTTACAATAAGTGAAGTATGAGTAAATTTGTATTTATATTCACACGAAAATCACGATGTGAATAAATTCGTATTCATATTTATAAATAGAATTACGCCTAACTCTGTTATATAATATAAATAGAATCAACAAATCTCTTTATTAATTCAACAACCCTAAATTCTTCATTTGATAGCAATTAACGATGAAGAAAGTTTTTTTTTTATACCACCAGTACTTATGCAGTTGAATCACAATTGCGGCTTAAAATAATAATCAATTCTTGGCTATCGTATAGTAGTTACGCGTTTCTTGGCTGTCGAGGTTCTACTGTAATCATAGTTTGTTGATGTTCGACTTTGTTAAAGACACGCAGTTCAAATCTAATTGTTTGAGATCTCGTTTTTTTTTACTTCGATATTTTTTTAGCCATTATTAATTTCCTCCTTCTGTGTTGGGGGCATCACAGGCAAGCGTTAGAGATAAACAAACAGACAGAGTCCGGGCTTTCCTTATTCTAGTCTTTATTTAGGGATCATCACAGTGTAACGGGTCGAAAAATAGCTGATTTTCGCGATTTTTTTTTCGATCGTTAATATACGCTAATCAGTCTGATTTTTTAAGGCCTTTGGCCACAGTAACGGGTATAAAATCATGTGCGAATTAAACAATTTTTTTTTCGTATGAAAAAGTGATTCACTCATAAAATTAATTACGCGTCTAGTTAGTATGAATATCAAGCTGTTAGAAAATATATATATTTTTTTGTTCGATGTACAAAATGGCCGACTATTCGAAACTTCTCGAAACAGCTTTTTTCCAATTGGCGTGACAAATAACTTCAACAATTTTCACTCGATTTACTTCAAATTTAAAAGTTATGTTCCTGATTGCATTTAGCAGAGAAGTACGTACGGAATTTCTGATTAATCGAAAACTTTTCATTCTATGAGCAGTTTATGAGCAGTTATAACGAAATTTTAACTGAAAATTCATTTCTTAAGTTCAAATACCTACAACTTTTGAATAAAAAAAAAAATTTTTAATTCCGTACGTACTTCTCTAGGTATTCTAATGTAGATTGACGAGAATTTTTGTTTTTTGTTCTAGGTAAAAAAATTCTGGATGCTAAATGTCACGCCGCAGAGCGCCTAAAAAAAGATAACAAAAGAAAATATTAGTAGTCGGCCATTTTGTACATCGAAAAAAAAAAAAATTCTAACAGCTTGATATTCATACTAAATAGATGTGATTAATTTTATCAGTGAATCACTTTTCCATACGATTTTTTTTTTTTTAATTCGCACATGATTTTATACCCGTTACTGCGGCCTACGGCCTTAATATCAACTCAAAGCTCTCATAAAAAAAAGAAAATAGATTGTTAAACGTTTATTTTTATTTTTTTTACATTTTTTAACGGTTGCAAATGTCTTTGTAAAAAAAGAAGTCCTCACGGTTGTGGCCGTAAATATTATCTAAAACAAAATTTGTAGAAAGATTATTAATCAGTATGAAAGACGCTAGCTTGCTATAGAGATTTTTAAAAAATCAAAATTGACAAAGTGGCGGTGCTTTGAAAAAAGTATCGAATTTAGCTTATTTTTTGACAGTTTTTCTTTTAAAACAAAGAAAAATTAAAGAAAAAAGCTTCCATAGCAAGATAAAGAAAGGCTCGATAAATGTTGTGTCTAAATTTAAGATGGATAGCTTGAAAACTTTCTGAGTGTACACCGTTTTGAAAAACATTTCGAGAAAAACGCGTTTAATGTCTGAGTGCGGAATTTTCATATAAATGAAAAAATTCTACTTACGATCAATCGGCGATGCTTATAAGATGATTATAACCGTCTATACTATCGGGAAATGCAAAAAAAAAGATTTTTTGAAAAATTTTACCCAGCGATGATCCCTTAATTTGTTCCTTCTGTGTTGGGAGCACTACAGAAAAGCGTAACAGACAGACAGAGTCCGGGCTTTTCTTATGATAAATCCGTGAAAAAATATATTCTTCGCTTCGAAACAGATGACCGGATTGGAGATAGACACTTGCCACATTCTGGAAGTCGGCTGTTTCGTCACGGACTCCAAGCTCAGGGTGATCAGCGACGAGTTCAACGTAGTCGTTCATCAGCCCGATGACGTATTGGCAAATATGAACGAATGGTCTAGGATCCACCACCAGAAGGTGACTAGCTATAATCCCGATAAAGTCACTCGATCGATTGGAAGATTCGACACGTACGTCTTGTTTGTTTTTCAGACCGGACTGACCGAAGCGTCCAGGAACAGCACGATATCTCTCGAAAGCGCGGAGCGAGGATTGCTAGAATTTGTAAAATCGTATACGCCGCGAGGAAAATGTCCCCTTGCCGGTAACTCCATTTACATGGATCGATTGTTCCTGTCAAAGTACATGCCCTCCGTTAACGATTACTTGCATTATAGAATTATCGATATCTCCAGTATCAAAGAACTTACCAGGTGAGATTTATCGTTCGCGCGATCTTCGCTTTTCATTCGACGCCTGTAGTAATTCAGCGGTACTTGTTCTCTTTGTTTTCAGGAGGTGGAACCTCGAGGTGTACAAAAATGCGCCGAAAAAGAGCATGGCTCATCGCGCGGTAGACGACATCAGAGAGAGTCTCAGCGAGTTACAGTATTACAAGGATAACGCGTTCAAGACGAGGGATTGACGATAGTACAAATTGTAAATTTAATTCTTTCTCGGCGTGTTTCTGCTTTCGTCTTTCTTGCAGACGGTGCAAATACTCCATCTAGTTCCATGCTAATTAATGAATTTTTGTTCGAACTCGTGTTGATATGAATTCGTGAAAATGCTTGTCCATTTTTGCCGCAATTCGTCAAGCACGTGTATTCTACATGCTTAACGGGGTCGTCTTGTGTGAAGGCCATTTTCAAACGCTTTTTTGGGGAATTCTTTTTTGACAAACCATTAAAATAAAATAATTTATCAATTGTATATCATTTTTATTAACATTCAAACAAAGTTTGTGAATTTTTGACGTCATATAGAGTATAATCGGAGATACACCGCCCAACAGGAACACGTATAAAAAGAGGTGCTCCACTGCTGCCATGATTCCGGTCGTTCCGCTTATCTGAAATAAAAAAACCAAACCTAATTTTAATCGTGAGACTTGAGGCTCTACATGGAACTAAAATAAAATTAGAATTCCAAAAAGATAATTTTTCTTGCACTTCAGAAAGAAAATTCAATTTTTCATTTTTTTGGGGGTTCATATAGCTGATAAAAAAAAACTAACGAAGCAATCTTAATTATTTCAGTTCAACTTGTAGTTATATATGTACTAAAGATGCTGTATAAATTTGAGCAGAATCAGTCAAATAGTTTTTGAGATATGGCAGCAGTTTGGAAAAATCGTGTTTTGAGGAAAACGCGTTTGAAAGTTGTATATAATTCATAATAAAAAAATAGTCTCACCATCAATCTGCTATGCCTGGGCCATAGAGAACACCTTCCTCTTCTTGAAAAAAGTCATGCAAGGCCGCTTTCTCCTCTTTTGATCTCACACACTAGACGACCCCCTTAAAAGCTACAGAAAAAATCATGCCGATCAGAAACTTGCACGTTGCAGGCTTCATTTGATTTTGTTCGCAAAGTTCCGTTCAAGAGCGATTTTTTTTGCGATCACTCGTAGAGAGCTATGGGAGCGAAATAGTGATGAAAAATCGACGCGCGTTCCCATTTTGGAAATGTTTGCAAACTACGATTCTACAATTATTTATTCATGTACAAACATCGCCCGATATACCGTAATCCGAGGAAAGTACAGAGTTGACTGTATTTTCGGAATAATAAATTTTCTTTTGAAATCCGAACCTCTTGGTATCCAAGGTTTCAATTACAGTGTTTGATGAATTTTTCAATTTCGAAAACTCTGGAATCTCGACAATTCTGAACTCTCAACGATTTTCGTAAAATCCTGACTGTCCTTTGGTTGGACGTTTAGGGAGGAAAAAGTTTTATTACGATATTGCAAAATTTGAGAACAATGCCAGCGTTTCGATACAGATATAGCTTTTTTTCGAAACTCGATGAAATCTGAACCACTATACAGGTTCTCACCAATTTAAAGGTTGTCTCTTAAAAATATTGGGGTAAATAGATACTAATGAAAGTTTTACTAATCTAATACTAATACTAATATATTTTCTAATACTAATATATCTAATACTAGTACTAATATATTTACTAATGCTAATATATTTTCTGAATATATTGGCAAAAAGAGAACGAAGGTTTCCGCATTCGTTTATTAAATATAAAACTTTAAAGTTTACATCAATCGCCACTTGATCGCATTGGTTGTACAGGGCAACGTCGTTATTATCGCAGAATCTCGCGTATAAGGTGCGCAACTAAATTTCCGGGTTTTTTTTACCAATTAAAAATCGAAAATTTCAAGACAAATACAAAAAATGGTTCATTTGAAGTATTATCCCTCGCTATTTACACATTTTTGCCATCTCTCTGGCAATACATAAATACCGCGACGATAAAAAGACGCGTCTTTGGACTGAAACCATTCGTCCAAGCAATTTTGTACTGCATCGTAATTGGCCAAGTGTAGCCCACCCAAGCCATGCGCCATTGACCGGAACAAGTGATAGTCTGAAGGGGCCAGGTCTGGCGAATACGGCGGGTGCGGTAGCAGATCCCATTTCAGTGTTTTTATCGTGTCCTGGACGATGGAACTGCGATGGCATGGAGCGTTGTCGTGCTGCAATATCACACGTTCGTGTCTCGTGTCCCATTCTGGCCGTTTTTCGAGCAATGCGTGGTTCAAATTGATTAGTTGTTGTCGGCAGCGATGCCCATTGACAGTTTCGCCCGGTTTCAGCAGCTCATAGTACACGATTCCTTTCTGGTCCCACCAAACGCAGAGCATTGTCTTTTTTCCGAAGCGATTTGGCCGTGCCGTCGATGTTGACGCTTCGCCAAGTGAAAGCTACGATTTTCTGCGTTTGGGATTCTCGAAATATATCCATTTTTCATCGCCAGTAACAATTCGATGCAGGAAACTCTTTCTGTTTTGCCGCAAAAACAAAATTTCGGAAGTGGCTCTTCGATTTTCCATTTGTCTCTCAGTCAACTCACGCGGCACCCACTTTCCTTCCTTATGAATTTTTCCCATGGCGTGCAAACGTTTCGAAATACATTGCCGAGTCACATTTAATGCCTCGGAAGTTGATCTGTTTGAGTGTCATCTTCAACCAATAACGCTTGCAGATCAGCGTCCGCAAATGTTTGCGGTCTTCCCGAGCGCTCCTTGTCCCCAGTCTCAAAATCGCCACTTCTGAACCACTTGAACCAATCTTCACACGTTGTTTTTGATGGTATATGTTCGCCGTAGGCCTCCAAGTAACCGACGTGCTTCACCTGCTGTTTTTTTAAGTTGAAGCAGAAAAGCAATGCTTCCCGCAAATACTGTTT
Source organism: Ophion ellenae (assembly GCA_963210295.1). Lineage (NCBI taxonomy): Eukaryota > Metazoa > Arthropoda > Insecta > Hymenoptera > Ichneumonidae > Ophion > Ophion ellenae. The sequence goes on along the minus strand of OY723393.1, from coordinate 17,078,385 downwards.
ATTTGGCACAAACTTTGACATTTTCGAGGTTAGAAAAAGGTCGTTGTATTGCGATATTTGTTTATATTACGACTAGGTATTCTTAACCGATGTCCAAGCTATAAAGACACCCAATTTTAGACCTGTATGCCGACCACATGTGCCGCTAGCGCCATCCATGTGTGAAACCCGGGAACTTAGTTGCGTACCTCGTACGTTCAGCATTTATGAATAAAGTGACCCAAAAAACGAATATTGTGTGCAGGATAGTGTACAGAACAATATTACCGAAAAAATAGGTTACCGATCTAATAATGAAAATGTATGAAAAATATGCGAGCAGTTTACAAAAATAGTGAGGCTTGTTGAGGAATAAGTATTGAGGTAGTCCTATCGCCAGGCTTCAATCCATAGGATTTTCATAATTTTTTTTGAGCTTCACCAAATATTTTAATAATCGTCTCTGTAAAATTTCAGGGTCGTTTATCGACCTAATTACAGAGAAACGAAATATCAAAATTGCGTATTTTTGTGAAGGAATCCCGAGACGACATACAAAAACCCAATTTCCGGTCGCTACAAAAGTGTATATAATAGTGGAAATCCGTCAGATTCTTAAAAATAATCAGATTTACATACTTAACACTTTTAGTAATCCAGTGCTCTCAGAAAAATTACGCTTATTGACCTAATTTTTATGTAATATCAAGTTCAATTTAAACTTCCGGTATTGGATTTATTACCACTTGCTACGATAAAGAGACGTGACAGCAAAGCAACAGCCGACTGTAGTCCTAACCACATCTCACTCATTCGAATTTCCGCACATATTTCATTTTTAACCGACAAATTTTCCACCCTTTTCACCAGTCGTGGCCCGAATACAATGCTTCATATTTCCAACTGGCACGAAACGCGCGTAATACAGCTGCGACCTGTGACAGTCACTGCAGTCAACCTAACAGCCTCGAATTACGACAGAACCGTGCGACGTTGCCAAAGCTCGTGTCTATTTTAATAGGATTTTTAAACGTCAACATTTAATTTTCCGATAATCCTAACTCCTTTAAATTACCATATATGTAAATAATAATTACCATTATCTACCGTACATTTGAAAATTTTCGCGATATCCAGTCGTACAAGTGATTAATATTTTGCTTCAATAAGTTGGCACTGGTGACGTCACACAATGTATGTATAGCATAGGAACATCGTTTCTCCCCCCGCTCTTCAAAAATGATTTAGCAGCAACCTTAAGGGGTTAGGCCACTGTGAAAATGAACACTCGTTCGTCGGTCGAGGTCATCCAAATTCAAGAGATTTGGATTCCAACATATGGTGCAGGAATCGGATTTAAGGTAAACTTATAATTTACGATGGAATCGCTAGCGAACCTTTAAACGCGTTTATGTCGAAACTATTTTTCAAATAATAATACAAGTTTGATGAAAAAATAAGCATTTATACTTCTTGAGAAAAGTACAACAACTAGAAAGAAAGAAAATACAAGTCTCTTTTCGAACTTCGGTAGTACGTAGTTTCACTCCGTCATAAACGTCAACTTCCGATATAATTAAAACGAACGAAAAAAAAGTAGAGAGAATATATACGATGAGATTTGCTTGGCAAAACACATTATTGAACAATGTTGAATAGGATACTTGTTCTCGATCGATAATGGATAGAAAAACAATAACAAAAAGATGGGTCAAACGTAAAGTTGATACTGCAACTTTGGGTAGTCAAAATATAATAAGGATAGTAATAATGTTGCCGATCAACTTATTCGGCACACACGGATCGTTGGATCCCGAGTTTGTCACCACTATCGGCATCGTTTTCAGTTTCTTCGTCGAAGGCTGTCAAATCGACGGTTAATACATTGCTTCGCAGACATTCACCAACCTGCGAAATAAATGTGACGAAAAATTTAGCGACGCTTGGTCCAAAATCCGAGATAAAACATACTCTCATCACGATATTTTATTGAAGGCTGTATTCGATTGAGCGTGCGCCAATGTATGACACAACTAATCGTTTATTTAAAAAAACATAAATTCACTACCACGTTGGACCGAAAATTGGCACAGGGACCCTGAAGTTGATTTTTTAAAATGAAGACCTTTACTTGAATCTTGTAACTGGCACGTAAAAATGTGCCCTAAAATTATTGTAGTCTCTTTTCGCCTTCGCGGTAGAGTTTCAAAAAGTTTTTCAAGGTTGAGCCTGGAGATAAATACTTTAGCGTTTTTTTATGCAGATATAGAACACCAGAGAAGTACTAAGGATTTTTGCTAAATACCGAAAAGCTTTTTGAAATTAAAATTTTTATTAAAGCTCGTTTTTCGAGAAATAAATGCAAATGTGTCATTATTCTGAAAACCAATATTTTTCGCAGAAATCCTCGATACTCGTTTCGGGTTTAAAAAAAATCTATGTTGAGAAACGCTTCGGTATTTTGTCCTAGATACGATCCTAAAGATGGGAACGTTTCTGCCGTGAATGAAGCCGCCGAAAAAGATTATTTCAAACAGACTGCTAGTCTGCCGCAATTTTGTGTTTAAGGCGTTAGGCCACAGTAACTGGTATAAAATCATGTGGGAATTTAACCATTTTTTTCGCACGACAAAGTGATTCACTCATAAAATTGATTACACATCTATTTAGTATAAATATCAAACTGTTAGAATTTTTTTTCGATGTACAAAATGGCCGACTACTCGAAACTTCTCGAAACAGCTTTTTTGCAATTGGCGTGACAAATAACTTCAACAATTTTCGCTCGATTTACTTCAAATTTAAAAGTTATGTTCCTAATTGCATTTCGCAGAGAAGGACGTACGGAATTTCTGATTAATCGAAAACTTTTCATTTTATGAGCAGTTTAGAGCAGTTATAACGAAATTTTTCACTGAAAATTCATTTCTTAAGTTCAAATACCTACAACTTTTGAATAAAACAATCTTTTTTAAATTCCGTACGTACTTCTCTAAGTATTCTAATCTAGACTGACGAGATTTTTTTTTGTTCTCTTTCAAAAATTGTGGATGCTAAATGTCACGCCGCGGAGCGCCTAAAAAAAAGACAACAAAAGAAAATATTAGAAATCAGCCATTTTGTACATCAAAAAAATATATATATATTTTCTAATAGCTTGATATTCATACTAAATAGATGTGTAATTAATTTTATGAGTGAATCACTTTTTCATACGAAAAAAAATGTTGAATTCGCACATGACTTTATACCCGTTACTGTGGCCTAACGCCTTAACAAAACGTTAAATACATTTTTTTGCTTTTTTGCGTCCATTTTGAAGAACCAATTAACGTTTAACCAATCAACATTTTGAAGAAATAATTACGTTATTATTTATGGCGTAATATAGGTGAAAATATCATCTTAACCTCTAAAGTTGGATGAAGTGTGGTGTGTGCGCGACTGTCAACTTTAGAATTACACAACCCTTATGCCTGGTAGACACCCAAACAGCGCACACTTCTGTAACGTGCAATTACACGAATTACCACATTTAAGGTCTACTCGAGCTCGTTAATTGCAAGAACTGTAACTCGGATTTTTGTAATACGCACAATTACATTATTTGAATTAATATGTAACCGACTGATTTGTATCAGATAAGCTTTCAATTAAATTACACATTAATAAAGGGGTCTTCTCACTTTAGACGCTAAAAAAAGGCTATTTTCATGAATTTTTTTGATAGGTTTATATTGTAGATATTGATATAAAAGTTGTAACATTTAATCAATACACTTTCGAAATACATACAAATTTTTTTTAAATGTATCCCGAACAAACTTTAAACGCGTTTTACTCGAAACAACGTTTTTCGACGGCTTGTTTATAAAATCTTCGAAACTACTGAACCGATCCTTATGAAATGTTAACCACATATTCTTTACAACTATAGCTATAGCGCATATTTTTGTATAATTTTGTCGATTTTTTTGTCAAAAACGGTGAAAAAAAACGTTTTTTTTTGTTTTTTCGAAAAATGTCCGCCATTTCGTTATTTTTGCAAAATCAAAAATCGTATTATATGTGCTATTACCATTAACATACTCAATCTAATAACGTTTGATTTTTTTGTTTCGGATGATTCATCACCGAGATTTCATCAGCAGCGCAGACCTACAATTTTTTTAGGACATTTTTTTAACTACCATTTTCGTCTATAAATAGTGACCTAAATAAATATTTTAAAAAAATGTATTTCGAAAGTGTATTTATTAAGTGTAACTTTTATGTCAATATCTATAATATAAACCTATCAAAAAAAAATCATGAAAATAGCCTTCTTTAAGCGTCTCACGTGAGAAGACCCCTTAATTACACTTGGTATTTGTGATAACTAGTTACTTCAATAATCTGTAACAAAGTAATTCAATGATCAAGTACAGTAGTAATTGTAATTGTTAATTTAATTACTTTCTGCCCATCTCTGCCCCAAGGTCCTTCGCGAGATTGTCCATAACTTCTAGAATTATTAATATTTTTCTACGAAATTTGTTACACAGCTTTGTTGATGTACATACAAATAAATGTCCAATTTTTCAATAATCTTACTTATTCCTTCAAAACAATATTTTTTTCAATGAGCCTGATTTTCCGTTTGTTGCCGTAGCCTAACCCCTTAATCAATTCCTCCAAAACTACCTTCACCGTACCAATATAGTTTTCGGTCTAACATGGTCGTGTTTAGCCTTAAGATGAGCGATAAAAAATGATATTGAAGTTCGCATCGTTGGAACGCAACGAAAGTTTACTAGCTCGAACGTTTTTTTTCGTGAATTCAGGTTACAAAAATCAGAGTCTGGATCCGAAATTTGCAGGAAACGATTTTGGATGATGAAAAAAAAATTAAGAATCAACGAAATAAAAAAGAACGTTCGTTGCATTTAAACGGGGCGAGCTTCAACGTCGTAATGAAAAGTTGCACCGACTTCGGAGCAAATTCCGATCAGCGCATCCGCGTGGGAGTAGAATTCCTCTTTGAGAGAAATAACTATGGTCTGCAGGGACTCTGTACGTTCACGGATGTAATTCGCCACTTTGACGATATTCGTGTTGTCCAGGGACGCGTCCACCTCGTCAAGAACGAAGAACGGTGCGGGATGAAAGCTGTGAGAAACAGGCTCGTGAATGCGCGTTCGCGTAATTTCGGTGCGCGGAATTACGCGTCACATTGATTGATGTTAACCTACCTGTGAATCGCGAATAAAAGGGCCAGTGCCGTGATGGTCTTTTCTCCTCCGGAAAGATTGGATATGAGCTGAAATCGCTTCCCCGGCGCCACGCAATTGTAGTTAATTCCTTCGAGGTACGGCTCTTCGGGATTTATGGGTTCGAGGAACGCCTGGGCCGATTGATTTTTCGTCAAACCCTGCTCATCAGCAATAATCAACACGTCAATTGTACGGTGAAATTTGAGTGCTTCGAATATTCCGCTTGAAGAAAATCCGATACGAAGTCTCGGTAATTACTTTATAAACGAAATCAATTTGCTTCGAAATGTGCTCGAAACAGGGCATAAATTTGGCGTAACGTTCTTTCTTGACCTTTTCGAACTGCGTTTTGATTTTTCTCGCCTTTTTGCGCGATGTTTCGAACGCCTCGTTCGTCACTTGAAACTTCTGTCTAGCCACGGACAATTTTTCCATAGCCTGCGAGGGAAAAATATTAACAAAACGTATTGTGAAATTTCGCGCGCGAAAAATAACCGTACGACTACATTTCCGGCAGATGACTCCAAGGAGCCTTACGAAAATTACGTAACGTAATTGGCGGGGGGGGGGGGGGGGGGTCAAGGTTTGCGTTACGTCACGATTCTAAATATTGTAAATTTTTAAATAAGTAAAAATTGGGAAATTTTCCGTTACGTAATTTGTGCACGGCCACCAACTCACTTTCATATTGGGAGCGTGCATGTCTCCAATTTTCGCGTGTAAATCTAGTATAGTTTTATGCAGATTCTCCATAGTTATCTTCAAATCCTGGGCCTCGACGTCCTTCAGGTTGTTCGACAAAGACCCATAATTTATTGCGATGCGACTCGTGCGCTCCAATTGTTCCTGCGCGGCATAGTCGCTCGTAACGTCGTTCGTCGTAGCCAGTTCGTTCACTAAATCACCCGTGTTCCCACGAAGCACCGGAATCGTGATGTCCGCCATCTAAACGATAATCGTACTGAAGAAATTAAATTGCACAAATTATTACGTATATTTCTAGATAAACAGGCCAGAATTATTCAGGGTTGTTACGCATAGTGACTCGGGATTTCCTGACTTTTCCAAGTTTTGCAAAAATTTCAGGTTTTGCAAATTACTCAGATTAGGGTCAAATAAAGAACACTTTGTCTTCATCGAATATATATATATATATATTTTAAGTTCAAGACCAGAAGTAAAATTTCGTTTCAACCATACTAGCATTTGTAAATGTTACAAACTTTACGGGGAAAATTATGTACGTAAAAATAGCAATGGATCATTGTTCTGAAAAAAGAACATATCATTTTTAACAGACTTCAAAAAAACAAAGGAAATTCTCAATTCGATCCTTCGATTGAGAAATTATGATTTGGATTGAGCTGGAAAACAACATTTTTTTAAAGTTAAAATATATGAAAATGTTAAAAATTGACATAAACTTTAAAAAAAAACTGAAATTCGTGAAAAAATTTAAACATTGTAAAGTAAAACAAATAAATTGAAAGCAAATACAGAATGTCTTCTTCATTATAAACAGATTTTTTTATGCCGGTGACAATAAATAAAAAATAAATATAAACACTTATCTATAATGATAATGATAATGATGTATCGACAGATCGAATGCAATGTAGAGAGCTTTACGGTAAATTAGATTTTAGTTTTTTAAATTTTCGATGTTGGGCACTGACATAACTTTTTTCGTATATAATCAAGAATAATATAAATTTCAAAAACATACAAAAATATTAATTTGTATACTGTTGTTGTTTTTAGGGATGTAACGATACTTTTAGCCGATACGATGACGATATCGATACAATTTACAAGAAAACTTGATATAATCAAAGTTCTTCTTTTTGTACACTAACCAATGACCTAAACATTAAAAAGGTACTTAAGTAAGAAGATGAAAATGTAAAAAATTATATACCTACCTTCCAGGAGCGGAAGGAGTGTCAAAATCAAACAGAAATATAATTTTACTCTTTATTTATTATTAATTTAAAGTTTAGTGCTTGAAGTAATCTAAACTTGAAATTCTACTAATTAAACTTGAAATTGAACTGAACTCTAAAGACAGGTTTCTACAGGGTTTTAACGTAAGTAGCTTTTAGCTGTGACGTAGATAGTCAATAATTATACTTGACCTTAGTGAGGTTTTTGTTAAGAAAGCAGAGCTCATTAAGGTTATTTGCCGACAATCCGTTGCGCAAATCATTTTGAATAAGACCCGCACTTGAAAAAAATATCGGTCCTGCCGATCTATCGGTGTCGTATTGTCATCGTTACATCCGTAGTTTTTTTTGTCAAGTCGGTTTCATTTTTCGTAATTCTTGCAAAAAGTAAATTTGGAGAAAATTCCAGAGAATTTCGAAAATTCCTTGCTTATTCCAGGAGGAAAGACATTCGCTGACTATTCTCGGTTTTCCATATGCGCAACAACCCTGTTATTGTACGCTGAGCTTGCCAATTGGTGAATTGTTTGCATTATCAGGTGTACCCGCAAGTTGCAAGCAGGAATCACTGGATCAGTTATAATAATTATAACGACTTATAAACCTTGCAATGCATAAGAACGGCATGTCTCTCGGCTGATTTCTGCTCAATCTCCGTATCGATCGTATAAATTTTCTTTCGCAAATCCTCAATTTGTTTCGTCACACTCCCGACTTCGCGTTTCCACCTGCCGACTACTTCCTCCTTGCGATCGTGCTCCTTCATCTTGGCGATCCTCGCAGACTCGAGTTGTTTCGCGTGATCCTCAACCTCGCGGATCTCCATTTTGAGATTGTCCTCCGCTTGTTTCGCTATTTCGAGATTACCCTCGGCATCCAGCACTGCTCGATCCCATCGCGCAATGTTGCCTAATGGTTTGTCATACGAATCGTCAAATATATCTTTCGTCATAGCATGATTTTTTGTTTAGTAACTTTTCGCTTTCATCGTCGAAAACTAGGCATACTGTGAGTGTCTCGCTGTTTCTCAAATTCCAATTGAATGCAAATCCGATTGCACTGATTCTCGAACTCCATACGCCTCTTGGCCCGTTCTTGATGCGATCTGTCGATAGTTGAGTGGAAAAACTCGATTTTAATATTAATTCCGGTATGCGCGGTATAGTGCACTTGCACTTGCACACTACTCACTGCAACTCTCGTTCCTCGTATTGGCGAATGTTCGGGACACCGATTTGTTGACAAAAGTTGGCGAAAACCTCGTCCTCCACGGTGTCGACTTTCTCTTTGATGTTCTCAATCTCGCGCTGTCTCTCTACTATAGTTTTTTCGATCGCTGCGATGCCAGGCTGAATAAAAACTTCGAATTGGTTATTTCAGCGATGCTCAAAGTGTGCTCCGCGGAGCCCTGGAGCTCCGCAAGGCCTCTGCTAGGGCTCCGCCGAAAAATAAACAACTCCATATCCCCAATGAATGGAAATAATTTCATCAATTTACAGTGGAATTAATACATTGTTATGTGAAGTACCCATTTTTGTACGATTTTCGGCAAGAGTACGACATCCGGGGCGCTTGTGGGGGTGAATTTAGGGTTATCGAGTCAAAATAAACAAAATATGAAGAGTGGTGAAAGTTGATATTTCGCTTATTTTACGTTCAAATTAGAATTTTTCGATAGTTATCGAAAATGACGATTTTTTCAAATTTCAAAATTTCAAGCAACATCAGGCAAGGTATCGTGGAAATCTATAGTTTCAACAGTGTCTCAGAAGCCAAAAATGTATTTTAAATACCACTACCCTGTTTTCCTAGCTTATAAGTGCGACTAGACAGAGAGTAAAGTAGGACTATTAAGGAGAGATATACACCTAGAGGATTTAGAAGCTATGCACATTCCGTCGACCGCAAAAGACCTACACTATGGGCCTGGTATCGATGATTCCAAGTTGACAAATTTCATGATTTATTCATTCCGAAATTTTTAAACGCGTTTTTCTCAAAACCACGTTTTTCAAATGGGTACCCAAAATTTCTTAAAAACCAATGAACCGATTGCCTTGGGGTTTTTTGCGGTTATACACCATTATCTAGTACTTGTCATAGAATTTTTTCCGTTACTTAGTTTTTGTTTTATAGGCAAGTTAATAACTAATTTTTGGCCCAAAAATCACTATTTATATTCAAACGTCTGCCATTTTGTCATAAATCGATATTTTCAAAATCGGCTATGACAAGTACTAGATTATAGTATCTAATTTAATAATCTTTTTGGTTTTTGTTTTCAGATGGTTTTTGAAGAAACGCTAGTGGGCACCGTATACGCAGATTTTTTTACAACGCTCCAAGGACCATACAATATCCTTGTATATTTTTGATATTTTTAAATAAAGAAAATTAAACATTTTTGAATGTATATACTTTTAAATAATTAAAACCCCAATTCGAAATTTCAAATAGTTTTCCTTGAAAAAATTCACAAAAATGACCTTTTTTCCGCCTCCTCGGTGTATATCTCCCCTTAATCGCTAGGAGTCGGGAGTAGAATTAAAAGTGTACGGTTCATCCCTCTTCGGACTTGTGAGGCTCGAACTTCATGTAAAATATATCGTTTAGTAATTCGGTGTAGTAATTATATGGCACAATTCTTATTGTTATAAATAAACAGAGAATATGGAAAAATGAAGCATTATGATCTTGGGATTCATGGTCAAAATCATATAAATAGTACGTTTAGTGGGATTTATATATCACTAAACAAACCCAAACAAAGAAATACTTTTTGAAGCTCGCCCGGTCAATTTCCATTATTTGCGAATAAATAAAGATATTGTACCCGATGAGCCAACAACAATCGTTGAATTTTGGCGCATTTCCAATTACCGCTAAAAGCGCTCATAATTCCTTAAGGGATTATATACAGTTAAAATTTTCGAAAAATCGATTAAAAAAAATTCTCAATGTAGATATATATAAGTACACACACAGAAAATTTCTTGTCAATCCGGCGAATATTCTCGAAGTTACACGCCACATTTGTAATGACGTGTCAGAGCGTTCAAAAGTGGTTTTGAAACTTTAAACGCATTTTTCTCAAAACGGTGTTTTTAAGGGGCCAGTCCACTTTGAAAATTTCAAAAAATCGAAAGCCAGCAAGACTTGAAGAAATCGACGATGATGAGCAATCAGAAGGACTTTCGTACGGTGCAGGAATTGCCGATCGAGTTTAGGTAAGAGTTTTTCATAGTATAAACTTCAAAGGTGTTTTTCTGGAAACAACGTTTTCAAAATCTAGCTCCATCGTGTCTCTAAATTTAAAAACCGATTCTCTTGAAATTTGAACCACATATTGTAAACATGATTCGCAACAAGATGACCCTCGATGGTTTTAAAATTTTGATTTTTACTCTTTTTTGCGAAAAACTGCGAAAAAACGCGTTTTTTTCGTTTTTCATCTGCCATTTTTTTATTTTTCGATAAAAATTTATATCCAAGGATCATTTTGTAGCTGGTGTCATACTGAATCTAATGGACTTTGATTTTTTTGTTTCAGACAAGCCGTTGCCGAGTTGTGATGGAGCTACCTAGCCCACCTATTTTTGAGGCGTCACGTTAAACTATAGTATTTGTACTTAAAAATGAATAAAAATGAATTAAAATTTTTTCTTTATGTATTTCAAGACTTTATTTATCAAGCCCAACAACTTTTATATTTATATCTTTTATAAAATCCTCAAAAAAGAAAATCGCGAAAATAGCCTTTTTTCGAGGCTCCAAAGTGGACTGGCCCCTCACAGTCGGTGAGCAAGATTTCTCGGAAACGGCTGAACCGATCAGTTTCAAATTTCAACACAATCTTTTCAAGTATATTTTTTTGTAATTAATCGCAGATTTTTCCTCATTGATAAATATTTTCCATTTTATAAACAATTGAAGGCCTACATTTTTGTCAAAAATCGATTTTTTTTAGAAAAGCCGCTATTTTGTAAAAAAATATTATTTTGCTTATTCCTTCGATCAATTACAAGATAATCCATTATATTAACGAAATATTATTGGTTTTTTCATTTTAGATGATCCAGTCCAGAGATATCGTGCTCACCGCAAGGAGCCTTTTTTAGAGGTGCTCCCGGAGATCAGCTATAGCAGCTTTCAATATAATTATTTTTATAAATAAAAAATGTAAAAATACAGTTAAAAGTTACCATAATATGTGTACAAATTTTTACGTTAATAGATTTAAAGGACATCTCAAGAAAAATTCTTGAAAATTCGATCTTTTTGGGCTGCCTGACTGTATATAACCCCTTAAAGAAGCCAAAATGGAAAATTTTTTATTCTTGTCATTCTCATTATTTTTTTTTAATTTCCGATTACGTTTTATCCCCCGATTTTCATTAAAAAATAAACATAAAATCAGGATTTGCTTATTTCATGGCTCCGTAAAATATTCAGTGTGTCAAAATGGTTCCGTCGGTAAAAAAGTTTGAGAACCGCTGGTTTATCTTATTTCGAAACCGTGCCACTTATAAATGGAATCTTTGAATTTATTACCGCAATCTTCTCAATTTCTTCGTGCAGTTCGCCAATCTCGGCGTCGAGCTTGTCGACTTCCTTCCTCTGCAAGAGACAAGCTAATGCGTGAACTTTTTCCGAGCATCATCCATTCAAGAACATAAAGACAACCATTTGGAATTGATACTTGCAGTTTCTATTGAATCGCTTTTGTTGTACTTCAATCGAGTTTCGAGACCGCGAATCTGCGATTGGACGGAATTCAATTCCGATTCTTTGCGAGATCTGGTGAGCACCTCTCTCAGTTCCTTGGTCGTTTGTTCCTAAAATCGAGAACGATGTTCAGCAACGACCTCTCAAATATTCCGCACCATGAAGAAAGAGCGCTGTCACGTGCTTGTAAACGATTTCGTCACCGACTTTTTGCGACTTGAGCTGAGCCATTTGTTTGTCATCCCAGCGCTTTGCTCGCCTCGCCAGGTCCAAACTTCCGCCGGAAATGAGACCAGCCTTCTGGTAGCACGTTCCATCCAACGCGATACACTGGAACAAAAATTCAAATAATGTAAGCGCCTTTGGCGACTTAAGGGGTTATATACAGTTCAAATGTTCGAAAAATCGTTTTTTTAAATTCTATTTTAGTATTGTACATATATTTAAGTACACACACAGAAAATTTCTTGTCAATCCGGCGAATATTCTCGAAGTTACACGCACATTTGTAATGACGTGTCAGAGCGTTCGAAAGTGCTTTTGAAACTTTAAGGGGCTATACCAGTGTGACTCTCTCAGAAAATCAATTTTTTTGCCTTTTTCGACAGTTTATACTTTCAAGAAAATGAGATGAGATTTTTATACTTTCAAGAATATGAAATGAGATTTTTCAAATTTGCTGACATTGTAACTCAAAGAGCAATTATCCGATTGACGTGAAATTTGAACTGAGTACTCTTGAATATATTTCCTCTATAATGACGTAGGATGTTTTTGATTGGATGAAAATTGACGATTTGGTATTGAAAAAAACGACCATTTTATAGGCAAGAAAACAGACTTTTTTTCATAACTACGCCATTTTGTTAGATTTTGATATTTTTCGAAAATCCTAGGTCATTGTACAGGAAATACCTTCTAGTTTAACATTTTATTCTTTTTTGGTTTCAGTTACTCAATCGGCCGGAATCATGTCAGCAGTGGAGGAACTTTTTTTATTGGCGCCTCCGAAGGCAGCACATAAGTCGCTTGGATCTCAATATTTTTTTATGAAAAATTTATGTAATATAAATAAAATATAGCCAAATGAATTCTTAATTTTCCGAAACATATATTTGAGTACTTTTCTTCCAAAAATTTCCCGAAAATCACCCAAATTTAGAGCGTTCACACTGGTATAGCAAACGCGTTTTTCTCAAAACTGTGTTTTTAACGACGGTTAGCAAGATTTCTCGGAAACGGCTGAACCGATCGGTCTTAAATTTGAACACAATCTTTTCAAGTATATTTTTATAGTAATTAATCGAAGGTTTCTTCTCACCGATAAATATTTTCCATTTCATAAACAATTTAAGGCCTAAATTTTTGTCCAAGATCGATTTTGTTTTTTGTTTTGAGAAGCCGCCAATTTGTCAAAAAATATTATTTTGCTTATTCCTTCGATCAATTACAAGATAATCCATTATATTAACGAAATATTTTTGGTTTTTTCATTTTAGATGATCCAGTCCAGAGATATCGCGCTCACTGCAAGACGCTTTGTTTAGAGGTGCTCTCGGAGATCAGCTATAGCAGCTTTCAAAATAACTATTTTTACAAAGAAAAAATGTTAAAATACAGTTCAAAGTTATCATAATATGTGTGCAGTTTTACTTTAATAAATTTGAGAGGTCTTGTTAAGAAAAAATCTTGAAACATCGATCTTTTCGAGCCTCCTGACTGTATATAATCCCTTAAAGCCTTAGGCCACAGTAACGGGTATAAAATCATGTGCGAATTTAACAATTTTTTTCATTTGAAAAAGTGATTCACTCATAAAATTAATTACACATCTATTTAGTATGAATATGTTAGAAAAAAAAATTTTTTTTTTCGATGTACAAAATGGCCGACCTCTCGAAACTTCTCGAAACAGCTTTTATCCAATTAGCGTGACAAATAACTTCAACAATTTTCACTCCATTTACTTCAAATTTAAAAGTTATGTTTCTAATTGCATTTCGTAGAGAAGTACGTACGGAATTTCTGATTAATCGACAACTTTTCATTTTATGAGCAGTTTATGAGCACTTATGACGAAATTTTTCACTGAAAATTTATTTCTTAAGTTCAAATACCTACAACTTTTGAATAAAACAATATTTTTTAAATTCCGTACGTACTTCTCTAGGTATTCTATCGTAGATTGACGAGAATTTTTGTTTTTTGTTCTAGGTAAAAAATTGTGGATGCTAAATGTCACGCCGCGGAACGCCTACAAAAAAGATAACAAAAGAAAATATTAGTAGTCGACCATTTTGTACATAAAAAAAAATCTTACAGCTTGATATTCATACTAAATAGATGTGTAATTAATTTCACGAGTGAATCACTTTTCCATACGAGAAAAATGTTAAATTCGCACATGATTTTATACCCGTTACTGTGGCTTAACCCCTTAATAGATTTAAACGTCTTCTCAAGGAAAATTCTTGAAAAATCGATCTTTATGGGCCTCTCGACTATATATAACCCTTTAAAAAAGTTCTCGCAATTTGCATTTGTATGAAATCATTGCAGCCGTTGAGCAGGTGAGTTTGCCTTGGTGCACATGACGATTATTACGTGAATCAGTAGACTATTAAATTTGTTTTTACGCACGTCATAACGCTTTTGCTTGTCCATATCGTAAGCGACTCTGCACGCGTCCTCGGAGCTCTCGCAAACGAGTACGTTTCTAGTTGCGAATAAAATAGCCCGATCGATCTCTTTGGGCCGAAAATTGAGAACGTCGTACAGCAATTTAACGTTCGCGGGTTCTTTGATATCACGTAGACGTTCCTTGAGGGGCCTCAGTTGAATGTAATCGAGTGGCAGAAAAGTCTCAGGCTCGAGATACTGTTCTTTCAAGTATTGGATACATCGATTGGCGGTTTCGACGGTATCGACGACTATCGCTTCCATGTATATGCCGAGAATTTTCGTTACCGCGACGTTGTAACGCTTGTGGATCGGTTCGCACATGTTGTACATCCGGTCGTACTGCAAGCCAATACAAATAATCGATCTTGCTCCACTGCAATTTCTTTCAACACGAAATCCTTTTTTCCGCCATAACAAGCTTACCACTCCGGGATAGAGGCGTTTGAAATGTTCCACAATTTCGGTCTTTCTCTGTGTTCTTGCCAACTCGTGCTTGTCGACAGTGGCATCGCCCAATTGATCGGTTATCCTCTCGAGGTCCCGTTGCAGATCTTGGATCTTATCTTTGGATGTACCGAGTACGTTCTGCAGCTCGTCCCGTACTTTTACCTGATTCGCCAGTGAATCCTCCATCGTAATTATGTACTCCTCCAAATTGTCTATACGTTTTACAGTGGCATCCCGCTTGTGACGCTTCTGCTTCACTTTGTCCTCAAGCTCGGTTTTTTTCCTAATCTCGTTCTCGAGCCTATCCTGATCCGATTTTACTCGGCGATTTGCGGAATCGAGAAGTTGAACGTACGCGGCGGACTGCTTACTCGCCTCCTCTCTCAACCGATTGTACTCGCGAATCTGAAAAACATGTCGCGAGGCACGAGCCGGATTGTATTAAGGGGTTAGGCCACAGTAACGGGTATAAAATCATGTGCGAATTTAACAATTTTATTTCGTGTGTAAAAGTGATTCACTCATAAAATTAATTACACATGTACTTAGTATGAATATCAAGCTGGTCGATTTTTTTTTTCGATAGACAAAGTGGCCGATTACTCGAAACTTCTCGAAACAGCTTTTTTCCAATTGGCGTGACAAATAACTTCAACAATATTCTCTCGAATTATTTCAAATTTAAAAGTTATGTTCCTAATTGCATTTCGCAGAGAAGCACGTACGGAATTTCTGATTAATCAAAAACTTTTCATATTATGAGCAGTTATAACGAAATTTTTCACTGAAAAGTCATTTCTTAAGTTCAAATACCTACAACTTTTGAATAAAACAATATTTTTTAAATTCCGTACGCATTCTAATGTAGATTGACGAGAATTTTTGTTTTTATTCTAGGTAGAAAATTGTGGAAGCTAAATGTCACTTTTTTATACGAAAAAAATGGTTAACTCGCACATGATTCTATACCCGTTACTGTGGCCTAACGCCTTAAGGCCGTAGGCCACTCTAAAGGCCGAAAAAATAGGCTTTTTGGGGATTTTTTTTGCAGAAAAACTACGAAATAAATCGAGATTACAAAAAAGGGTGTTTATCATACATATCAGTGACTGTATACAATAATTTTTTTGAAGCGATGAATTTCAATATGGCGGCTGTGCAGCGTTTATCTCAAAACTGCATTTTTTTAAGTTGGCCGGAAACATAACTCAGACAATTTTTAATCGATTCGCTTGAAATGTTGAATATATCTTGAAAAATACATTGCCTATGGAAGTACGTAGGATTATTTTTTATATTGCATAGTTCATGTGTTATTAAGGAGGTACACTAGCTTCAGCAAAATGGTGATAGATCAATAAAATTTGGTGAATATATTCTTTAGTATTATTCATGTAGATACAAATTTCTTCAGATTTTTTGGTTGTGCCGTTTTCTTACAAATAATTCACAAGCGTTTATTCTTATACCCGGAATATATACCTATATCTATAAAAACGCTATGCTTATACACGTGAACTTCAATGTTCAATTACTCGATAACGGCACAATGAAAAAATCTGAAAAAAAATGTATTGACATATATAATACTAAAGAATATATTCACCAAATTTTATTGATCTATCACCATTTTGAAATTTTACCATGGTTTAGCATGGCAACATTGTATGAAGCTGGTGTACCTCCTTAACAATCATCTGACGACTTTTTAGGCAATTTTTGGAAAGTGAAACACTTGCCTAAAAAATCGTCAGATAACTGTTAAGGGGAGATATACACCTAGATGGTCGAAAAAAAACGATTTTTTTTCATTTTCTTGAAGTTTGAGGTCTCCAGAATATCTGGTGAAAACGGCAAGTTGATACTTCGATAAGTAAGCCAGTTACAGCCGAGAAAGTGAAACGTGTTTTGCGGCGCCGAGCCGACAGGCTTTTCAAATCGGTACCCAAAATTTCTCGAAAACCAATGAACCGGTGGCCTTGAGGTTTTTTGTGGTTATTCTATACACCATTATCTAGTACTTGTCATAGGATTTTTTTTTCCGTTACTTAGTTTTTGTTTTATAGGCAAAATAACAACTAATTTTTGGCCCAAAAATCACTATTTATGTTCAAGCGTCCGCCATTTTGTCATAAATCGATATTTTCAAAATCGGCTATGATAAGTACTAGATTATAGTATCTATTTTAATTATCTTTTTGTTTTTTTTTCAGATGATTTTTGAAGAAACGCCAGTGGGTACCGTATACGCAGATTTTTTTACGACGGTCCAAGGATCATACAATATCCTTGTATATTTTTGATATTTTTAAATAAAGAAAATTAAACATATTTTCGAATGTATATACTTTTAGAAAATTGAAACCCCAATCCGAAATTTCAAATAGTTATCCTTGAAAAAATACACAAAAATGACCTTTTTCCGGCTCCTAGGTGTATATCTCCCGTTAATAACGAATGAACTATGCAATACAAGAAAAAATCCTACGTACTTCCATAGACAGTGTATTTTTCAAGATATATTCAACATTGCAAGTGAATCGGTTGAAAATTGTCTGGGTTATGTTTCCGGCCAACTTAAAAAATGCAGTTTTGAGATAAAAGCTGCACAGCCGCCATTTTGAAGTTAATCGCTTCACAAAAATTATTGTATACAGTCACTGATATGTATGATAAACACCCTTCTCTGTAATCTTGATTTCTTTTGTAGTTTTTCAGAAAAAAAATCCCCAAAAAGCCTTTTTCGGCCTCTAGAGTAGCCTAACCCCTTAAGCTAATTATATCAAGTGGAAGATGGCTGCAGTGAAAGAGAACAAGTATAGTAAAATAAAAATGGAAATTTGCCTGTTTTTCTTCCAGATTGACATCGGAAATTTGACTTTGAGATTCACTGGCAACGCTCGCCTCGTAAGCAGCTTTCGCCGTCTCAATTTTCGCCAATTCTTCCTGAAGCTCATTGATATCTCTCTGGTGTTCATCTTCGGCGATGCGAGCTCGACTCAATGACTTTGCGGCGGTCTCGAGCTTCTTCTGCACATGCGCGATGCCTGCCTTTGCCCTTATGAATGTTGGCTTCTTCTTCGTTACCGCCATCTCCGCCTCCCTCATATCGTGCTCCATCTTTGCTAATTCGCGTGCAAGTTTGCCAGATTCTTTTCTTTTGTCTCTGAGCGTTTCCTCGGCGCTCGCCTTCTTCGCCTCGACCTTCTCGAGCTCTTGTTCATTGACGGTTCGCTCGTACGCGAGTTTCTCGAGCGTTTTTTCATTGTGATACAAGCGAAACAACTGAAGCTCGATTAGTTTCTCCGCCTGATGTAAAAAAAAGTCAATATTTTCCACAGAATTATCTCGCCATGGCCTTTGACGAAGTGTTGAGAACGATTAAGGGTTTTTTTTTCATACACATTTTTCTTTCATACGCTGATACTTCTCGGCTTCCTTCATCTCGACCGTCGCTTCCTTTCTCTCCGCAGCCATCCCTTTTTTCTTCTGATAGGAGCGCTGGATCTCTTCCTCGACTTGTAGCATTTCGGCTTTCAGTCTGAGAATCGTGAAATAAATATGTTGAAGCATCGGTCCTATGATATTGGAGATTCATCCGGTAGTCGTATTCAATTGGACCTTTCGTAATCAGCCTTCCATGCGCTGGATCCGCTGATTTCTTCGAAGAGCGACGTTAAATCTTGCGATTTTTTGGTCGCTATGGATTCTACGTCCCCTTGGAAGACGAGAAAATTGTTCGCTTTTACGTTGATTCCGATAGCCCGGAGATCCGCGGCGTATGCCGGATTCGTGACCAGCTTGAGAAACGATTGTTATACTTTAAGGGGGGATTGTCTTTTTTTTTTCGCAAAATTTACCGCTTTTTGGGAATTTTTTTGTGAAGAAAGTATACAACGGAAAACTTGTGAAACTTGGCATATAGTTTTATTGATCTGTTTACTACATACAAAAAATTTTTTAAACAATTTCATCAAAAAATCCGCCTCCCACCCCCCTCGACGCGCGATGGTCCTTTTTTGATGGTGTGCACGATTTCTCAAAAACTATTCAACCGATTGCCTTCAAATTTGGACAGAATGCTCAGCTGACATCCTTTTATCGTTTGATGAAGCAAAAAAGCAATACGTTTAATAGTTTTTTATTTATAACAAAAAATCGATCAATTTTTTTCGAAAAATCGATACTTCAAGTTCAAAACGTCACCAAATCGTCAATTTTTTTTTTCCCTTCATCGAACGATAGCTATATGTGTCTAAAGTAAAATGCTTTTTGGGTTTTTGTTGCAGGATGAACGTGAAGGCTGTAATCGTGCACACCATCAAAAAAGGACCATCGCGCGTCGACGGGGGTGGGAGGCGGATTTTTTTATGAAATTGTTTAAAAAATTTTTTGTATGTAATAAACAGATCAATAAAACTATATGCCAAGTTTCACAAGTTTTCCGTTGTATACTTTCTTCACAAAAAAATTCCCAAAAAGCGGCAAATTTTGCGAAAAAAAAGACAATCCCCCCTTAATCATCCCAATGTATTACAAAACTAGCGGTGGAAAATCAGAATAACGCGGTAGCTTCTCACATCACCGTTTATGCGGTACTCCGATGACGAACCGTCCACAGTGCGCATAAAGCTCTTCTCGGTCCCGTCCGTCAACTCGAATACAGCTTTTACAGATGAACTGAAAAAAAAATCATTTTTACTACCACATTTATATTATGGCAATGTACACGAGTGGGTATATCAGTGCTATGAAATTTCTCCTAATTCATCGTAATTCGGAATATAGCTTTTGGCCATAAACAATGAAGAGCGTTCTGTCCGCTGAAGACGGTTCAGTAGACGGACTTAAGGGGTAAGGCCACAGTAGAATTTTCGAAAAATCGATTTTTTTTCTCGCTAAAACGGTGCTTTATCATCGTAAGAATAAGTTACTATTCGCTTTATAGCAAGAATTGTTTTTCACCGACTTTGAGCGTATAACGTAAGCCCACCTCTGGCACGGCCATAGAGTATCTATAACTTTAAGGGGAGATATACGCCTAGATGGTCGAGGTCGAGGATCGAGAAGCTATGAACATTCCGTCAACTGTAGAAGACCTACACTATGGGCCTGGTATCGATGATTCCATGTAAGTTGACAAATTTCACGATTTATTCATTCCCAAATTTTCAAACGCGTTTTTCTCGAAACCACGTTTTTCAAATCGGTACCCAAAATTTCTCGAAAATCAATGAACCGATTGCCTTGAGGTTTTTTGTGGTTATTCTATACACCATTATCTAGGACTTGTCATAGGATTTTTTTTTCCATTACTTAGTTTTTGTTTTACAGGCAAAATAATAACTAATTTTTGGCCCAAAAATCACTTTTTATGTTCAAACGTCCGCCATTTTGTCATAAATCGATATTTTCAAAATCGGCTATGACAAGTACTAGATTATAGTATCTAATTTAATAATCTTTTTGGTTTTTTTTCAGATGATTTTTGAAGAAACGCCAGTGGATACCGTATACGCAGATTTTTTACGACGCTCCAAGGATCATACAATGTCCTTGTATATTTTTGATATTTTTAAATAAAGAAAATTAAACCTATTTTTGAATGTATATACTTTTAGAAAATTAAAACCCCAATCCAAAATTTCAAATAGTTTTCCTTGGAAAAAATCACAAAAATGACCTTTTTCCGGCTCCTAGGTGAATATCTCCCCATAAAAGCGTTTTGCTCAAAACATCTTTTTTCCAATTGGCGTGACCACTAACTTTAACAATTCTTACTCGATTTACTTCGAATTTGAAGTAAATCGATTATGTAAATCGAGTATTTTATGAGCAGTTTTGTACGAAATTTTTCACTGAAAATTCATTCAAATACCTACATCTCAATTCAAATACCTACAACTTTTGGACAAAACAATATTTTTTAAATTCCGTACGTACTTCTCTAGGTATTCTAATGTAGATTAACGAGAATTTTTGTTTTTTGTTCTAGGTAAAAAATTGTGGATGCTAAATGTCACGCAGCGGAGCGCCTAAAAAAAGATAACAAAAGAAAATATTAGTAGACGGACATTTTGTATATCGAAAAAAAAAATGTCTAACAGCTTGATATACTAAATAGATGTGTAATTAATTTTATGAGTGAATCACTTTTTCATACGAAAAAAAATTGTTGAATTCGCACATGATTATAAACCCGTTACTGTGGCCTAACCCCTTAAACAATTTTACCGCCACTTATTGTTGCTATTGCGATAAAACATCGATAACATCACGATGTACTATCTTATTACGAGTGTGTGATTGTAACTCGAATGATTCATACATTTTTCAATCTACATTCACTTAAGAACGTATGGGAGATGTAATTCGAGGCAAAGTGACAAAAATTTGAAATTGTCAAACATCTATTCAGGATGTAAAGTTAAACCAGTTCTGAGTGGCATTATTGGTAGGATGAGCCACAAATTTACAGTTACAAGCGTTTTCATGCGATGATTGTGTCACCTGCATTTATTCTTTTTTATTTGACTCCATTAAGATTTTCATTTGGCTATATCAGGGCAGAAGTCTTGGGAATGAATATGTCAAGCCTCACAACCACCGCAATCCTTGAGCGAATTAACTATTTACATTGCTGCTGTACAGTTGGGTATTCTTACTTTACTGTGACAGAGCCAAACACCAAAATGAAACAGATATCAGTACATGAAAGTTAATTACACTACAATTGTATAGTAGATGATTGTGAAATTTCCGAAAAAGTTTCTTTCCTACATAAATTACCAACACGAAAAATCTAAAACATTCTATACTATTCTTTCATTATACTCTTTCCCATCATATCTTAACGTAAAACAGCGTCCTATAAAAACAAATGCAATACTGCAAATTAAAATTCAATGCTAAGGAGTTAGGATACTGTGAAAATAAAAAACACGTTCTTTGCTCGAGGCAACTTAAATTGAAGAGGGTGGTCCAACATATTCTGCAGGAATCACAGATTGGAAGTAAACTCATCATTACGATAGAACTGCTAGTAAAACTTTGAACATGTTTTACTCCAAACTATGTTTTTCAAAACTGTGTACATGTTTTCTCGGTATCGAAAAAATGGATTAACTTGAAATTTGGTACACTTATTCAGTGTAATGGTAATTTAGTCTTGAACGACGTTTTTTATTTTAACCTTTCTTTCCCATTAATTGACAATAATATCACTTTACTTAAAAAGTTCAAAAAAGAGATTCAATTTTTTCCTCGTCGACTGCAACATCTCAGCAAAGAAAAAATTCGGTCAAGTTAATATTATCTTAAAGTTTATAATATTATCTTAATATAGCCTTAATATTATCTATTTTAAAAAAAAACTTGTTTTGTTTTTCAGATCAAGCAGGTAGCCAAAATCAAGTACACTGCGGAACGTTGAAAGATCCTTCACAAAATAGTTTGTAACTGCTTGAATTATTTTCTTTCAATGAAATTGGGAACACAACTTTGATAATGTGCATACAAATAAATGCCCAAACGATGTTTCACTAGTCTTATGTATTTCTTTCAAATTAATTTCTTCAAATAACCCTGAGTTTCGAATCGTCACAGTAGCCTAATCCCTTGATCGCCATGGTAGTATTTTTCCAAGACCCAACATTCTTGACGCTTAAACATATTTGCTAAGAGATGCAACCGCATCGCACGATTACTTTAATCGACTAATTATTGTGAGAAAAAAGGACGAGGAACCTGCAAGCAACAGGCATTTGTATCGAAGAGCCATGGATCAGTTCGCTCAATCGTTTGACGCGAAGGCTGCCGCTTCTTTCTCCCAGGACGAAGCTTATGGCATCCATGAAGTTAGACTTGCCTGAAAATTCACAAATCTCTGTTAAAATCATTCCGAACCGAAAGACGCAACTCGCAAAATCCACCACTTTTCGCAGTGCAAAATAAAAAGACAGCACAAAGAAACACGTGTGTGCAACAAACCCACCCGATCCATTAGGCCCGATAACAGCCGTGAATGACTTGAGAGGACCGATAACGAGTTTACCGCCATAAGACTTGAAATTCTCAAGTTCAATGAGTTTCAAAAACGCCGGCATGACAAATCTCTTCTCTCGGAACAAACTATCGAAAATTGAAGAGACTCAGTTGTCGGACCGACGCCAAAAGCGATGGCTAGTCCTGACGAAAAAAGAAAACAAATTGCAACGCCGACCGAACATATTCCCCGAACACGCCGCCAAAACGTTGCTAAGTTGTTTTCTTGCGACCTCTGTGTTCTTTGTGCCCGTGTTTATACATCCGTCGTACCACTATTGTACATTGTTCCTTCGCTCGGTTACCTATAATTGCGTAATAGCATATAAAATTGAATCATGAATTTCGCAATTGTCGATTTTCACGCGGAAAATGTTGTTTATTTTTAAACTGAGTTCTTCGAAGCCTCGCACTTGCGAGAAAAGTACGGTATTTCCCCGAAACATTTCGATCGCGTGTCGCCTCGACCAATGCGAAAGCGAGAAAAACAGAGATTACCATCTCGACGCTCCGATTGGTCAACGCGCGCCTATGCCTGTAGCATATATAGTTATAGCTATCCTGTCGTAGAAACGTTTCGATACGTCCGTTTGAGGGCATTTGGGAGCGGGAATTGACGAGCACTGGTCATTTACATACAGTTTCGCTGCTTCACATTTATCGAATACCTATATACGTTTTAAGACAGTTTCAAACGAGCACGAGCGATGGTGATTCTTGTGCAGTTGGAATTACAGAATTTCAAGACTTTCATTGGTAATCACGTGGTGAAGATACTGGAGAAATTCATCGTCGTAACGGGACCAAATGGAGCTGGTAACGCCGATCTTTTCTTCTCCCCTTTTTACCCACTTCCAAGATCGTTATTCCATCCGTATCGTGTATCCAACATTTTGAGCGAGCACAAGCGTTACTCGGGGGCTGTCGTTTCAGGAAAGTCGAACATCATGGATGCGGTTGCTTTCGCCATGGGTACCAAATCCAACTATTTGCGAGTATCCAGAATGGAAGAACTTGTTCATACATCAGCTCCGAGACGGCAAGGGTAAAAAACCAGTGTCCGTCGTTGCGTTTGCCGTTCGCACGTGAATCTCCGATCGTGACGCGCTTTCAATCTCTTTCAGTATGTTCGTTCGAGTCATTCTGCGGATGGACGACGGAAGCGAACACAGTTTCAAGCGTTCTGTCTTGGGATGCGATTGTCGATGCTTTGTTAACAACAATGTAAGATACGCGGAGATTTTCCGAATGTGTACGAATCGTCGAACTGGAGTACACCTGTGAAAATTCCCTTTAGGAGATCACGTTACGCGACTACGAGGATGCACTGAGAAAATTGAACATCAACAGCAGAGTGAACAACTTTTTGGTGTTCCAAGATTCGGTGGAGTCTATTATCTTGAAAAGGCCTAACGAGAGAACCAAAATCTTCGAGGAGATGAGCGGCTCGGCTGCATTGAAACCCGAATACGATCGGTGAGATATTATTATTCTATATATTGGGTGCCAAAGTAGAGACAAAGTATTATCATTTTTTAAATTCTTCCCGCGCAAAACGAACTGTAAAACGAAAACATAAAAAAAATTATCACAGACTTTTGACTGGGCGGACAATTGTGAAACTATTACTCACAAATACTAGATAAAAGCTACATTTAAGGGGGTATGCTCCTGTGATGATTAGAGCTTGGACTATTTGAGCTTTTTCTATTAGCGGTATTATTTCGATGTCAACAAGTTGTGATATCGGAATACCGGTATTTCGATATTTTCCGATATTCATGGGAAACCTTGATTCAAAATGTTAGAAGCTCGAAAGTGAAGATGGAAGTTGTAGAAATAATTGTGTATACCTCAGTGAAACCACAGTATTTATTGAAAACCACCGTCTTTTATCGAGATCTTCATTTATTATACATTTCTAAACATACTATGCTAATATCAAGCTGTTAGCAAATATATATATACTTTTTCGATGTACAAAATGGCCGACTACTAATATTTTCTTTCGTTATCTTTTTTTAGGCGCTCCGCAGCGTGACATTTAGCATCCACAATTTTTTATCCAAAACAAAAATTCTCGTCAATCTACATTAGAATACCTAGAGAAGTACGTACGGAATTAAAAAAATATTCTTTTATTCAAAAGTTGTAGGTATTTGAATGAATTTTCAGTGAAAAATTTCGTATAAAGCTGCTCATAAAATGCAAAGTTTTCGATTAATCAGAAATTCCGTACGTACTTCTCTGCGAAATGCAATGAGGAACATAACTTTTTAATTTAAAGTAAATCGAGTGAAAATTGTTGAAGTTATTTGTCACGCCATTGGAAAAAAGCTGTTTTGAGAAAAACGCGTTTAAAGTTTTAGGTACTCTATGGCCGTGCCAGAGGTGGGCTTACGTTATACGCTCGAAGGCGGTGAAAAAAAATGTCTTGCTATCAATCGAATAGTAACTTATTCTTATGATGATCAAGCACCGTTTTGGCGGAAAAAAAATCGATTTTTTGAAAATTCTACTGTGGCCTTACCCCTTAAATATACCCAACCCAAAATGAAATAAATAAACAACCGAAAAACAAAAAATAGAAACTTTTATGCGAATAAAAAAAAGTAGTAAACAAGCAAAATCAAAATTAGGAAGTTTTATGAAAGTCAGTGCAGTAGTAACTATCAGAATGCAAACAAATGGCACAGCTGGTGGCAGGCAGGCGACAGCATGGTCACTTTGATTAACGAGATTGAGATTGTTGGAACAATGACTGCAAAAAACAGAGGGCATCTGGAGTTTCGTCTTTCGGAGATGACCTTATTGCAAATGTAAGCCGCGGAAGAAAAGGCCCCTTCTGATTCCACACTCGTGGATAAATACGGTGATACTCCGAAAACATTTAATGTAGATAATTATATATATATTTAACTGTAGCTTCCATTTGTTTGGGTTTTTCCCTTATTACATTCCACACCATATTCCACTTCACACCCCTATGTAGGTAATAATATTTTAAGGCTGTTAAACGGAGTAAAAAAACAACTAGAGGTAACTTAAATGGAAATAATAAAAGTTAGAATAATATTTTGATGTTTTCAACTCTGATATCGAAATATCGGTATTATTCGCGACCAATATCGGATTTTTGGTCCGATTTATTCCCGGTTTTTCGATATTGTCGAAAAACATGCTCCAGTGATGACCCAGAAATCAGGGTTAGTAAAAAAAATGAATTTTGATAAGTGAGATGGTTGAAAAATCGTTTGGACATGCATTTGTATCGACATTAACAAAATTGTGCACCAAATTTCATAAAAAGTATTGATAATTTAAGAAGTTATAAGCAGTCTCGTAAACGACTTTTAAACATACTTGATTTTGGCCATCCAGTTGATTTAAAAAAGAAAAAAAACGATTTTTTTTCAAACACATAATATTGGCTAAGACTTGACCGAGCTTTTTTGGCGTCTTGTTTCAATCATAAAAAAATAAAAGAATTTGAATTTTTTCTTCGATCTATCAATGTAAAATGACATAATTATTGTTAATAACTGATTCAAAAAAATGTTGTGAAAAACGTCGTTCAAGACTACGTATATATAATCGTAATTACACTGAATAAGTGTACCAAAATTCGAGTCAATCCGTTCATTCGGTGTCGAGAAATCGTGTGAAAAGTTTTACTAGCAGTTCTATCGTAATCATGAGTTTATCTACAATCTGATATTTTTGCACGATACGTTGGACCTTCCTCTTCAATTTGAGTTACCTTGAGCGACGAGCGAGTGTTCGTAATTTTCACAGTAGTCTAATCGCGCAAGATGTTGCTGGAAGGTGAAAAAAATATTCTAGACATCTGTTAATTGTTTCTTTTATATTCCAGGTTGAAGGAAGAGCTGTTACAATACGAGAGAGAGCACCAAGCTTTGTCCAGTGCCAAGAGCTCTCTCTCCAGAGACATAAAGAATATGCAAGCTCATCAACTGCAAGCCAGGAGATACCATCAATTGTCTGAGGAAACCGTGCGTACATCATTGAAGAAATTCATTGCAAATCGAGACGAACCGTCTACGATTGTTTGACGAGAAAGTCCGTCTCGCCGGTGATGGTATTTATTTGTCACAAACAGGAAGCTGCACAGCTGCAGCTCTTGCTGTTCAATATGTACCACATTAGACGAGCGACGGAGAGCTGGTCCGTGGACGAGCATAAGTTGAAGACAGCGATCAACGAGGTGGCAAAGAAGAAATACGGCATGGAAAAGGAATTGGGCCGAATACTCGAGGATTGCGAAACTCTAGCTTGCGAATGCGCAGAGAGGGAAGAAACTTGCAAACCCAGAGAACTCGAGGTGAAGAATATAGCGGATAAACTCGTGAAGGTTAGAGCGATGAAAGAGCACCTCGAGAAACAAGCCGGCACGTGCGAGCAGTCGTACGAATCAGCGATGAAAGCAGACGAGGCTCGGAAATCGGCCATAAGAGATCTGGAAAACGCACTGGACGTGGCGCGACGCGAGAAGGATAAATATTTCAATAGATACTCCAATACATTGGGAAAAGACGTACAGCTTTCTGAATCCCAGGTATTTCTTTTCTTATTAAAGGGGTTAAGGGGTTATACAGTCAGGAGGCCCACAGAATCGATTTTTCAAGGATTTTTCTTGAGAAGACCTTTAAATCTATTAACGTAAAAATTTGTACACATATTATGGTAACTTTTAACTGTATTTTAACATTTTTTATTTGTGAAAATAATTATTTTGAAAGCTGCTTTAACTGATCTCCAGGAGCACCTCTATAAAAAGGCGTCTTGCGGTGAGCACGATATCTCTGGACTGGAGCATCTAAAATGAAAAAACCAAAAATATTTCCTTAAGGGGCTATGCCAGTGTGAACGCTGAAAATTTGGGTAATTTTCGGGAATTTTTTGGAAGAAAACTACTCAATTAAATGTTTCGGAAAATTAAGAATATATTTGGCTATATTTGAGCTATATTACATAATTTTTTCATAGAAAAATATTGAGATCCAAGCGACTTATGCGCTGCCTTCAGAGGCGCAAAAAAAAAGTTTCTCCACAGCTGACATGTCTCCGACTGCACACTGGGTCGTTTTGGCCCAATTTTCTTATTTGTGCAGGTACGCATTTTTCAACGCATCCCACACTTTGAACGAATGTTTGGGCAATTAACTTTCGTTTTTCTTAAAAAATAAATTTTGGGCCATAAAATAAGCATCATTGACTACAAAAAAACGTCTCTACAAAAAAATGCAAATTTACCGAAATACAATGATTTTTAAAACGTCTGGGGTCCGATCGACCCCACGTGCAGTCAGAGGTTCGTGGCGGAAATGTGCTGTGAGAGGGTTACAAAAACTAATTTTGAAGATATAAGTTTCGTGACTGAAAAATCCTTTGGCCATTTCTTTCTATGTACATCAACAAAGTTGTGTACCAAATTTCATTAAAGAATAATAATTAAAGAAGTTATAAATAATCTTGTGAAAGGCCATTGAACGCGAAGTGCTCAGCGGTGTACTTGATTTTTGTTGATCTAAAACAAACGAGTTTTTTTTCTCCATAAAATGGATAATATTGGCTAAGATTTGACTGAGCATTTCCGTAAGCGTGTTTCAATGATAAAAACAATTGTGAATATTTTCCGCGGAAAAATGATATAATTGTTAATAATGAGTGAAAAAAAGTGTCAAGATTAAAGACGTAGGTCAAGACCAAAGTACTATTACACTGAATAAGTGTACCAAATTTCAAGTTAATCCGTTTATAAGATGTCGAGAAATCGTGTACACCGTTTTGAAAAAACAGTTTCGAGAAAAACGCGTTTAAAGTTTTAGTAGCAGTTCTATCGTTGTAATTATAATTGTACCTTCAATCTTCGATTCCTGCACCATACCTTGGACCTTCCTCTTCAATTTGAGTTGCCTTAAGGTAGAACGAGCGCGCGCTCTTGATTTCTATATATTTCTTTCAACTTTTTAGCAGACATTGTTAATATCATTATGCATGTTTTGAGTGAAATTTCAGAACAGTCGACTATTTTAATTGGGAGATAAGGGGTTTTTAAATTGCAACTCTTAACACCGCAGGATCTGCGTCAGGTCACATAATTCGTCGTACCATTCTATTGAGTTTATAAATTTTGAAGAAAAAAAAATTATTTTTAGATAGCAAACTAGTTAGGGAAGGAGTAAAAAAAAGTTTGGATTGCCTTTACTATTCAGTTTTGCTAAAAACGTTCAGTAAAGACAGAATAATTCTCCGCAAAAAATATTTGTCCCCTGTAATAAGAAAACATACGGCAACACCGCAGAACAGTATTGTTCAATATTTCGAGAAAAAAAATTATCGTGTTCCTAAAGTTAAAAACTTTTATCATAAAAAAAATAGTTGTGTTATAGATATTAATATTTTATATTGTTTGTGTGATCTTCGGTGCGGTGTTCCCATATGTCTTCTTGTTATAGGGGACAAATAATTTTTACGAAAAATTATTCTGTCCAAATTTCAATGCAGACCCTGCAGTGTTAAAAGTTGCAATATCAAAACCCATTATGCACCAATCTAAATAGTCGACTGTTCTGAAATTTCACTCAAGCATGCATAATGATATGAACAATGTCTGGTTAAAATTTGAACAAAATCTATAGAAAACATGAGCGCGCGTTCGTTCTACCTTAAGCGCCGAACGATTTTTAAAAAATTTTCACAGTAGCCTAACCTCTTCCCGTAATTTTCGTCTCGCAGTAGTGCCAATAAGTTTTTTCCGTAAGACATGAGGAAATATAGGCACAGTTGGACACTCGTACACTATGAAGTACTCTCCCGCGTGATCGTACAACTTTACGCGTCCCGCTTTGCACAATTAATCCTTTTCGAGATTGTATTTCGGAAACCAAAGGTCCATAACTTTCTTTTACCTCGTCTGGATAATAGTCGCCTGCTGTCTGGTATTTTTTCAATGAAAACATATTGACGCATTTACACGTAATGTTAAAGAACGGTGCTAGCCTCAGGATTTGATGCAGTTGCTATAGACGATACGAAGGAAGATGCTAACCTTGATATGAATTATCTCGAGTTGGAAAGGGTAAAGCGCGTTGAAATTTCGCAAACGGACATTTCAGTCTTTCTCATCCACATTTTTCTATTCCTTCAGATCAAAGAGTACACGAGACTGAAGCTTTCCGTGTGCGCCGCATGCGCCACTAACAATCGTCGACTTTTGGTCCTCGATCGTGAATACAAAATCCTCAAGGACGTCTACGAAAATGAGAATAGCAAACTGAATGAGGCGTCGGACGCGATTGATCGCAAACGCATCCTCAGGGATGCCGTTACGGCGCGTATCGAAAAACTGGAACACGCCGTGGCAAAGACACAAGCTGAACTGGACACGAAACGCGCATCCTACGAACAATTGATGGCGACGTTTGAGTATTCAAAACGCGAGGAAGAAAATTTGACAAAAGAAATCAATAGGATCAACGAGGAGCTCAGCGATTTCGAAATTGACGAATGGAACTCGACGAGAAAGAAAAAAGAGACTGTTCAAAAACTCGCAAATCAGTTCCCCGGCGTAGTAAGTGTCACGTTATTAACACACGATTTTAAAAAACTGCACAAGATAGTGAACGAACGGGTCAAACGTTTGCTATAAGCGAGGGTGCCGCTAATTTAGTTTTTCAAATTTACTCGAATTTGTGCTTTACTATTAATGCTAATGCATTTAGAATGTTTTAACAATCTTTTTTTAATTCATTTTATTTAAACCGCTCAGCCGCCCACCATTTTGCACGACGACTTAGGGGGTCAGGCTATATCACAGGCTAATGGGATGATCGGGAAATCAGGGTTATCAATAAATATTCATTTTGGAGGAATACGTAAGAAGCTTAAGAGGGCAGTCCACTTTGGAGCCACGAAAAAAAGCTATTTTCGCGATTTTTTTATTGAGGATTTTATAAAAGATATGAATATAAAAATTGTTGGGCTTGATAAATAAAGTCTTGAAATAAATTTTAAAAAAATGTTAATTTATTTTTATTCATGTTTAAGTACAAAAACTATACTTTAACGTAACGCCTCAAAAATAGGTGGGCTAGGTAGCTCCATCACAACTCGACAACGGCTTGTCTGAAACAAAAAAATCAAAGTCCATTAGATTCAGAATGACACCAGCTACAAAATGACCGTCGGATATAAAGTTTGATAAAAAAATAAAATGGCAGATAAAAAACGAAAAAAGTATTTTAAAAACGCGTTTTTTCCGCAGTTTTTCGTAAAAAAAGAGTAAAAATCAAAATTTTTAAACCATCGAGGGTCATCTTATTGCGAATCATGTTTACAATATGTGGTTCAAATTTCAAGAGAATCGGTTTATTAGTTTTAGAGATGCGATGGAGCTAAATTTTGAAAAAGTGGTTTCGAGAAAAACGCGTTTGAAGTTTATACTATGAAAAACTCTTACCTAAACTCAATCGGCAATTCCTGCACCGTACAAAATCCCTTCTGATTGCTCATCATCGTCGATTTCTTCAAGTCTTAGCTGCTTTCGATTTTTTGAAATTTCCAAAGTGGACTGGCCCCTTAAAAACTCGGTTGGGCATTTATTTATATGTACATTAACCCTTCGACTGCACACTTCCGCCACGAATCTCTGACCGCATGTGGGGTCAATCTGACCCCAGACGTTTTTCGAATCGTTTTATTTCGGTTAGTATGCATTTTTTTTATAGAGACGTTTTTTGTAGTCAATTGGGCTTATTTTATGGTCCAAAATATCTTTTTTAAGAAAAACAAAAATTAAGTGCCCAAACATTCGTTCAAAGTGGGAGATGCGCTGAAAAATACATACTTGCACGAAGAAGATCATAATTTGTTTTTTTCAAAACATAAAAAAGGTCCGTTGAGGTTTTTGAAGAGGAAGATTTGTAGGTACGAAAAAAGACAGTGTCGACCGTCTTCAGAGGTTTGAATTTGAGCATTTTCGGGATAGTGAACAATGGAAAAAATCGACTCCTTCGGCAGTTTATTTAATCTGTACAGCTTTCGCTTTTCTGACAAAATCCTCCTTTCCATCCTTATCTCTAACCTATAAGCTAATCAATTAAAATTAAAGTTCAAAATTAAAATTAGAATTACAATATTTTTACCTTAAGGACCGCACGCCGCTTTGTGCTTTTTATTCCTCCACCTCTCTCAATAAGTGTACCAATTGTCAAGTCAATCCGTTCATTAGATGTCGAGAAATCGTGTACACCGTTTCAAAAAGCATATTTTCGAGAAAAACGCGTTTAAAGTTTCACTGGCAGTTCTATCGTTGTAATTATAAGTTTACGTTTGAGCTACGATTGTTGCGTCAAAGCAACTCTCGATTTTTTTTTATTTTCACAGTAGCCTAACCCCATGTATAAATATATTTATTTATAAATATGTATGTATAAATGTATATATATGTATGTCTATGTATAAATATATTTATATGTTTATACATATACATTACCTACATTAGAAGATAAATTCTGAATAATATAAAAGTTTTCCTATATATTTCTTCTTGTTTACCATTCGCATAGACTGTATCAAAATTCCAGCATAAGATTTGAATAATTTTTTTTTCCTTTAATCTTCAATTGCTTTACGTCGTTATTTATGGTTACCATGATGTTGCATTTTTCTTGCCAGTATAAGCCGTTGGGCGATCTGTGTTGGCCGATTCATAGTCGTTACAACGTCGCCGTCACTAAAGTATTAGGCGTAAAGGTGGACTGGATAGTCGTGGACTCAGCAAAAACCGCTAGACAATGTATCTTCTATCTCAAAGAGAACCAAATCGGCGTGTGCACCTTCTTACCGCTCGATGGACTGCAAGCAGTCAAATTGTCGGAGCATCTTCGGTAAGGCGCGTTCTCTCACTCTCTCATTGTTCAGTCGCAATAAAACTAGGAGGATCAGAGTCTAACGGATAATTCTTATGGTTTTCTTTTGCTCCACAGCGGCATCAGACATCCCCCGAACGTTAAACTTATCTACGATGTTATAGAATTCTCGGCTCCAGAAATCGCAAGAGCCGTTTTTCACGCCACTGGAAATACTCTCGTTTGCGAAACTGCAGGAGACGCGTCCAAAGTCGCATACGAAATGTCGAAGCGACACAATGTGATACTACGATAATTGTTGAACCGTTCCCGCTCGCGAATCGTTGGCACAAACATAAAAATGTACTCGTTTGTTCGCAGTGTGTCTCGCTCGACGGATGTTCTTATCAAAAATCGGGTTTAATGTCCGGTGGCGGTCGCGATCTCGCCCAGAAAGCAAAAAGATGGGATCTGAAGAAGAGAGAATCGCTAAAGGAAATGAAGGTAAAGTGGGAAGCTACGAAAAAAAACAGAATCCGACAATCATTATTGTTGAACAATTATTTAAAAATGTTCAGTTATTCTACCGGAGTAACGCGGAGTTATTTTTTAAACGACACTACAATTTTACTTGTCTCAATAGAAAAGTCAGTCGGCAAAACTGAGAGAAGTTTTGAAAACCGCTCCTAAACAATCCGATTTGTCTCTCCTGGCCATGGCAATTAAGAGTATTGAATTTTTCTCACAATACTCGGTGAACGACCGAATCGAAGCTGTAAGTTTCTTTTTTTAATTAGAAGTAATATTTAATTTTTTAATTGGGAATTATATATTTTTTAAATTAGAAATTAATATTTTGGTGACACTTGGTTATTAATATTCATTTTCTGTTTTAAAATAGTACAAGGAGCTTAGCACGGTTGAAAACGAACTAAAAACTCTCGAGGAAGAGAAAAAAATCATAGAGGTGAGCATTGAATACAATAAAATCCTTCGTCGCTACGATATCGATTGACTTACTTCCGTTCCAATGCATTTTTCGTCCCCGAGCTGTAACTCATCGCAATTCTGTTCAGAATCGCGTGGCCGAGGCAAAATCCAATATGGATGAAGCGTTCGATGCGATGCGTGAATTGAAATCAAACAACGACGCGAAAGAGGCAGAAATATTTGCGAACTTTTGTAGAAACATAGGGGTCCGCAATATCCAGGAATACGAAGATGGAAAAGAGTATACACTTATATTTGTTAAAGGGGATCTGGTTTAGGAGGCCCAAGTAAACACTATTTTTCGTAATTTTCTCTCAGGTAAAATAAAATCAATGTCTTCCAATTTTAAGGAATGTTTGATAACAGTACACGTTAACCCTTTGCGGCATGGTGTAACACTGGTGTTACATCTAATTCAATTCAGGTTTTGACGATTCACAAGTGTTTTGTTAATTGAATATAGCGGTTGCAAATGCGTTTCAAGGATCTTAGGACTTCAATAACTACTAAAACATACCTATTGAATTTTTGGTTTTCACGCAGCTGTCATCAATAACGAAAGTGCAAAAAAACGTGCACGTAAATAAAAATTTATGCCTCAAAGGGTTAACAATACAAAATAATGTTTCCCAATTGAAAAATCATCTTTCCATCCGAACTCGGATCCACGTTGGCAGCGTCGTGTTGCTCGATTTAAGAGGCTATACAAGTGTGAACGCTGAAAATTTGGGTGATTTTCGGGAATTTTTTGGAAGAAAAGTACTCAATTAAATGTTTCGAAAAATTAAGAATATATTTGGCTATATTTTATCTATATTACATAATTTTTTTATAGAAAAATATTGAGATCCAAGCGACTTATGCGCTGCCTTCGGAGGCGCCAAAAAAAAAGTTCCTCCACTGCTGACATGATTCCGGCCGATTGAGTAGCTGAAACCGAAAAAGGAAAAAATGTCGTTAAACTGAAAGGTATTTCCTGTACAATGACGTAGGATTTTCGAAAAAATATCAAAATCCAACAAAATGGCGTAATTATGAAAAAAGTCTGTTTTCTTGCCAATAAAATGGTCGTTTTTTTCAATGCCAAATCGTCAATTTTCATACAATCGAAAATATCCTACGTCATTGTAGAGTAAATATTTTGAAGAGTGCTCAGTTCAAATTTCAACACAATCGGATAATTGCTCTTTGAGTTACGATGTCAGCAAATTCAAAAATCTCATTTCATATTCTTGAAAGTATAAAAATCTTGAAAGGATAAATCTTGAAAGTATAAAAATCTCATCTCATATTCTTGAAAGTATAAACTGTCGAAAAAGGGCAACAAAAAAAATCGATTTTTTCAAAGTGTCACACTGGTATAGCCCCTTAATTTTATAATATTACTTTCTATCTGAATTTATAAACGGAAGAAAGCCGTGCAAATTTCGGAATATTTTCCCGACTAGAAAAAATATACGTTTTTCACGAAAAAAAATCTCAACCCTTCCTTACAAAACAAATTGTTGTAATAAAACTTTTTTTAAATAATTGGGTTCACGTAGTACGTGATATAAAAATAACGTTTTTTTTTTGTTTTCTTTTATGCTACATAAAAATTACGCTAGAGTGTATCCCGTTTTTGTCTCCGTTTATCCATGTAAAAAAATATTTTCAACGATAAAATCATTTTACATTGTTGAAATGATCAGTTAGATGCCCCTCAACTTTTGAGATAATTGTTTCTTTTTCAGTAGAGAAAACAATACGAAAAATCGTGCACTTTTCGGCCTTCTAGACAGGTTTCCCCCTTACGCAGTTCATGTTTATTTCGTATACACTCGAACATGTCTATGCTCTATTAACGTCGCCCATTCTGTTGCACTCGTAGGTCTTTCGAAAACAAAATAAACGAGTTTGAACAACATATCGATCGTATCACGGAACAGTTGTCGTACGAGTACAATCGTGACCCCAAAAGTACGCACGTTTCTATATCATCCCTGTAGTAAGAATTTCATGCATCGTCCTTTTAACCAAACGTTAATTTTGACCAGCTAATGTCGAGCGCTGGAAGAAAAATCTTAACAAGATTAAGTACGAGTTGGGTTCGATTATTGAACGAGAGAATGAGCTGAATTCGTCGTTCGACGGAGCGACGAAAAATCTCGAAACTATGCAGAACGAGTATCGAAATTTGTTGAAAGTTCTCAAGGACAAGGAGACGCAAATCTTTCAGCTGAGAGATGATATAGCGACGATAGCAAGGAAGCACAAATCGCTCACCAATACATACAATGAAATTCAACTTAGTATGACTAAGAAGAAAGCAGACTTTCACGCCCTCCTTACGGAGGCGAAGGTTTGTATTTTCCAATTATTTGCGGATAATTTCTTCTCAGATACACTTTGTGTATAAAATGTATATTAATGATATGCGAACGATAATTCGACCAAGTCGTTTTCTCGCATTCATAGGGAACCTCACTGCCAATTTCTTCCGCTAGAGGGGACATTAAATTATAACGTAAACAGAACGTGACGTTTAGTGGATTCCTCTTTGGTTTTTCGCGTGTTTCTGCGACTACTGTCGAATTTTCTTCAAATAATCCGTTTGTCGTGAATAAATTGTGAATAATGCATCAGTATTGTGCACGTGACCTTACGCAAAGCTCAGAACAGATGGCGCCACGTAAACAAAAGAAGCTGTCAACACGCGCGGTACATTTTCACGGTGTCTGTCTTGTACTAAAATTATATGAATAGACAATAATTACGGATATTTGACTATACCGGAATTGAAAAATCGGCTTCTACTCTTTTCCTTCTCTGTTCATCCTTTAAAATTTCTTTTTTGCTGCAAACAAAGAGGGAAGGTATAAACCCTTTTTTCAATATTTTCCGGCTCAGTTTTATCTTTGTAAAAAATGAACATGAACTAGATAAGTATTATGTAATAAAATAATACGAAAAGGTTACAAATGCAAATATTTCAGATAGAATTTTTTAGGTTATGATGTTTAACTACTTTAGAATATACTTTTAGAAGTAAATAGCGTAAAAAATATTATGTTTATACACTGAGCTGTAACAAATCCTTCATTTTTATAGTCTGCAGATCTAAAATGATCAGAATATAGCCTTGAATGTTTTGTGGCTGTAAAGTGCTTGCGACGTATATCGATTTCTTATTGGTTGCGAAGTTTTTCGTTTTTAGGAAATAAATGAACGCCTTTGTTTCTGCATCCAATTGCACAACACTGATTCATTCTTCACAATTTATTCACGACAAACGGATTATTTAAAAAAAATCAACTGTAGTCGTAGAAACACGCGTAAAACCAAAGAGAATCTCACTAAAAGTCATGTTTTGTTTACGTTATAATACAATGTCCCCTCTATCGGGAGAATTTGGCAGTATGGTTCCCTATTGCATTCAGAAATGAGGGCGTTCATTTATTTCCTAAAAACGAAAAATTTCGCAATGGGAAATTGCTATACGGTGCAAGTACTTTACAGTCACAAAACATTCAAGGCTATGTCCTGATCATTTTAGAGCTGAAGGCTATAGAAATGAAGGACCTGTTACAGGTCAGTGTATAAACATAATGTTTTTGACGCTATTTACTTTAAAAAAGTATATTGTAAAGTAGTTAATTATCATAACCTAAAAATTACTGTTTGAAATATTTGCATTTTTCAACCGTCTGGTATTATTTTATTAAATAATACTTACCTACCACATTGTCATTCTTTACGGGGATGAAACTGAGCCGGAAAATATTGAAAAAAGGGGTTATACCTCCCCTGTTTGTTTGGTGCAAAAAAGAAACTTTAAACGATGGACAAAAAAGGAAAAGAGTAGAAGACGTTTTTTCATTTCCGTTATAGTCAAATATCTGTAATTATTGTCCATTATGTCCATTCATAGCATTTTAGTACAAGGCAGCTTTTGTTTGCGTTATGTTTACGTGGCGCCATCTGCGCTGAGCTTTGCGTAAGATTCACTGTTGCCAAAGTGTTAAAGGGGCTATACCGAGTGAACGCTGAAAATTTGGGTAATATTCGGGAATATTTTGGAAGAAAAGTACCCAATTAAATGTTTCGGAAAAGTAAGAATATATTTGGCTATATTTGACCTATATTACATAATTTTTTCATAGAAAAATATGGAGATCCAAGCGACTTATGTGCTGCCTTCGGAAGCGCCAAAAAAAAGTTCCTCCACTGCTGACATGATTCCGGCCGATTAAGGAGCTGAAACCGAAAAAGGGAAAAAAGTCGTTAAACTGGAAGGTATTTCCTGTACAATGACGTAGGATTTTCGAAAAATATCAAAATCTAACAAAATGGCGTAGTTATGAAAAAAGTCTGTTTTCTTGCCTATAAAATGGTGGTTTTTTTCAATGCCAAATCGTCAATTTCCATCCAATCAAAAATATCCTACGTCATTGTAGAGTAAATATATTCAAGAGTACTCAGTTCAAATTTCAAGTCAATCGGATAATTGCTCTTTGAGTTACTATGTCAGCAAATTTTAAAAGTGTCATTTCTAGAAAAACCCGTTTAAAGATTTAACAAGCGATTTTTGCAAAATAAAATGATATTTACCATAAAAACCGCTAAGTATAAACGTGAAGTATAAAGTATAAACTGTCGAAAAAGGAAAAAAAATCTATTTTTTTTTAATGTCACACTGGTATAGCCCCTTAAAGACATCGCTCACACGTCCAGTTGGTAAAAATCCTACTGCCATGTTCTCTCTCTCTCTCTCTGACGGACCACATTTCGGGAAAACGAAGAGATCGACATTCGTCGTTCAACAGAGCGGACGGTGTTTCTTTTCTTTTTTCCAAAAAGTTAATCGTTTAGGAGAACACTGGGAATCAGCTATCTCTCTCGCACTCGTGGCCGCTTGGTCAGTGTGACACATGGGATTAACGATTATTCGGATGTTCAGAAAAATGGACGCTACCACCTCCCATTCGGCAAAAAGCCGAGCACTGTGGATCTCCTCGTTCGCTCAAAATGCAATCCGTCCAGAGTAACACTTCGTCGCCGGGTATTGACCGATCGAAATTATGCTTCATCGTCTTAAGAATGAATTCGACGTTTATAATTGTAGGTGAGCGGTTTTTCAATCGCGACGAACGATCGATCCTCAACGATGTCGACCCTCTCGCCGAGTAGTGCCACTTCCGGCACTAACTCGCTGTCCGAGACATACGAGCTCGAAGCAAAATTGCAAATAGATTTTACAAAGTTACCGGCAGAGTTGCGCGAATTGGAGGGCGCCGAGGTTGAGAAAGCGCGCGAGACGTTGGTAGAAATGGTAACCGAACAGCGCAAGGAAATGGACGCCATAACGGATCCGAACATGCGAGCGTCGCAACATCTGCCATTGCTGAAGGAAAAATTGGCCGAGACGAATCTGAAGATGGAAGAAAACCGAGAGATTATGAGATACACGAGAGCCGCTTTCGACCGCGTGAAAGAAGAACGATCCAACCAGTTTACTCGATTCTTCGATCACGTGTCGAATCGCGTCGATGTTATCTACAAAGCAAGTTCCGACTTCGTACAATGGATCAGTACGCGCAAATGAAAACTTTTCGTATCTTCATTACTGACTTTCTCTTCCATAGCAATTAACGGGAAATTCAGCAGCCCAAGCTTATCTCATGGCGGAAAATCCCGAGGAACCGTACCTGGCAGGGATTTTTTACGATTGCGTCGTGCCCGGAAAACGATTCCAACCGCACGACAATCTTTCAGGCGGCGAGAAGACGATGGCAGCTCTACCCCTGTTATTCGCTATTCAAAGGTGCCGCGTCTCTTGGAAATTCATCCAAAATCAATTCATCTCATTGATTATCATTTCTGATTTTCTTTCCCCGCAGTGTTGACGGCAAACAACCGCCCTTCGAAATAGTCGACGAGATCGATGCTTCGCTCGATCACGGTAACGCGACCAAGGTCGCGAGATATATGAAGCAAAACATGGGAAATCAGACGATTGTTATATCTCACAAAAAAGAGTTCATTGGAACGGCGGATGCTATCATCGGTATTACGTCCACGGTGGGTGCGGTTACATTAGCCTGCATGAATTCTTTTTATCATGCATTATAGATGCTATACAGACGATGAAATGAAAACGTCCTTTGCACTTTTCAGGGCTCCGGCTTGACACTGGAGAGCAAAGTCTTCACTTTTCTTTTGCGTCCGTTCCCGGAACGAATAACGCGATAAGCGGTGGCTGGGCGTCACATTTTTTTCGTGCTTCGAGCACGTTCTTGAGCCGATCTCAGATATTTCAAATGGCTCATCTGGTCAAAGACGTACACACAAATCATTGAATATCGTTTATTTTCTTTATTGTACGCAGATTTTAAATAATAAAAACCAATTTTATTATCGACGATGTATATCATAGATATATTTATGTGCAATTCGAATAAGCACTCGACAGTGTCCAAAAAACAGATCGAATAAAAATTAAATGAAGACAGATCAGAGTTTGTGGTTCTACGAAAGATATATGTGACGTGTAAAGTTATTTTTTTTCCACTTTAATACGTACGTATTCGCTGTACATTTCGAAGTAATAAATTGGTACGGAAACCAACGTTAACAAGAGGGAAAAAGTTTGATAAACCACTCAAGGATTGTAGACCAGTCATATCAGATAATGTTCTGTTTTTTTAAGGTCATTGAAGGTCATATAAAGTACAGAAAGGCGACAATACTTACAGTTTCGGTAGTAAATAAAATTACTACGTTTATATGGTGCGGAATCATAGGTGCTAAAATTATTGGTCCTTTTGTTATCAATGGAAATTTGAATAGCAATATTTAGTCATTTTATCAAAGATACATTGGGTCTTTTGCTCGAAGAGTTGCCTTTACTTACACGACAAACCATGTGGTATCAACATGACGGATGTCCAGCACATTATTCATTGATTGCACAAAGGCAACTCGACGAAAAATTTCGAAATCGTTGGATTGGACACGCAGTCCAATATCGTGGCCAGCTCGTTCCCCAGACCTAACACCTTTAAAATTCTTTCTATGGGGAACATTGAAAGATAAAGTGTACAAAGAAGTACCAACTACACTTGACGACATGCAACAAAGAATTATTACAGCCTGTACATCAATAAGTTCTGACGCTGTAAAACTTGCAAGTCAATCAATCGAAAAAAGAATCCAATGTTGCATTGATACTGATGGTCGTCATTTTGAACACTTACTATAAACGTAGTAATTTTATTTACTACCGAAACTGTAAGTATTATCGCCTTTCTGTACTTTCTATGACCTTCAGTGACCCTATGTCATAGGTCGTTGAACTCGTTTTAAGCTCCTCTTTCATGATATGGAAAAAAACATGCCGATCCATTTTTAAAAAATGGAGTTGACCCGCAAATGTCCGAAGCACCTCCACCTGCAAAAAAACGATTATCGCTATCGGATGGCCCCTTTCGTACTGTGCAATTTCATTTTAGCAAATATTTCTGTGAACCTTATAGTTTCGAAAATATTCAAGGTGCTAATAATTATTGATCCACCATATATATATATATAAATATCAGGATGGCACAATTTTTCGCTCTTTTTTCCCTTCTTCTCACCATCCAATTATCTTTAAAGAAAAAAATGTGGAAGCGGCGAGCGGTGGAACAATATTTAGAGGTCGCTCAAGCCTCCCAAAAATCCAAATTTTCATTAAAAACCCGTTTTTTTTCGTCCACTCGTCACCTATGAATGTTACGCTTTATAATCTTTAAATTAACCTCGCCAAACCGTTAGGCGGCGAATGAATATTTAGTGTCCCAAGGTTTTCGAAATTCAGAATTTCCGCAAAAAAATCATCTCGGATGCACCATAATTCCTTGTAGCGTAAAAACAAAATAAACAGCGAAGTGTTTTTGAATAATTTGTTACAATCTTTTTAACAAACACCAATTAGACGACCTGTATTATTGCGTATTAATATTGTATTATGGGGTCGTTCGTCAAAGAGTACAGTTACGATTGGTCCGCAGTTTGACTAACGAGACCAACTGTGGGACGCATTACGATGCGCGGGAGACAGCTGCCATTTCAGTTTTACGAATAAAACTACCTATAATTTTGTTTACGGACAAAAACTTTGAAGAATTATTTTATGAGAACAAATATTATAATTCTTGAGTTAGAGGTGTGAGGTAAATTTAGAAAATCTGTTTCTAAAGAAAAAGGATTGAATTGTTTTACAAATTTTACAAAGCGTCAAATTTATGAGTGAGAAGAGTAAAAACAAAATGGCGAAAATCGGAAATTTCGAAGCTCTTGAGCGACCACTAAATATGCACTGACTGGCTACAGCTTTCGCGAGGTTAGTTAAATAATTATAAAGCGTAAAATTCAAGGGTGAGAAGTAAAAGAAAAAAAAAACCTTTATTTACCCCATTGGTACGGTGTACCGCGATTCTATCCTACGGCGCACCGGTAACGTACCAGCATGCCGTGGTGGATATGTACGGCACAGTGCCAATACGCCGTACTGAACATGTTGAATTGAGACATTTTTATTAATTTTACTTTTCATTAGACAGCATTTTTAATAAATAAACAAATTTTTTTAACAATCCATTAATAAACATCCATTTAATATCCTTCATAGTTAAAAAACATATAATTACGGTATCGTTATATATAATTACGATTTATCGCATTCAGAATGAAATCTGCGTTTGAATCTACGCATGGCGAACTCTTATGGTCTCTGCACAATGCGCGTGATTTGCGATGAGCGATGAGCGATATCCACCAGAGCTTAGGGACATGCACAAACGCTCCCCTTTTCGGCGTGCCTCGTAAATGGCGCTAAATCGCGGCGGCGAGTTCGGAAGTACGATTTCGTGATCATCGCCTCTGTCGAGGTTGCAGATTCCCTTGTAGCCGCGCGAGTCCGTGATCACCGCTCAAGTCGATATCGCAGTCGGCGTGAACACGAATGGGTAGCTGGTGGGGGAAAAGTCTCTGCCCCTCGCAAATCGCGGTCGCTCGACAGGCGAACGGAGCGAGGTTTTCCGTCCGATCGAGCTCGACATATATGTGTGGCCGTACTGAGGTTTGGAATATGCATTAAATGAATTTCAAAGTGAAAAACATGTATCGAGATCATTGTTTTCTCTCGTTTGCCAGTTTATGCCGAAAATGCGGGTTAAAAAAATTAACGACGACCGCGTTGAAAAATAAAACGCCGAAACGACCGTGGAAGGTTCAAAAAGAAATCTTGAGCCTTTGCCGCGATCGTTTCGACATTTTTTTTCAACAGTAAACATTATGGATAAGGGTTTATCATAAATGTTTCTCTATCTGCAATGAGCGTCGTGGCTGAATTGGCAGCGTGACGGATTAACGATGCCTACGGTCCGAGTCCAATCCTCGGTGAACCAACTTTTTTTTTCTTCGTTTTATATTCAGAAAATTTCGAATATAATTTTATATTCGAAATTTTATATTCAGAAAATTTCGAACTTCTGCTATTCTCGCTTCTCGCTTTAGCTATTCTCGCCTGTTCAGGCATTATTTTATGATATTTAAATCGTATATGCTTAATAAAAAAAAAATAAGACATTGCTACCGGGGATCAGTGCAGCCAGATCGCGCGTAAAAGTTACCCCCTCTCTAATCTCTTACGCGCCCATCACACAATCATAGTAGCGCGTGTCCGTGAGCGAGCGACGCTTGGAAATCTTCGGAAAGGACCGAGCACGGTCGAAGTTTTCCGACCGCGCCTTCGGCAGCTACACCAATTCATGGACGCTGAGCACGTACGCGTACATGTTTTTTTTTCACTAAACATTCATAACTTCTCATTTTTTTCCCGGAAATTTCTCTTTTTCCTATGACCTGAGTGAACGGCTGCGGAGATATTCGGAGAGAAGTTAAAGATGAAAAGAAATGAGATTTTCGTAAACAAACTGATTATTATTATTTTTCTGGCGATTTTTCCTCTTTCCTATTACCTGAGTGAACGGCTGCGAAGATTTTCGGAGAAAATTTAAAGATTAAAAAAAATGAGATTTTCGTAAAAAAAAACTTGTTCTTATTTTTTTTCCGGAACTTTTTCTTTTTCCTATTGAGTGAAAGGCTGCGGAGATATTCGGAGAAAAGTTATAGATGAAAAAAAAATGAGATTTTCGTAAAAAAAACTTATTACATTTTTTTATCCCTCATAATCCGGAGAAATAATGAATTTCCGAAATTTTTGCAAACATTATTTTCCTAAAGGGGTAACACCACTGTAACGGCCTGCCATGAAGCGTTTTAGACAAATAATACTTGGGGTAATTATTAAGCATATATTGAAGTATATCGCAAAAAAAATGTACGGGAAAATATTACAAAATGGCGACACTGCAGCAAATTCTTTCGAGGCAAGTTGAACTTAAGGTGCTCTGCGGCACGTAGTATAACTTGTGCCGATTTTAATCTGGGCAAAA
Organism: Ophion ellenae; assembly: GCA_963210295.1. Lineage (NCBI taxonomy): Eukaryota > Metazoa > Arthropoda > Insecta > Hymenoptera > Ichneumonidae > Ophion > Ophion ellenae. Next base: position 17,033,974 of record OY723393.1, on the reverse strand, counting down.
TATTTTTTTTAAATTAAATCTAGATGAGTGTAGCTAGTGAACCACGTAGGGGATTTTAGAAATATTGATTTTTGAGTAATTGCTGAGTATTTGACTAAAAATGTTCATTTAGACTTAATAAAACAAAATTCTTTTTTTTAGATTAAAATTGGCACAGTTATACTACGTGCCGCAGAGGTTCGACATGCTTCGGAAGAATTGCTGCAGTGTCGCCATTTTGTAATATTTTCGGATAAAAATTTCTAGCAATATACTTAAGTATATGCTCAATAAATACCGCAAGTATTATTTGTTTATCGAATTTTCTTACGCCAAAAAAAATATCTAAAAGTACGCTTCCTGTAAGGCCGTTACAGTGGTGTTACCCCTTACAGTCTTCATATAATTTCCGAGATTTTCCCGTGATTGTAATTAAAATTATGAAATATTCGGAAAAAATCGGAGAAATTCGGGGAAACTCGGATGTTTGCGTAAAAATAATTGTCCGCAAAACTCCGAATTCTTCATATTTGTTCCAATTCATAGAAAGATTCGGACAAAATTTTCGGAAAAAATCGGAGTTGTTCAGAAAAAAATTGCACTAGGGGCGCGGGATCATTCCCCGCGCTCAGTGCTTTTTTTAAAATTATTATTACTATTAATTCTTATTTGATTAGTTATTTTTATTAGTTATCATCATTATTTTAATTAGTTATCTTTTAGTGTCGAAAAATTTATCACGCACTCTGACCGTTTATTTCATTAGTTTGTACGTTAATTTAAATATAATAATAAATGTAAGGGGCCGTCCATAAATTACGTCATTTTAAAATAGGGGGTCGTTGGATGACGGTAACGATAATTGGATTATGACGATAGGAAGGATAGGATGATTTCGGGGGGGGGGCTTAAAAATCAGCCAAAATCGATGACGTAATATATGGACGGCCCCTAAATTACAACTTATTTATCTTCTAAAAAATTGGTTGCGCTTTACTCACACCCGTCCCTATGCCAAATAAATTGTAATTCATAAAAATAAGCGGAAATTTATTTATATTCGTATTATTATATTCATTCTCATATACTTTCATCAAGCGATAAAGCATTATGATAATGCTTTATCGCTTGATGATAGTATATGAAAGTAGTATATGAAAGTATTTGATTAGTTATTGAATGAATATAATATTACGAATATAAATATATTTCCGCTCATATACTTTCATCAAGCAATAAAGCATTTCCGTTTACTTTTCTGAATCACAATTTATTTGGCATAGGGACGGGTGTGAGTAAAGCGCAAAAAAAAATTTCAGAAGTAAAATAAGTTGTAATCTAGATTTATTATTATATTTAAATTAACATATAAACCAATAAAATAAGCGGTCAGAGTGCGCGATAAGTTTTTCGACACTAAAAGATAACTAATTAAAATAATAATGATAACTAATAAAAATAACTAATCAAATAAGAATTAATAGTAATAACAATTTTTAAAAAAGCACTGAGCGCGGGAAACGATCCCGCGCCCCAAGTGCAAATTTTTTTCCGAAAAACTCCGATTTTTTCCGGAAAATTTTTCCGAATTTTGCTATGAATTGGAACAAATATGAAGAATTCGGAGTTTTGCGGACAATTATTTTTACGCAAACATCCGAGTTTCTCCGAATATTTCATAATTTGTATTACAATCACGGGAAAATCTCGAAAATTATATGAAGAATTTAAGGGGTAACACCACTGTAACGGCTTTAAGGAAGCGTATTTTTTTATATTTTTTTTACGGAAGAAAATGTGATAAACAAATAATACTTGCGGTATTTATTGAGCATATATTTAAGTATATTGCTATAAATTTTTCATCCGAAAATACTACAAAATGGCGATACTGCAGTAATTCTTCCGAAGCATGTCGAACCTCTGCGGCACGCAGTATAACTGTGCCAATTTTAATGGAAAAAAGAAAAAAATTTGTTTTATTAAGTGTACATGAGTGTAGCTACTGAACCACGTAGGTGTTTTTCGATAAGTTAATTAAAACAATATTTATTAACAAATAAGTGTCTTTAAAAAAAATTGAACATTTTTAGTCAAATACTCGGCAATTACTCAAAAATCAATATTTCTAAAATCCCCTACGTGGTTCACTAGCTACACTCATCTAGATTTAATTTAAAAAAAATATTTTATCCAGTTTAAAATTGGCACAAGTTATACTGCGTGTCGCAGAGCACCTTAAGTTTAACATGCCTCGGAAGAATTTGCTGCAGTGTCGCCATTTTGTAATATTTTCCCATAATTTTTTTTGCAATATACTTCAATATATGCTTAATAATTACCCCAAGTATTATTTGTCTAAAACGCTTCGTGGCAGGCCGTTACAGTGGTGTTACTCCTTAAGGAAAACAATGTTTGCAAACATTTCGGAAATTCATTATTTCTCGGAATTATGAGGGATAAAAAAATGTAATAAGTTTTTTTTACGAAAATCGCATTTTTTCATCTATGACTTTTCTCCGAATATTTCCGCAGCCGTTCACTCAATAGGAAAAAGAAAAAGTTCGAATATCTTCGCAGCCGTTTACTCAGGTAATAAGAAAAAGGAACATTTCCGGAAAAAAAATAATAATCAGTTTTTTTTTACGAAAATCTCATTTCTTTTCATCTTTAAGTTTTCTCCGAATATCTCCGCAGCCGTTCACTCAGGTCATAGGAAAAAGAGAAATTTCCGGGAAAAAAATGAGAAATCATGAATTTTCAGTGGAAAAAATGTGTTTTTGGGAAATAGACCAGAACTTTAAATAATTTTTTCTCCGAAAATCTTAAATATGAATAAAATATGAGAAATTTGGAGAAAAATTTGCACCACGGGCCCCTGCGGACCGAAGCCAGGAACGCTACCAACGGGAACATCTCATCGCTTGTAGAATATGTGCACTTTCTGATACTTACGATTCGCGGCTGGATGGATGATTGGCTTGTTTTTGGGGATGATGCTTTATCGCTTGATGAAAGTATGAGAATTAATATAATAATACGAATATAAATATGTTTCCGCTTACTTTTATGAATTATAATTTATTTGGCATAAGGACGGGTGTGAGTAAAGCGTAAACAATTTTATATAAGATAAATAAGTTGTACTTTAGATTTATTATTATATTTAAATTAGAGTATTAACTAAAAAAATAAGCGATCAGAGTGCGCGATACATTTTTTTGTATAAATTAATAACGCAGAGAATCAAGAGCTAAATAAGCATTGAAATCATCTAAAAGCCTCGCGCTGACGTCGGGTGACGTCACGCGCGAGTCTTGCTCAGATTGCTTTTTCTCTCGAAGCCTTCGTTCGGCTTGGCCGCACTTCTACGTGCTCAGCGTCTATGAATTGGTTAGCTGCCGAAGGCGCGGTCGGGAAACTTCGACCGTGCTCGGCTCTTTCCGAATATGTCCGAGCGTCGCTCGCTTACGGACACGCGCTACTATGATTGTGTGATGGGCGCGTAAGTCTTGTTTTTTTTTTATTAAGCATATACGAATTAAATATCATAAATAATGCCTGAACAGGCGAGAATAGCTAAAGCGAGAGTAAGTTCGAAATTTTCTGAATATAAAACGAAGAAAAAAAAGCTGGTTCACCGGGGATTGAACCCGGACCGTGATCACCGTTAATCCGTCACGCTACCAACTCATTCACAACGCTCATTGCAGATGGAGAAACATTTATGATACACCCTTATCCCTGTTGAAAAAAAATGCCGAAACGATCGCGGCAAAGGCTCCAGTTTACTTTTTGAACCTTCCACGGTCGTTTCGGCGTTTTATTTTTCAACGCGGTTCGTCGTTAATTTTTTTAACTCGCATTTTCGGCATAAACGGGCAACCGAGAGAGAACAATGATCTCGATACATGTTTTTCACTTTGAAATTCATTTAATGCATATTCCAATCCTCAATACGGCCACACATATATGTCGAGCTCGATCGGACGGAAAGCCTCGCTCCGTTCGCCTGTCGAGCGAGCGCGATTTGCGAGGGGCAGAGACTTTTCCCCCGCCGAGCTGCCCATTCGTGTTCACGCTGACTGCGATACCGACTTGAGCGGTGATCACGGACTCGCGCGGCTACAAGGGAATCTGCAACCTCGGCAGAGGCGATGATCACGAAATCATACTCCCGAAATCGCGGCCGCGATTTAGCGCCTTTTACGAGGCACGCCGAAAAGGGGAGCGTTGTGCATCTCCCTACTAATCTCTGTATCCACGGTCTTACATACAGGTGTGAAAACTCCGGCGTTTTTGCATGGTGGAAAGTATCATCGTCAGTGAGGGAAAAAACAGAGTTCCTCATTTATCCACTGGAAGTGCTGTCAAGTAGAAGTAGTTTTGTAGATTTAGATATACAGCAATGGAAAAATAACCTCCTGACAGCCAGTACACGTGTTCACAACGTTTCTATAAATCTAAACTACCTGAAGCGCTCCAGTAGAACCGCATAGTGTGGACCCGGCCTTATCCTTTGCTCTATTTTATTATATTCGATTGCGGATGCGCCAGTTTGCCTATCAACAAAACCGAAAACGGCAAAAACAATGTCTTGTAAACAACAAACTCGCCAAACTGACAATTCAATAAAAACGGTGCCTTTTAATCATACACAATGCGTTCATTTCTTTGTTTTATTCCTCTTCCACTATATTTGTTTTCAGGTTCTTCTTAACATTGTTAAAAAAGCAAAAGGAAAATAGAAATTGTAGAAACAAACGAGCAATGCAATATACTAAAAATAAACAAATTATAAGAAACAAACATTCAGACCGCACAAATTTGTTTATACCCCATCTACTCAGATGGCGGAAGACCAAATAAAAATATTACAGAAGTTCGAACATACAAAAAATACAGTCTACTGAAATAATCATTCTCATTCTGCCCGGGGGTTCGGGAGTGAAAAAATAATCATTTTCCATTTATTTCGCTCTTATAAATATTGCGTCTGTTCGTTTTGGCTACACTTTTTTACACTTCTTACGCCTTCTGAGGACTTTCTACTACTGTATCGATTGAAATTGTAGAAAGTGTAGCTAAACTGAACAGACTATGTTTATTTCGAAAAATCTGCGCCTTTGCACAGCTCTTCGGACCTGCGTTTGATTGGCTAACTAACCTACCAGCGCTTTGGGTGGCAGAAGCGAGAACTGCCTGTTTGTCTCATTATCTGAGTTCTCCCCACCCTGGGAGATTCTAGACATGTATGTAAGACCGTCCCCGTGTATGAGAGCCTGACTTCAATCATTAATTGCTCATAAATGCGATTTTCTAGCGTTTCAGAACATTTTGTATTGACTTCTCAAAGAAAAGAAAATTCAATAAAACAAAGCTTCGCAGGTCCATGAGTAGAAGCAAAAAAAACTGTAAAAACGAGACAAAAATTATAAAACAACAAAAAAAGTAAAATTCAAATCTTCGAAATTCAAAAGCTTCGATAATCCATAAGTAGAAAAATAAACAAATTTCTAAGAACGAGAAAAAAATGGTTTGAAATGGAAAAACATTTTTGATGCATCATTTGTCATCGTATACCGGGATAAAAATGCTCATAGCAATGAGTGTTGCAATCATCGAGGTGTACATAACCAAACACTACGTTTGAAAAATCACGTGGCATCGATCAACTCCACGTGGCCCGCGCGCGATCGCGGTAGATATTTCGCGGCAGGAGGGAGTGATGAGAAATTGACCAATGAGCGTGGCTCGGAGACGGCACGATCCGGATTTCTCCTCGAAACGAATGAAAAAAGAAGCAAGACACGAGCGCCAAAGGTCTCGCCTACAACAATCGCCGCCGACTTGACTTTTCGTCGGTCACGATCGTTTCGCGCAATCTGTCCGATTATCGAGGCACCTTATTGCCCCGATGTTTCGCTCAAAGCTCGAGGATCGCTGCGTGTCACATCGACGTTGCAGAAATAATAGCGTGCGAGAGCGCGGGTAAACGGAAGGAAAAAAAAAAAACATTCTTTCACACAAACGAAAGAGGGCTCGCGTTTAAAAATAGGTGGATAACCCATATCGAGCTGTGTGCGTTGGAGTGTGCTCTCGGTGTGTGCGGCCTCCGTCTCGGCGTTCAGCACCCGCACCCACGTCGCCAACCTCGACAATTTTCTCACGCGGGTGCATAACAAAAGCCATTTTTCTCTTACTCTCATCGTAAACCTCGTGCGTGTATAGCGAATCAAAATATTGCGGGCCGAAAAAAAGAAAAGTCGAAAATATGGCCTCGAGAGTGACTCTGGCACAGGCTTTAGGCACAGACGGTAGTGACTATAATCACAGACAAAAAATCGCGATGCAATATCAAATTAGGTGAGTGAAAACATAACGTACAACAGCCGCAGGACGAAGCGTCCTTTATCTTATTTCTTACGCGTCATTGACCAGAGCCGTCGACGTGGGCGCCAAAGCGATGAATGAGCTTTTTTCTCTACTCGATATCTGCAATGTTTTTTTGGCAACGCTCCCTCCCCTGTCTCGCACCCACGCTATTGCCACATTGACGAATTCCGCTGAACGCATAATTGTTTTCGGCCTGTGTGTCATAACGTCAATTTTCCCTAAATCGTCAACACGACGGACGACGCGTGTTCTCAATGCTCGAATTTCCACGGCGAAAGGGCAGTTAAATTCAGCAGCGTGGATAACGAATAACGGAGTAATATCCCGTTATCGCGAAGCGTCGCTGTACTTTGCGAAATTGATATCGGAGAATCGTTCTTTCCTTTTTTCAGCGCGATGAACAAGTCGAGACTGAACTGCTGTATATGCTTCCACTACTTCCTCTTTTTCGTCATGCTGGCGAAATTGTCCGCCGACATACTAGACCGTCTGGATATATTTATCCTGGAGATCGAGGAACTGCAAATACCTCAGGTGAGGGAACAAATTTGCTCAATGGCCAATGCCTTGGTCGAGGATCCTCCGTAAACACGTGCGTTTTCATTTTTCCACAGCCGCTGTGGTGGGAGTACACATGGTGCGCAAGCTTGCTGATGTCCTTCCTGGGCTTATCGGCTATCAAGAGAAACAAGATAAAAACCCTGCAAAGATACATGATCGGCATCGTGCTCCTGGGATTCGGTCCGCTGTTGTACGCGACGATTTACTACGCCGGCGACGTATGGACTTACCTGAGCGTCGGCAAAACGGACGACATTCACCTGTGGCAGGTGAGAACGCTAAGATTCTTTCGAGACTTTTTCGCGTGACTTGGAAAATTACAGAGATAAATTTTCGTCGCAGAATATGCCTTACGGTCTGCTGTGGTACAGCTTCATCCTCTTGGCTTTCCAAGTTCACATCTTCTCGCTGCTCTTCTCTTGGAGACTCCTCGTAGCCTGGAAAGCGCGAGGATCCAGAAAAATAGATTAACAACCGACGGAGAAACGTTATTCGCTCGCCAAGAGGGAACGAAAGGACAGAAAAACTATCGGCGTATTCGCTGCGATAGAGCGGAAGAATTGAAGGAACCAAGGATTATTTCCATTGTGCCAACGACACGTACGCATATCCGTCGAGGCGGCCGTGATTTCGTAACTGTACGTTGAATCTCGGGCGTTCTTGAGCTCCCACGAAAGCGACAATAATTCTTATTGTACGACACTGGGGATTGAAAATTCATATTTTCGGTGATAAATAAAATGAACATTGTTGGAACTACCAGTTTTGCATTAGACGGAAGATAAGAATGGAAGTGACGTTGTCGATAGTGGGTAATGTTGGTGTCTTGAACAGGTGGTAATAAATTTTCGTACGGAGGTCATTGCGATTTGACGTTTTTCTACGAGTATGCGAAATTACGTTAAAATGGTCACGTTCTGCTTGTGGCGAGTTAGCTCTACCACGTGACGTATGAGGGCGAGAGAGATAGCTGGAAATTCGAACAGAGATTTTTCAGAGCTGAAGAATATTGAGAGTAAACGAAAATCGTTGAGCTTTGCGTCAGTTGATTCTACATCGCTTGATGGTTTGTTTTTTCTAAAAAGTTTGACCATCTATGAGAAAACTCATTTCGAAAATTTGTGAGGTTATGTTTACCTTGTACATTCCTTTAAGGGGTTAGGCTACAGTGACGGGTATAAAATCATGTGCGAATTCAACAATATTTTTTTGTATGAAAAAGTGATTCACTCGTAAAATTAATTACGCATCTATTTAGTATGAGTATCAAGCTGTTAGAAAATATATACATCCTTTTTTTTATGTAAAAAATGGCAGACTACTAATATTTTCTTTTATCTTTTTTTAGGCGCTCCGCGGCGTGACATTTAGCATCCACAATTTTTAACCTAGAACAAAAAACAAAAATTCTCGTCAATCTACATTAGAATACCTAGAGAAGTACCCAGGTAGCAATTTTCAAAAAGTTGTCCAAAAGTCGGCTGAAAGAGTGCCAAATGTCCGCCCGAAGTTGGACACATGATAACTTATAGGTAACTTCCAAGCGGACATTTGGTACCCATTTGGACAACTAATAGACAACTATTTTGCAATTGCTACCTGGGTACGTACGGAATTTAAAAAATATTGTTTTATTCATAAGTTGTAGGTATTTGAATTAAGTTGTAGGTATTTGAATGAATTTTCAGTGAAAAATTTCGTATAAAACTGTCCATAAAATGAAAATTTTATCCGTTTTCGATTAATCAGAAATTTCGTACGAACTTCTCTGCGAAATGTAATTAAGAAAAAAGCTTTTAAATTTGAAGTAAATCGAGTGAAAGTTGTTGAAGTAATTTGTCACGCCAATTGCAAAAAGCCGTTTCGAGAAAAACGCGTTTAACGTTTTAGGTACTCTATGGCCGTGCCAGAGGTGGGCTTGCGTTATACGCTCAAAGTTGGTGAAAAAAATGTTTTGCTATCAATCGAATAGTAACTTATTTTTATGACGACAAAGCATAGTTTGTTAGCAAAAAAAATCGATTTTTTGAAAATTCTACTGTGGCCTTACCCCTTAAGACGGAATGACACCTCATCGCGGCCGGTATTACAGAACAATTATAGATTCCCAAAAATCTCTTAAACGGCTCTTCAGATCCCGTCGAAACTTTGCCAAACCACGTTAAATAGATAGACGAACAGCTGTCTGCCCCTGAAATTTTCTGAATTTGAGAAAAAAAAAGCAGAATGACTTATCATAAGCCAATCTACGTTTTTTTTCTCTTGAATTCAGTAAATTTGAGGGGCAGACAGCTGTTCGTCTATCTATTTGACGTCGTTTGGCAAAGTTTCGACGGGATCTAAAGAGCCGTTTCAGATATTTTTGGGTATCTATAATTGTTCTACCATACCGACCGCGATGAGGTGTCATTCCGTCTTAAGGACATGTGGCATGCGTCCGGTCGGTAAAAATACCACTGAGGTTTTCTCTTTTTTTTATAAACCGAAAAGGGTTTTTTTTCCTCGAAATATCAGTTTGAGAGAGCACTTAGAATTTGCAAAATATCTATCTGTTTCGCATTCCAAGCGGGTTGGTTAAACGAGAAAAGAAGACCGAATATTCGAAAAAGTTAAGAACCAGAATTTCGTCTTTATCGACCGAGCGATACAACAGTGCGGAATAATTCTTTGATACACAGATGGCGCTGTGGCCGACCGCGCTGCTCTTTTTTCTCACAAAATTTAAATACATAGTTATGGAATTTGTGTATTTTAGCGCACTTCGCTATTGAAGTTGTTCATGGCGAGTCTTGCGATAAGATTTCTAAAAGTTTCCACGCAAACACCGCCGGTACAATCCTTGCTCAAGCCTTCGTTCCACAAAACATCGAAACTATTGCCCGGAAATTTCACGCCTATGTTTTCAAATATAGATCGCATTTCCTTGTATTCTCGAACCTAAGTGGAAAACGTTACGGGAGCTGATGATAAGACTGAATAGCATAACAATGTAAGATAATAAAATACGCTAAGAAGTCTACAATTTAAAGTTAAAGTTCGAGTCAATACTCAGGTGGTAAGAAGTTAACTTGAACGAGAAAAAGTACCTTGAAAAAATCGACATGGCTGAGACCAAGCTGAGTAAAGGTGTTCGGTGATACGAGCGCCATTACGGAGGTTTGATCACCCAAATTTTCTCTATCCGATCTCGCAGCGCCATCTGGCACAACAACGTGAGGCACGTCTGTTCTCTCGCTGGGCACTCCAGCGGTGCGATTATTTACGGCTGTCAGCAGGGAACGTTCGTAAGGAAAATTGTGCCATATTTCGAAATATTTTTTTCCATACCTCTCGTTGATCCACAAATTTTTGACATTTTTTCCGCGTAGTCGGTACAATAGGTATCGCAATCCGAAGCTGTAGTTTCCTTCAGAAGGTCGGCGACGCCCTCTACCGGGCCATCCGCACGTCTTCCTAACCTAAGATTCGCCAGGGCTTTTTCGCGATTTTTTCCTTTTCCCAAACGGGCTTGATTGCGGTTCGAGAAATCGGCGAGTTCTCGGCTCACGAGAGTCGCCGAATCGGCGTTGAACCATCGCATACAATCGGCGACTTTTTTGCCCGTGAAGTTGGCCGTTTTCTTCGCATCCCCGAACGACGAGTACTTATCGAATGGTGGCACGTATCTAAGTTACAATGAAGATGATTTCAGCGAGCGTGTAGCTCCGCAAATCAATATGTACCCCGATAGCGAAATAAAACCGCGAAAATGTCAAAGATACGCCATGCGCTTCGTATTGTGGCATATAAGACGTGGATTGGCTAGTAACTAATGCGGCCCGTGCATACAATTACGCAGTTGCCTTAGAAATACGAAATAAAGTTGCCGCTATCTTACGATGGGGAAGGCAACGCAAAGCTCGGGGCAGATGGCGCCACCATAGCACGTCCCAATCATTTTATACTCGGGTCACGTCCCCGAAAGTGAATAATTATACATATTTTCTGAAAATATTATATTTTAACATTCAATTTTTTTTCTTCGCTATATCGAAATGTTCTTGTGCTTCCGTTATTAAAACGGACTTTTTAGAGCGACACGTCACTGTTTGTACCATATATCTGTGAAAGACATTGAGGTTATTGCAGAGTTTATTTGTTATTGTGTGCAGAGAAGAGAGACATCTTTGCATTCTCTGTTGTGTGCATTGACTACCCAAAATAAATCTGCTCACTTGAAAGTCGAAGAATTGAAATCCATTCTCAGGAGCAAAGGAGCCAAAGTGACAGGGGGAAAAGGACAAAGCCATTTCCCACTGTTTGCGCCTGGCGTCATCCATAGGAAAAAAGTGTTCCTTCAGCAGTACATCCTACGCACAACATTGAACGACTTTAAAAAAAACAGTTGTCTACCCGTAAATAATTAGAGAAATCGTAAATAAATAAATAAGTTTGACCGTCTGGTTAAAAACAAACGCTCAGGGACGTGCTATGCTAGCGCCGCCAGTGACGAAAAGTGGCAGTTGTTCTGCTCATTAAGATCGTGAAAAGAGTTTAACGGGAAAATTCTTGAGCTGTCACATACCAGTGTTGGGCAACATTTAATTACCAGGGTAACTAAAGATTAACAATTAATTAATTGTAATTGTGAAAACTCACAACGAACAATTGATCGATTGTTAATTGCTGTAGTCGCAATTAACAATTAACCAATTGTTAATCGTGACTTTCCACAATTAAAAACTAATCAATTTTAAATCTTTTTACTGTATTTGATTGAAAACTAACAATTCAAATTGATTGTAGTATAGGACGCGGAGTCGCGGCAGGAAAAATGTATATGTTATTATAATACGAATATGAGTTTGTTTGGGTTTGTTTGATTTAGATATTGCTTCATTAATACAATTCAATACTACTCTTTGGGTTTTAGAAACAAAACCGACCAAACCCAAAGAGCAGTATTAAATTGTATTAATGAGGCAATATCTAAATATTTTGTATCTGATATCTGTAAAGTTGAATAGGTTAATTGTTTCTTAGAAAAATTAAAAAAGTGAATTGCAATTGTTTTAATTGCATGTTGCAATTAACATAGATTAATTCCAATAAATTAATTACACCATGCAATTAATACTTAATTGCAATTAATGTTCATTGCACTTTAAATAATTGCGATTACTTTTTTAGTTAATTAATGAACTGATTGCACATTTAATTGATTAACGCCCAACACTGTCACATACCTCCGGTATTTAAAAAAATCATTTTATTACAGTTGATTATTTTATTTTTTAGATCTGATATGAACCGCTCACGCGTGTAAAAAAATCTGAAAATTCCGTTACGACAATAAAAACAGGGGGTCACCGAATATTTAAAGAAAACATTAATGATAAAACTTAGAAAAATGTGACTAGAATTTTCGTATCCGCGATTTTTCAGAGAAAACGTAAAAATGTCTTAAAGTACAAAATTTGCGCGACTTCTTTTATTCCTGTTTATATTTGGGTATAATAATTGATTGTGATTTTTATTAAGCGCGACTGTAATTTACCAAGGATTCGGAAGGGTCCTCCTTATGCCCCCACAATATACGGCCCTCCGCGAAAGGAATACCTTGTAACACTCAATCTTAGAACGACTATGTACTAATACCATGTGTAAAATCCTAACCTCCTTGTCCCTATATATTCAGCAAAAAACCAATTTATGAAGAATTTTTTTCGAAACGTCAACGAACTATCAATAACGTGTAATCAGCAATGAAATTTTTCAAGTGCTATTATTTAGCTCGAACTCCGAGTCCCTCAAGCCAATTCCAAGCGCCCCAACTTTGTTATTATTTCGAATGAAAAAAAAATCAATAGACCGTAGCGACGTAATTAGGTCGATCACTGCAATTAAATAAGCGGTGTAAGAAATCAATTGAGTTATTTCGTTTTGTGAAGCGTATATAATTTGTCTTCGTACTTTCTATCGATTTGCTCCGACGGATAATAATCGTTGTGGGTCTTTCGATACAGTTTATGAATCTCCGGATCCTCGATGCAAAAGCCTCTTGGATTAATTAGTTCCGGGACACCGTATTCTGCAACAACCTCCAAATGATTACTCTAACGATTGTGCATAAAATAAATACGCATACATACATCACAGCATGTTTCTAAAATAAACATTACAGATGTCTACAGTATACAATACATCTACCATGAACGATACAGATTAGACTACAAGAGTCCAAACTCCGTAGAGGAAACAGTAGAAAAAGCGTCTGCGCATATAGAAACAGTTCGGGTACAACATTTCACCACCAGCATCGCCCCGATAACAAGTGACCGACCAATGTAGTAACAGTCCAACCTCAAAGTGAAAGTGACCCTGACACACTATCAGCGCTAAAAAAGTAAATATGTAAAAGTAATACGAGGACTAATTGATCTAAAAAAATTATCCTCGATAAGTTTTCCGTATCATAATTAGTTTAATACCGAAACCAGGAGCACGGAAATCGTAATTATTTGAAGAACACAAAAAAATCATAGATATGAACAATCAGCATTGTGATGGGTACTCTTTGGAATTATAGATTATTTCGTATCATGGATATGCCGATAATTGGAGACACTAAAACAGTATTAAAATTGTAAATTATGTGTACATGGTTTGGAGTATCGCTGAAACTGAAAACGCTGAAAAAACTTTTAGTTTTTATACACTATACCTTATACTTATACTCATATACGTATCCTTATACTCCTGTACTTTATATTATACCCGTATTTATATTGCAAACTTTCGACTACTATCGAAAGGCAATTACTGTTATTTTCCTGTGAGAATAAAAAATCCGTATATAATATATCGAATGCGCTCTATACCAGCGCCACTAGACTGGAACTAGATTTACTTTTTACAATTGTGCGGACGCTTTCACGTACGGACCAGGGAGCCTAGTATGGAGACTAGATACAGGAGTCCAAACTCGGTATTTCAACTCTCCCCCAAAATTGCAAATACTAAGGGTAGCGCTGCAGTCTATCGAAAGTAGGATGTTTTGTATATTTCGTATGTAGTAGTACTAGCAGTATTTTTTCCTTGTATACCCTTTTAAGGGTGTTAGTGCCCTTCCCTTCACCTTTACATACGTGTTTATATCGGTTTTCTTATTATCTTCCGTCTCTCTGAGTATTCTAGTTTCTCGGATTTCCTAATTTAATCGCTTAGTTGCTTTGTCGGTTTCTTTTTCAGTTGCGTCTTTATTTTGCGGTATATTTTGTAACGTTGTTTGTAATTTGGTTCGAATCCCGGCCCGGAAGCGCACCGCATTTTTTTCGGATAGTTCTCCTGAGTTTTTTCGGGGGATTATAATTTATATACCTCTGCTCTTCTCCAGCCATTGTTCCAGCTTCTTTACCGTCCCTTGATTGATTTTCCACTCGATATTTGAACGCAAATTTGTCTCAAATTTTCATTTGCCTTTTTGCAAAAGTTACATTTGGAGTCTGCATACCCTTCCTCGCCGTCCCTATTACCACATATTATCCTGGCAGGACAGCAACGCTATTCTTCATTTCTCTATTCTCAGACATGGCACTCCTTAAATATGTCTATTCTGGAGCAGGTTTTATCAGAAACATCTCTATTCCAAAATATCTCGCCTAAAAAATTTCCCTGCCGAAACATCGCTATTCGTAAAGATCAAAATGCCACAATAATTCAATTCTGAAATATAACTGCTCTCAAATATCTCCATTCCACAATATTTTGTATCCGAAACTTTTCTATTCGTAAAAATCTCATGTGACATCCAAAACATCTGTATTCCGACAATTTCATCTTACCAAATCTCTCTTCCGAAACATCTCTATTCCAAGAGCCTCTGCGTTGCACTTGTTTTATTAATGGCAAATATAGTAAATGCAATATTATGAATGTAATACAGGTGTTCCGGGTGAGAGATATTGTGAGATTATTGTTATCCTTGGCCATGTTCCTTTTATTTCTCCGCTGATCGCCTCATCACCTAATATTTTCCCATCTGTGTTCCTGTTGTCCTATGCTTTTATTCCTTGCAGTATGTGGACACGTTAATCTTGCTCTGATTGCATTGAATTTTTTGTACAATTTCAATTTTTATGCCTCTTTCTATTTTTTTTGTCCAGCTCCCTTATCGATTTTCCACATGGATTCCCAGATTTGTTCCTGACCGACGCTTTCCATGGCTTCTTTTATTTCGCTTCCCCGTTTTAATGAATTGCTACTTGTGGCTGCTCGTACTCCTTCTCTAACCTCAAAACAGACCAGTCGTGAGAGTATCCGACTCTGAACGACTGCATTCGTTGTTTTGAAAATGTCCACAGGAGAATTGTAAGAGAAAAACGATTTCAAAAGAAAAAAAGTGAGCCTCTTTAGAAATTTAATCACATCTGCAAGCTCAAGTTTTGTAATGCATACTCGTTTTTGTATTCCGATAAATTACGTACGGGAACAAAAAAAATCAATATAAAAAACTACGCATGTGCGTGTAGTCACTGAAAAAATTATACTGCTTCATCAATAATACGTTTGTACTAATCAGCGTATCACTTTATCCTAAATTTTATTATAACACTCACACTAATTGAGGTTAGATAGGTTAGTTATCGGCCCTACCATCGGATCCGATATTTTATATATTAGGAGTACAAATAAGTCTTCGCCGTTTGACAAAAGATGGCCCCACCAGGAGGTTATGGTTGAAATTGTCAGATGTAAAACGTCATATCGTAAGGTTGGACATCTGGCAAGACCATAACCTTGAAATATTAGCGATTTTGTATCGGCATCACGTAATTTTTTTCGTGCGAAAATGTCGAGCTTTGAGCCGAATAGCGTCATTTGCGGGAACTTTATTAGTCTTCTTTACTTCTTTAATTTGAAGAAATCTGCAGGTGAGGCGCATCCAGCCCCCTGACACTGGTAGATAAATGCTGTTCGCAAAATGTCCTAGCCGCACGGTGGCGCTAGTAGTCGTATGACAGGCATGTATATGTATGTTGCGCCGGTGTTTCGAATATCTTACATGAATAAAAGTCTATTGATATATTTGGAATGATTTTACGTTCTAATGATTTTCCATTTGAACACAATAAATAACGTCGCCATAACGATAACAGGCGAAAGCCACGAAAGTATCGAATCGTTCAGCTGATCGAAGTATTTAGAGCCAAAGGCTGTCACACAACAGCCAACGCTAGGCAGTGGCGATTTCAAGAACTAAAAAGCCGGGACAAAACGCGTTTTCATTTATCGTATAGGAATAGTAGGCCAGTGTCAGGGGGCGGGCGCATCGATTGCTTGTAGAAGTATATGGTGAGGCTGCTTTGAGCGAGAGAAGTTGTCGTGAGTGGTTTCAAAAGTTTAAGAACGGCGAGTTTGACGTCGAAGACAAAGAACGTAGCGGAAAGCTTAAACGAAGACGCGGAATTGGAAGCATCATTGGAGGGAGATTCGTGCCAAACGCAAGAGTTGCCACAAATGACGCTTATTCGGCTCAAAACTCGACATTGTCGCACGAAAAAAATTATGTGATGCTAATACAAAATCGGTAATATTTCAAGGTTATGGTCTTGCCAGATGTCCAATCCTACTATATGACGTTTTACATCTGACAATTTCAACCGTAACCTCCTGGTGGGGCCATCTTTTGTCAAACGGCGGAGACTCCTTTATACTCCCAATACATACGAAATATATATAGCATATTACCTTCGAAAGACCGCAGCGCCACCCTAAGATTCGCATTTCGGGCGCGAATTAAAATGCTGAGCTTGGACTCCTGTATCTAGTCTCTATGCTACGGACTTTGGGCTCTTGTACTCTAACTTCCGCGGGACACACCACGAGAATGCGTACTTTTATGATTTTGAATCAGGATTACAATCTTTGAAAACAGCATGAAAAATTTCGCTGTTTTATCTCGTTCACTTTCCAAAACGCCTCGTTTACCGAGCATCATCGCTCGGTCTTCCAAGTACTACATATACAAATACCATCGCGGGTCATAATTTTTCCAAAGGTCGTGGTGACTGGCTTGCAGCCAGCTGGCAGATGAGGAGGTAGATAAATCGTCCTGCCAATTTCCTTGTTCCAGTAGGAATTTCTAACAGTGTCCCGCAGGTCATCGTGTACGAGAGATTGAAAAGTTGATGGCACTGGCGGTCGCAAGCAATCCTTGACCTTTGCGACAAAGTTTATATGAAATCCGGTCATCGGTGTTTAGAATACGAGAAAAACGTCAATCTCACTCTTGTTGGCTCCGTTATTTTTTCCTTACGCTTGCAGAAAGTTTTTTTTGTCGCGGAAACGAAACTGTCATGTATACCGAGATGATTTTTCAGCGCGTCCACTTTGTCCTGCAGCTTGTATTCGGTAAGGCATTCTTTCATCAGTTCGCGGCTCACAGGCCTGTCCCGAACATTTTCGCTGCAGGCTTTCGTACAAAAATCCATAACGTTGTTGGTGTCTCGCGTAGGGGAGCGAAGATTTTTGGCAATCGTCAAACTGCATCAAAATGGCGACGAGCAAAGCCTCACTGTCACTACAAACACACAAACCCAAACAAACAAACCCCAAAAAAACAAAAAAACGCAAACAAATTGGATATCTCGCAAACTATTGGAATGCGGCAAAAATCCCCTTAGAGGATGTCTTTATACAGGGTGTCCCTCTTATCTCTGCCACCCGAAATAACTCGGTAATTATCGACGTGACAAAAAAATGTTCCAGACAAGAGTCTGGTGTGAAGGGGGCCATGAAATGCGACCAATTTTTTTTATTTCGGTAGAGGCGCTGACGCACAGTGAAGGTCACCTCCACTTTTCTAAATGGAATGGTACATTTTTTTTCAATCATCTTGTGGAGTACCTCAAGCCGCGAAAAAACATCAGGGGGTCAAAATCGTTCGAGGTCATTCAAGGTCACCTATTAAAATAAAATACAAATCTAAATAGGTGACCTTGGATAACCTTAAACGACTTTGACCCCCTAATGTTTTTATGCGGCTTGAGGTACTCCACAAGATGATTGAAAAAATGTACCATTCCATTTAAAAAAGTGGAGGTGACTTTCGCTGTGCGTCAGCGCCGTCACCGAAATAAAAAAAATTGGTCGCACTCCATGGCCCCCTTCACACCGTACAACTTTTGTCTGGAACATTTTTTTGTGACGTTGATAATTACCAAGTTATTTCGGGTGGCAGAGATAAGATGGACACCCTGTATATTAAATGGAAAATCTGTGCAAACTTTCAGCCAAATCCACGGTCTTACATACAGGTCTGGAAACTCCTAGGGTGGGGAGTGACTCAGATAATGAGGCAAACAGGCAGTTCTCGCTTCTGCCACCCGAAGTGCTGGTAGGTAGAAGTTAGCCAATCAAACGCAGGTCCGAACAGCTGTGCAAAGGCGCAGATTTTTCGAAATAAACATAGGCTGTTCGGTTTAGCTACACTTTCTACAATTTCAATAGATACAGTAATAGGAAGTCCTCAGAAGGCGTAAGAAGTGTAGAAAAGTGTAGCCAAAACGAGCAGACCCAATATTTGTGAGAGCGATATAAATGGAAAATGATTGAGTATTTTTCCCCTCCTGAACCCCCGGGCAGAATGAGCATTATTATTTCAGTAGACTGTACTTCTCGTATGTTCGAACTTCTGTAATGTTTTTATCTGGTCTTTCGCCATTTGAGTAGATGAGGTATGAACAAATTTGTGCGGTCTGAATTTTTGTTCTTTATAATTTATGTTTATTCTTAGTATATTGCATTGCTTGTTTGTTTCTACAACTTTTATTTTGGCGTTTTTGACAATGTTAATAAGAACCTGAAAATAAATATAATGGAAGAGGAATAAAAAAAAGAAACGAACGCACTGTGTATGTTCAAAAGGCACCGTTTTTATTGATTTGTCAGTTTGGCGAGTTTGTTGTTAACAAAACATTGTTTTTGCCGTTTTTGGTTTTGTTGATAGGCGAACCGGCGTATCCGCAATCGAATATAATAAAATATAGCAAAGGATAAGGCCGGGTCCACACTATGCGGTTCTACCGGAGCGTTTCAGGTAGTTTAGATTTCTAGAAACGTTGTGAACACGTGTACTGGCTGTCACGAGGTTATTTTTCCATTGCTGTATATCTATATCTACAAGACCACTTCTACTTGACAGCGCTTTCAGTGGATAAATGGGGTACTACGTTTTTGCCCCACTAACGATGACACTTTCCACCATGCAAAAACGCCGGAGTTTCCAGACCTGTATGTAAGAACGTGGCCAAATCGGGTGTAACAGCTTTTCGGAAGTTCGCTCTTTTTTTTGCAGTGCCTTTTTTCCATTCTGCGAGCTCGAGCACCTTGATCCAACGAGGCACGAATGTTCGTCGCGAAATGATTGCGTTTCGGGCGCAGTATACGTCACACTACCTCCGATTAGGTGTAATGGAACACCGTTCTCAGTTTTGCAACGTGCAATAGAAGAAATGAAATATCGCCCGAGAATCTCGAATCAAACTAAGATAGTAACAACTAATATATACGCGTGTGTGCGTAAGCATTAATGCGTAACGTTATATCTCCGTATCTTGGGGATATCGTATGAAGTTGTTTCGTAGGTAGGCGATCGTGTTGTCTCTCTTTCCTGCTTCGTGCTCTCGCTTTCTCGCTTCAATCATCGCCGTTTCTTTTTCATTCGCTTTTCACTTTCGACGTTTTCGGAATTTTGTTTACAAGAGTGCAACGATCTCTTGTAGTGTTCTCTAATGTTCCCCGAGACGTTTAAGGCCGTAGGTTACAGAAACGGGTATAAAATCATGTGCGAATTTAACAATTTTTTTCCGTATGAAAAAGTGATTCACTCATAAAATTAATTACAAATCTATTTAGTATGAATATCAAGCTGTTAGAAAATATATATATTTTTTTTCGATGTACAAAATGATTACTAATATTTTCTTTTATCTTTTTTTAGGCGCTCCGCGGCGTGACATTTACCATTCACAATTTTTGGCCTAGAACAAAAAACAAAAATTCTCGTCGATCTATATTAGAATACCTAGAGAAGTACGTACGGAATTTAAAAAATATTGTTTTATTCAAAATTGTAGGTATTTGAACTTAAGAAATGAATTTTCAGTGAAAAAATTCGTTATAATAAATTTCTGCGAAATGCAATTAGGAACATAACTTTTAATTTAAAGTAAATCGAGTGAAAATTGTTGAAGTTATTTGTCACGCCAATTGGAAAAAGCTGTTTCGAGAAGTTTTGAGCAGTGGGCCATTTTGTACATCGAAAAAAAATATATATATATTTTCTAACAGCTTGATATTCATACTAAATAGATGTGTAATTAATTTTATGAGTGAATCACTTTTTCATACGAAAAAACTGTTAAATTCGCACATGATTTTATACCCATTACTGTGGTCTAAGGCGTTAATAGCGGCGTCAGAATTTTACGAACATACTTGAAATTATGCAAATAGTTTTGAATTCTCGTTAAAAAAATTAAATAGCTTCCGTTTACGGGGATGCTTTTTTATTTCATTCAATTTTGGTTTTTTACGACCGCCCTCTCGATTCGCAATTTCGGGAGCATTTGTGGAAGATCTGCGAGTGAAATCAAACTCGCACATATTTGATTTCTCCCTTTGCAGCATGCTCGGACTCCCGTCGTCCCTGTGTAGATTATGTTCCTCGTCCCACACGCCCGCGTGGCTCTCGAGGCACACGGGGAGTGGAAAATATCAAATGTCACACGTAACGCCGATCGGAAATTAGTATAATCACGGAGCGAGACTAGACACGCACTACCGTATAATATTACTACCTGGCGTACAGAATCGATGATGAAATAATCTTGGCTTTCTTCATTATTATTCTTTTTCATCGTCGAGGGAGCTTTGTCTTCGGGGACATTTTTGCTTCGAGATTTTGGCGGTAACGTGTTCGGACTGATCTAAATCGTCGAAAAAATGACGTTGGGAAAAATCGTCCGTGTGCGTGGGTGCACGGTTTCGTTTTTTTGTCAGGAAAAAAAACGTCGAAAATTTTGCATTGATAGTGTATTTTAGAGATGTCCTGTACGAAATTGGTGAAAACGGTGCTTTAGGTTTTCAGGTAGTTTTACTTTTCGGAAAATTGTTTTGAGCGCTGTAACGTTCACAATTTTTTACGTATTACGTTTAACTTTTCTAGGGATATACCCGAGTAGAAATTGTTCTAGTCTGTCCGAGTTACGACCTAGTAACTGGCTCGCCTAATTGAGCTCATACGAACTGATCAATGGTTGGCTCGCTATGAGCTAGTAATATTGTGAATGTTTTGTTATGCAGCCCTTGTCTAGTCACTGCCCCTCTGATCTTGGTCACAAATGACAAAGTGAGGTTATGCGACTACGTATGGTTCCATCGAGCGAATGGCTCATGGCTGACTAGCTAACATGAGTTTTAGATGGCTTTACAAAAGAAAAAACTTCTGAAGCCGAGATTGGTCACGAATGTTAAAGTGTGGTTATGTGACTACGAGTAGTTCTATCGAGCGATTGGCTCATGGCTGGCTAAGCAACTTGAGTTACAGATGGCGTTGCGAATGCAAGCATTCTCATGGCGAGATACCTACTTGCAAGTAGGTATCTCGCCATGACCCAGCCAGCTATGCGGCTGTGCACCCCTTGGCTAGTCACTGCCCAGCCGATCTTGGTCACAAATGACAAAGTGTGGTTATGTGAATACGTGTAGTTCCATCTTCCCTCCTCCAACACTTCCCAACTGCGGCCGCACTAGCCGGAATAAATGATCGGACAAATACAATTTAAGGTTATGTAGTTCTATGCGATTATCGCTTTCAATGCGAACGCAATTGAGTCATTGATCCGATAATGTTATGTACATTTTTTAATCCACCCATTTTTCAATAATCTGACATTGTGTAGTGTAACGTATGTAGACGATAAGAAAATTCAGAAATTAAACAAGTAGAATTGGCTCAGTGGACAACGTCACAACTCATCACCCAGAGGTCCCGGGATCGAAACCACGTTACGGCACAAGCGTTTGTCTGAGATAATTCAAAATTGAACCATTAATATATTTACAGCGCAAATAGCATAACCCTAATTAATGAAGAACGAAGAATATCGTGAAAGGGTTCGATGATGTAAATAATGGGCAAAAAAAATCTCGAAAATATAAATATATAGCCGCAAATATTTTTTATCTAATCGTCACCTAATTTTTTGGTCCCAGTCGCTAGCTGAAAAAACTAGTTTATGGCTAGGTCAGAAATATAATACAGCCGTGGGATATTTCTTTCTATCTAGTCACCATCTAATTTTTTGTATTCAGTCACTAGAGGGCCAAAGCGTTACAAGGCTGGGTAGTCAATCGCTAAGACGGCTAGCTAATGGCGATTCGAAACATTACTTTACTAGCTAGTGGCTAGGTGGTGATGAGTTACGTTTTCCACTCGGGAGTATTATAGCCCAAGGATCTTAATTTCAATTAGAAACAAAAAAAATCGGGAAAATTCAAAACATTTATTGAGGTCCGACCATTTTTGTGGAGATCGAGGGTTGCGCTACGGTGAATCGCCCCGGTGCGATTGACTCTTTTCTCTTTTGCGTTTTTTGCAAAAGTATGCTTTGTGAAACGGTGCAAGTCGCATCTCAAAATCTATTCGTCCGATTCACTTCCAATTCGGACAGAGCACAGTTCATAACATTTTCTTATTATTATTTTTTTTTATCTGTATATCCATTTGTGAATAACAAACTGATTCAAGTTGTTTTTGATTGAAAATCGAACTTTCTATTCTAAATCTTGCTGTTTTTGTAATAAAAAAATGTATCCGTTTATAGGAACATTTTATTATTAATAATATACTTATTATTACAATGATACGTTATTAAAGGTACATTAAAAAAAAATTATTTTCGATCACCCTAGTCACCAGAACTATCTACACCGATTGGCCAGGCGGCAACGGCAGCACTTTGCTTACATAAACAATAACTTTACTCTTTATGAATATTGTTAAATGGAGAAAAAAATCATTTTCAAGACTGTTTATTAATTGTGTGTAAAATCCCGACTTCATCATCCCGATACTTTTTAAGGTATTTTTTTCACAAACTCCAATGTTTAACAATTAACTGGTTTTCGTCTATAGTCAAGTAAAAATTCATCCCAGTATACTGGTTAAATTTCAAGCCAAGGTCCTGAATTTTTAACGAAAAATTACGACTCTATAAAAATCGTCTCATTTGTACGGCGCTTTATGAAGATGACACGCTGGCCACGTTTTTATTTAATAATTTATACACTAAATAATTCTAGATGCATGATATAAACCTCTCTCGCGTGTAAAAAAAATCGTCTCATTTGTACGGTGCTTTATGGAGATGACACGCTGGCCACATATTTATTTAATAATTTATACACTAAATAATTCTAGATGCATGACATAAACTGCTCACGCGTGTAAAAAAAAATCGTCTCATTTGTACGGCGCTTTATGGAGATGCCACGCTAGCCACATTTTTATTTAATAATTTATACACTAAATAACTCTAGATGCATGATATAAACTGCTCACGCGTGTAAAAAAAATCTGAAAAATCCGCAATGACAATAAAAACGGGGGTCACCGAATGTTTAAAGAAAACATTAATGATAAAACTTGAAAAAATGTGTCGAACAGAAGAATTTTCGTAGCCGCAATTTCTTCAGGGAAAATGTAAAAATGTCTGAAACTACTAAGGTTGCGGAAAATTTTTTATTTCAGTTTATCGGTGGAGATAATGATTAGTTATGACTTATTTTTATTGAGCGCCAATGTAATTACATTGGCGCTTAATAAAAATAAGTTTTACTAGCGATTCAGAAGGTTTCATAAAAATAAGTTTTACTAGCGATTCAACCCCCTCCGGCATGAGGGTTTTAATACAAGAGTTTGTTTGGGTAATAAATAAAAAAAATACAACAAAAAAATGTTAGGCTTCTTTTTCGGAACAGTCATTTATCTAAAGAATTACCAAGAATCTTAACACACTGTAACTTTTACAATTGGAAATTAAATTTTAAAAAATGTTAAGTTAAAAATAATCGTGCGTATTAGAACTTTGCGCTTCACTTCCGGATATAATTGAATACCTCTTACACAGATTCATCCACGAGGAAGCCAATTCTGAAAAACAAAGAGGCAAATCGTTTCGGATACATTCGCGAATAGATTGCTTCGGAGCTTTCGCGTAGGACTGGTGCTTTTTTCCTTTTCTTTTTGTGCTTGTTAAATAAAAGTATACTTCTCTCTACGAAGGCCAACGAAAATCATATACAGATATCGTAATTCCGATTCGGTTCCTTCTTAAAGCAGTAAGAGTATATAGCAATTCGATCGCTCGAATGCTTGACATCGCGGTTGAATAAAAAAGAAAGGAGCGGAGAATTTGCATAAACGAGAATATCTCCGGTTCTGCTTCGCATCAATTTTTTTTTCTTCCTCTCTCGTTTGTCCCCGCGAATCTTTCAAGGGGACTTTCAATTTCGATCGAACGAATTTGTCAGATGGACAGAACGCGTGTTATAAAGAGTCGCTCTCCACTGCTGGTCGGAGGAATTTCATTTGAAAATAAAAATATGAGTAGCCGAGACTAATTGATTGGAGATACAATTAATTTCCGTAAAAGATTCGAACGTGATTTCGCAATGTATCAACTATTTTTTATTTTTCATTCGTTCCATTTTTCTCTCCACTTGGTAAATATCGAACATTTTACTCTCGTTCTGAGTTAACTTTCTGCTGTAAGGACATGGCGAACAAGAAGAAAAAAATGAAACCGAGAGGACCTCGATCTTGATGCCTCGACAACTCGGCCCAGTTTCGTTCCGGTGGATATTCCAACACCCAATAGTCGTATCCACGCAGAGATTATGCTAATTTTACGAATGAGAATTAATTCTCGTCGAGTGCGATATGCGATAGAAACGAAGGTCGAGTGCAAATGTGTGTATGAAACCATTCGAAAAAAAATAATGAGATACCTTTCTTTCGCTTCCTTGCTGTCTGCTCCTCTCCCTCTCTCTCTCTTTCGCTCTCGCGCGCCCTCTTTGTTTTCGCATGAATAAACATTAATATGAATTTCGTTCGAGCACCACCGATTTTTTTTCTTTATCGGGCAAAAAGTGTACCTTTTCGGCGCGCAGTAAAAATGCTAACACCAACGTGTAAAAGGAATGATCTATATAAATGTTCCTTTCGTATTCATAAGATATGTTTTAGCACGTACACGACTTTCTATGTTTGTGAAATACAAATGCCACAAATGAAGAATTATCAGCCTCATCCCGATGTTTCAGTTTCTTCCGTCGTAAAGACCTGACTGAAATTTACACCTCAAGGGGTAAGAGGTTTAGAAAATTTTAAGAAATTTCAGAAAATTTCCACAATATTCAGAAAATTTCAGAAAATTCGAGAGTCTGACTTTAGGGCAATCTGGCGGATGGGGAAATCGGAATGGCGAATTTTCAATCGGCCATAACTTATCATTCATTCAATTGGCCGATTTGGGAATTTAAGTAGGATTAAAGCAAGCCTGAAATGAGATAATTAAATAAGATGATTATAAATATCTTTAAATAGGGTGATTATTAATATCCTTAAGGGATTCGGCTACTGTGAAAACTTGAAAAACTCGTTTATCGTTCGAGGCGACTCGAGTTGAAGGGGAAGTTCTAAGGTGCAGCAATCGCAGATTAAAGTTAAACTTATGATCACAACGATAGAACTGCTAGTGAAACTTTGAACGTTTTTTTTTTTAACTATGCTTTTCAAAACGGTGTACACGATTTCTCGACATCTAATGAACGGATCGACTTGAAATTTGGTACACTTATTCAGTGTAATAGTAGTTCAGTCTTGACCGACTTTTTTCTGCGAAACTTTTTTTTTCATTAGCGGTCGGGACAGAATGACGGCTCATTTCCTAAAAAAGATTTTTTAAATTAAATTTGTTTCTATGATGATCGAAGCACGATAACAAAAAAAAAGCTCGGTCAAGTCTCAACCAACATTATCTATTCTAAGAAAAAAAACCCGTTCTTTTAGCTTCAGATCAACCGGGTTGCCAAAATCGAGTACACCGTTGAGCTCCTCACGCTCAAAGGTCCATTACGAGATAGCTTATAATTTCTTCAATTATTTAATGAAATTTCGTACAGAACTTTGTCAATGTACATGCAAATGAATATCCAAACGATTTTTCAATCGTCTCACTTATTCCCTAAAAAAAATAAACCTCATTTTCGGGTCGTCACAGTAGCCTCACCCCTTATATACGATAATTATGAATATAATATTTATTTATTCACTACTATAATTAAAATTAAAATAAATTCTATTGCACACATTTATATTGCATGTATGTATCGTGTATGGAAGTATTCTTTGATCTGCCATAGCAGTGGACGAACGATCGTCTTCGTAGCTTTAAGCCAAAAGTGTAAGCACTTAATAGCGTACAATGTGAAATAATGATACGTTAGGCTATAGATCACGATGCAGAAAGGCACTGTGAATTATGCCCCAAGCGTTACGAATATTAGCCGCGTGCTGAGTGCGTCACGTTGGGAGAAACTGTTGGATTCTCTCGTCGCGTTTCTCCATCTACACCTTTCGCGATTGCACTTAACATATTATATGCAGCATCATGGCTAATCGGATCTAGATAATGGTCTCGATAAGGGTAACGCGTGTATCCGTAAAAAGTGTATATATGTGTATAAGTAAATATACTTTTGTACACAGAGACGTGCTGTTTTTTGGAACTACTTTATTTTTCAGGAACAATAGACTGGCTGAGCACCTTATAAGAAAAAAAGAGAGAGGGGGGGGAGAGAGAGAGAGAGAGAGAGAGAGAGAGAGAGAGAGAGAGAGAGAGAGAGAGCGGACCAAGGGGGGAGATCGCATAGAGAGATAGAAAGTAAGAAAACACTGTAAATGTTTTACAGTATGTATGCTCCTCAAGGCAGGCAAAAAGTGGGCTCGAGCACGAGGTCCTTGCTGTCGTTTTTGTCCGATAATCAGAGTAAGTAATAGCCCAGGCCACACCCTCGGATGTACGTGCGGTCCGACTTCCCCTGAATTATTTTCGCCTTATTTATTTCTCACCGCGCGGAGATGCGATTGAAAACGCTCGTAAATAAGAGCGATCGAGGTTTAAGGGGTTTGCTTGAGGCCCAAAAACGGGTCAATTTTCGATATTTTTTTATGAATGAATTAGGATGACGACGTTAGGATTTAAGACACAGGTAATACAAGTTTAAGTCGTTTTTATCGACGAATGATGATAAACAATGAAGTTATTATTGTTTAAGGGGTTAGGCTACTGTGAAAATGACAAACGCTCGTTCGTCGCTTGAGGCAACTCAAATTGAAGAGAAAGGTCCCACATATGGTGCAGGAATCGCAGATTGAAGTTAAACTTATGATCACACCGATAGAACTGCTAGTAGAACTTTAAACGCGTTTTTCTCGGAACTATGTTTTTCAAAACGGTGTACACGAGTTCTGGACATCTAATGAACGGATTGACTTACAATTTGGTACACTTATTCAGTGTAATAATAGTTTAGTCTAGACCGACGTTTTTCTTTTTAACATTTATTTTCATTGGTTACTAATAAATGTCATTTTTTCTCGAAAAAGCGCAAAAAAATCGAACAAGTTTTTTTGATGATTAAAACACGATAACAAAAAAGCTCGACTAAGACTTAGTCAATTTGATCTATTTTGACGAAAAAAAAATTCGTTTTATTTGCTTTAGATCAAAGTTGAAGTTAGATTAAACGTTTAATTTAAGACAAAAAAACTTTAATAATTTGTTGTTAACAAATGGGAAAACATATTAAAAATTCATCCAGTCATAAGGAAGGAAATATTATAAACTATGCTCTGTCCGAATTTGAAGTGAATCGAACGAATAGATTTTCAGATAACATTTACACACCGATTAGAATCGCCGTAGCGCAGTGGGCGATCCAACCCTCCACAAAAATCCTCACGACACGGTCTTTGTTTGAGATTTTTACGAAAGTTTGTCGCAAATTGAGGTTAACACCCTAGGCAACAAAACTATGCGACAAAAAGTCGTACTTTATAAAATTAGAACCGTATGCATACCCCTTAAGTACATTCGCGAGTTTAGAGAGCGAAACGGCGCGAGCTCACAGCTCGGTAGTACAATGGTGATAATTCCTTGTGTGTTGAACGACCGTGCGCACCCACCCGGGAAATACATCGTTCTCGTATTTTTTCGCACTCGACGGCCACACTCAACATCCAACTCATTATTATATGCAGCGTGTGTACAAGACCATCGAGATCTTGGTGAAAAGAATAATAAGGAAGAGAAGGACAATCGGCAGACAGAAATTTGGCTCGAGGGAGCTTAAGGTTGTTATGGGGTTGAGTCAACATGTTACCACCGAGCTGAATCTTTTTCTGGACTTTTATAACCTCTTTGCTGATCATCCTGTGCAGTTTGAATATGATCCACAGTACCGTCTTTTAGAAAACAAATCTGCAACTCGACGTATATTCGGGAGCTAATTACATTACGCTTATGGAAAACTCCCGATCATTTTTCACTACATTATTAATATCTGCTAAGTGAATGTTACCACGGAGCTGAAAAAATAGGTACGGTTCGACTAATGATCGGACTAACCCTTGGCACCGTGAGAATGAGGATTCACTGTACCGGTATAAAATTATTAATGTTTTTGATAGCGACTTTGTGCGAAAATCAAACACACAAAATACTAGACTGCGCAATCATGGCAACGTCGTAGACGTCACAAATTCTACCTATTTTATCGGCATTCGGTAATCATGCCCGGAAACCTCAAACTACTCGGTCAGGATATTTCAGGGGTGAGATGCTGCAGTCAGAGGCGTGAAAAAACGAGCATTTTCAATCATTTTTTTCGATAGTAATTCAGTTTGTTTTACAAAAGTGGTTACACAGACTTTTTATGTTATATTTCAATTTGACTTGTACAAATTTTCAAAGAAAAATATTGATTATTTATAAAAATATCGCCATCTTTGTCGGACCCCCTTCGGCATGTAGTGCTTTGCGGTGACCATCATAAAGTTTTACTGGTTCATCTGAAATCAAAAAACCAAAAAAAATCATTAGTGTAATAATAAATCTAGTCCTTAATCGAAGCTTTTTTTTTAATAAACAAAATGGCGGTTTGCGACAGATAACTTCCGATTTTCGACCAAAAAATCGCTCGTTTATTGTAAAAAAAAAATATAAATTTTCAACAAAAATGAAAATCCTCCAATTGAGGACTAGTTTTTAATGCTTTCAATAAGCACACCTAATTTCATCAAAATTCATCGAGTGGTGTTTTAATTATAGTGGCCACCGACTTGAAAAACATAGTTTCGAGAAAAAACGCGTTTAAAGTTTTTCGATGTGGATACGGTATTATACGTTCGTAAAATTTTGAGCTCGATGGATGGAGCTAAACTTTTTTTTATGTACTTTGATCCGCTGAATCCGAATATCACAATTTTTTGCCTAAAAATCGAGCATTCAATTGTTTATAGCCAATCATTAAAACACT
Source organism: Ophion ellenae (assembly GCA_963210295.1). Lineage (NCBI taxonomy): Eukaryota > Metazoa > Arthropoda > Insecta > Hymenoptera > Ichneumonidae > Ophion > Ophion ellenae. Next base: position 17,004,391 of record OY723393.1, on the reverse strand, counting down.
TTTTCAAAAATTAACGTTTTCGGGATGAATTCTTTTTTTTAAACATTCCCGTGCGGAAAACTGATAGGGCATCCCTACTAAAAATAAGGGCCTTTCAGGGCTTTCCTAGTGCTTTCCCTAGTAGGGATTTCCACAATGGGCCCAGACTTGGCCACTATCGGGATAAACTTGTAGGGATTTCCACAATAGGCCCCGACTTGGCCATTATGAGGATAAACCTGTAGGGATTTCCACAAAAGGACCCGACTTTGCCATTATAGGGATAAACCTGTAAGGATTTCCACAATAGGCCCAGACTTGGCCAGTATAGGGATAAACAAGTAGGGATCTCCACAATAGGCCCAGATCTGACTCTTATAGCGATAAACCAGTATAAATAGCTTAGGCTACATGGTTGATGGCATTTCAATTATTCAAATCGATTATATACATCGATCGAATAATATCATCGAACGCAAATCGGGGAAAAGCGTAAGGGCATTAGCAAATAAAAAATCAACGATGAACACAAATGTGCAGACAAACATCAGACAGTATTTATTTATCAAATTAAAGAAACCTTTTACATAGATACAAACAATTACTCATGGTTTCACTCATACATGGAGTAATGCTAGCGCATAAGTGTGAACAGTCCCAATCGGTTTTCTCGACATTTTTATAGCAACTAATTTCCGCTCAATACTCATCATAGGGAAAATTATTTCTTCTGAAGACTTCGCTGATATTTCCTATTCATAAACTTTATCTGACTGTGTAGGATAAGTGAATAAATTGGTCTTTGTTTTCCAGATCTTTCCCTCAATGGAAATGGATTCTAGTGATTCAGTAGACCCATATATTTTTTTTATTTCTACTACACATCCATTCCTTAGAATGGATTATTTTTTGTATTAATTTTGTCATGGCAGTTTGTCATAAAGGCTCACATGCAAATACGCAATCATATTTCTACGCGCGCACACATACATACACATGTACTCACGTCCACACATATGCACATGAACAATTACATAAAAACAAATACATATATACCCTGACGCATTTAACATACACGTATATCCACTGATACGGATATTTTATGGCGCTGAAATGCTTATGATGAGGCGCCGTTGAGGCATTTTCAGGGCGCTAAAATGGTTTTGTTGAGGCGCCATTGAGGCAACTTATAAGGCCCCAGTCGTTGCGCCTTTAATGGCCATTGTTGACAAAGTGTGACCGGCCGCTAACGGCCCTCAGGTGGCTTCCAGATTAGGGCCCGAATAAAGTTAGGGGAATATTATTGGGGCCCGATCACAGCCCCAATTCAATTTCTGCACGGGTTGTGGGCAATTTTAGAACGAACGTATTCTTTATAAAATTTTGCTAAAGTTCATAGTTTTTGAGTAATACATTTTTTTTTAATTTCTGAAACGGTTTTCCAATTTTACACTTGATTTATGTATAGAAATACTAATTAAAAAATTACTTACATCGAATCATCAATTCCTGGCGCATACAATAGGGCTTTTGCCGATGTGGAAGCTTTCGAAATATATAAATTTGTTGTTGTCTTCGACGCATTTTGCCTTCCCGGGTATTATCGTTTGCGCGTTTGTCAGCCACGTCTATGCGTTGAGAACAGTGGCGTAGAGTGGCGGGGGCCGGGAGGGCCATGGCCCCGGGCGGCGCAGATGTGGGGCGGCGGCGGCGAGCGGCACTTAGTTGCGAAAATAGGGCGGGGGGGGCGGCAAATGTAGGGTTAGCCCCGGGCGGCAAAAATCCACGCTACGCCACTGGTTGAGAATCGATTCTTTCTGTGTACCGAGGAGAATTGGGTCCACAATTAATGCCAAGTGTATTCATGATCAGTAACAATGTGTGCGTACCTTGATTGAATATACAAGCAGCAACATATGCAGCAATTTCTACAATAGTACTGCTACTACACACTGTTTTTGGGCTTATTTTCCAAATTAGCTGATTGAAGCTTTCGTTATTGTTTTGATTGGAGCCACCGATACACCTAGAGAGTACATTATCATTACTCAGATCTTCATAAATTGGTTTTGTGGCACCCATAACAATTGGAGGTAAAGGGCGATAATCAGTTACGAACAAGAGTATTTGTAGAATATAATAGGGAGGGGGGGGGGGGGGTCGAAACCGGTTGCTTGACGCAGCCGTCCGCTTCCTGCCATGGGGACCCGACGCCCCTTCACTAATTGTGGGATATCCCGAAAACTCTTCATCGGATTGCCTTGACATTTTTGGGGAATATTTTCGAAACATCATACTTCAAGAAAATGTAAAAAAATCCATTAAAAAACTTCTGACTACATCGCACCCATTAACAACGAATATTATTGGTACTTATTCTCTTGGTTAGTAATAATTACTTAATATTAATTTGATAACTATGTTCAGAAATTATACATTTCTAGGCAAAGACAAAATAACGCGGATTTTTTTTTAGAATATCGGAAAATTATTTAAGTTTTTTATTTCTTCGAGATTATAGACAGCTTTAGTACACTCTTTTCTTTCCAGCGGATTTTTTTGTACTCGGACCGATATTCATTTTTGACAGTTCCTTGGGCCGATCTTGAGGTTACGAACGGGGCGCATCTGTCTCTAACTTCGCGACACTTCTGCCAACCTGGGCATTTTGATATACCACGATTTACGACGTTGCCAATTCGTTTCGCGTTAATTGAGCGAGAAAAAGTTATAGAAAATAATTATACAAAGTAATGAAAACACTTAATGTAATCACCGAATGTTCAGAAATGCATATTTTTACAAATAGATGTAGAAAAATAGTTCGAGAATGTACGTTTAATATGACAATTATTTCATAGCTAAAAGTTGGTAACAGTCAACCGGCTCCGTGCGTATAAGCATAGGGCGCTCCCGTCGTACTTCATCGCCGACGGCTAAACACCACAGCAACCTTAAACGTGGTGTGTGTGCGGGTCTGTGTCACGAAAATCGGTCAAGTGCGCGTAGGAGCCGAAAAAATTAGTCGAGAGCAACAGGTGACGAACAGAGGGATACGATTCACAACTGTAATGTTACCAACTAATAATTTTACACGCTCTTTCCAGTAAAGCATTTAGTGTATGCATATTTTGATAATAATATTGAGCGATCGATTTTACTCGTTCGCCGAATGGAGGAGCCAAGGCAGTATTACTGTTGAGAGGGCTATTTTAAAGGTGATTTTTAGGATGCAATAACTGTTAAACTGTTCGTTTTTCTTTCTGAAATTTTACACACATGTTTATTGATCCTTCAAGAATATGTACAACTTATTAAAAAATAAAATATTTTCGTGTCCTTTTGTACGTTTGTTTACAACGGTGCGTGGAAAACGGTCATAATTGGCGACCAGTGTTATGAACGTTGTATAAATGTAAAAGAAAAACCAAACATTTTCTTTGCCCTTTGACTGCACACTGGGTCGTTTTGGCCCTATTTTTTTTACCTGACTGTATCGCAAAACGGGGTAACCTGTTCAGTCGCAGTGCGGCGCTCGAATGTTCCCCCACTCCTACTCTATAGGTGAATACTCGGCCCCCATCCTACATTCAGCCCGTGTACTGAGGACAGCTGTCGAAAAAGGACCTGGGGTCGAGGCGATCCCGTTTATGCAGTAGTTCGGTGAAAGTAAAACATTTTTTTGGGTGAAATTTAATGTCTTATTATTACATGTAAGTGAGTTACGATAAAAAATGCTCATCGATATTTTTTATTTTGCGCTACTATAATAAATTATGTATTTAGAATGCCGATCATAACACTAAAAACAAGTGTCCGTTTTGCAGGAGGGTTATGTGCAACGAGCACCGAATGTACTTATGCGTGTATTGTGGTAAATGTGAATAATAATTAGTCTTTGAAGTATAAAAATCCGGAAAATATACGTTTTCAACAATTAATCTGCCGAAGTAGTGGATTTTTTTTTCTTTTTTACTATTCTGTTGTATCCCCGGCTCGAGAACCCGGTATAGGTATTTTTGGGATCGTTGCGAAATTAAGAGTTGGACCTCAAGTTCGTTGAATAGGAATATAAGTTTATTACTGGGCTGGTCTTATAATTGAATTTACAGTGTGTCGGTTGTACCTTAGGACCGAACCGTTCAAAAGCCAACCAAGGACTGTCTGTTCCCTGGTGTCCTCTCTTAATTGTCGACTCTGATTGTCGTAATTTGCCCCAGATCAAGCATCGTAAGATGCTTGGTCAGGACGTGTCGCAAAGTGTCTTTTTAACGTTTGCATTTTGGCGAAAGTGTAACTCTCGCAGTTGCGCAAACACTTTTGTATTGCACAAGTTTGCGGACACAACATCCCTCCCCCTTAAAAGATCAAATCCCTCCTGGGATTTGTTTTGCATCAATGGTCGGTCCTTCGGTTTACAAATCTCTATATCCATGTTCCCGTGTGATTATCCCATATACATAGTTATTTTTTTCTTAAAATAATTCTCGCATAATTATAATACATTTTTCGTATGATCATTTTACACGGAACTCGTCGTTGATGTGTTTCGCTTGATTTTTAGTGTCGATTGATAGTATTGATAGCTTGATAGTGGTGATTTTTAGTGCCGGGGATACAACAATTCCGAAAATGCTCAAATTCAAACTTCCGAATAAATAAACTTTTTGGAAAGACGGTCGTCATTGTCTTTTTTTTCGTATCTACAAACCTTCCTATTTAAAAACCTCAAAGGACGTTTCTTTATATTTTGAAGAAAAAAAATTATGATCTTTTTCATGCAAGTACGTATTTTTCAAATCCTTTCCACTTTGAACGAATGTTTGGACACGTACTTTTGGTTTTTCTAAAAAAATAAATTTTGGGCCATAAAATGAGGATCATTGACTACAAAAAACGTATCTACAAAGAATCTACAAGAAGTGTGCAGTCGCAGGGTTAATGTACATACAAATAAATGTACAAATAATTTTTTAATCTTCTTACTTATTTTTTGAAAAATAATTTTTTTAATAACTCTTTTTCGGGTCGTCACAGTAGCCTAACCCCTTAAAGTTCGCTGCGTCTCGACCACGCTCCCCAAGCGTAGGGTAGCGTGGTCCGAAATCGACCGGTGGTCCCATACCGACCGCCCCATGATTCTCAGTACTTGTGCTGCAACCGAAACTGCCGGTGGTGGCATTTGAAAGCTCTCACAACACCGATAATTTGGAGGTAGAGAGCCATCTTTTTCTCTCATTTCATTCTGTCGTTTTGCGTCGCGTTATCTTTTGACAACGCAAAAGTTCATTTCTGAGCTGCACGGAACTGCAGTTTGAAGTGTTTTATTTTTTTCTTGAAAAATCCAAAGGTAGGTTGTTTTGGTTGCTTATAGCCTATACTTGAGCACGCACTAATTAATTTAGTTCACTCGCATCGTTGTAAGTAAACGGCGAGTCATTGTTTGAAAAAAGTCGCAGTGGTCCTGAACCGACCGCCAATGGGTGGTCCGAAAACGACCCCTACGTTTTTGCGCACTAAAGATTTTCTAGCGTTTTTAAAAATAGTCAAACTGTGATTTAATGACTTCTGACGGTAATTACACATGGTTGTTTTAGAAATGGGGCGATCGTTCAAACGTCTAAAGCTAAAACGAGATCCGGCAATTCTGCGGCGAGCTTTTGCTGCTATGGCATTAGGATATTCGCTTCGTGCAGCTGCACGTGAATTTGGAGTTCCGTCGGCTGTTCGCATTGTCAGGCAGAAGACAGCTCAGAAAGCGATTGAAGCTGTAGTTTTTGCATTAATCGAGTAAAAATGTAATCAATGCATTCATTCAATTGTATTTCCTAAAAAGACCTTAAAATGTTCTAAAATAAAGTTGACAATTATTCCCAAATCGTATTGTTTTGCTAAGTTGCAAAATAAATGGAAAATTCTGTCTTTTCCCTTGATTCGCTGTAAAAAAATAGGGGGTCGGGTTCGGACCACGATTTTTGAGAACGACCTATATGCAGACTTTTATTACCGACGCGGTATCTTAAACAAACGGTACACGAAAACCTTGTCAAGCTGCTCAAAACTTAGAATAACGTTCCCTCTAAAGAATCAAAATTTGTTTTGAACAAAAAAATTAATTTGATGCACTTTTATTGCCTTTGAGTAACTTTGAGAATTTAGAGTACCACTGCTAAAAAAGATGTTTAATTTAAATAGGATCTGTTCAAATCAAATAGGTTTTTTCCTTGGCTCACGGCCTACTACGATCTTATTTGTTTCAAAGGTATTTTTTATTTGTTTCAGCTATTCTCTTTAAATATTGAATATATTCAAATTGAATAAATAAAGATTTGATTAAACTAAACCTCTATTTGCATAAGTACAGTGTACAATGTACACTGTAAATCTAAGTGTACTATATGCATAAATATATATTTTTGCATTATATAGGAATTGTATATATATAAGGTTAAGTTTCAAAAATCTATAGCATGTTATTCGATAAACCTCTTTAATTGTCACAATGCTGTTAACTAATTGATATACTTTATGCGATACAACAAATAATTATAGGAATTCATTTGGACTCTTATGCCATATCTGGGCACTCGGTAGCATAGGGGGCGCGAGCGTGCGTAGCTTTGAGTAGATAGGTACGAGGTTCGATTCCCATGTAGGCGAAATATTTTCTTCGAACAAAAATATTTCAGCAGTCCAGAGAATGACGAATTATGATACAAAATCATTGTAGTGGAACTCTCAATTAAGTGGTTCATTTCATTTTGGATCTCTGAAATATTATATGCATTTCTTTCTGATCGGGCAACCTGAAAGGGGCCTGATTCGGGCCTTATCAAAATTTCTACACTGGTGGCTAAGAGACCAAATGAATTCCTATAACTATTTGCTGGATTACATAAACTATATCAATTAGTTAATATCATTGTGATAATTAGAGAGTTTTATCGGATAACATGCTATATATTTTTCTAACATAACCTATGTATATATCATTCCTCTCTCTCCACCCTCTCTACCCCCACACCTCTTCGATATGTGTGTTGCAATAAAGACAGACCAATCAAATAGAAAAAGGGTTGACTCCACGAAAATTCTATTCAATTTAAATTTAAAAAAATAAAATGGATCCATTTAGTAGATTGAACTAAATTGTTTTTTGAGCAGATGAAACCGGATCGCAGATTTATCAGGATCAAATGAAATATTTAGTTATTGGACGATATTGAATATATTGTTGTTTGAATAAATAAATATATTTAAAGTAAATAATTTCAATAATGGAATGCAATAGGAAAAAATTGATTCCATGAAAAATCTAGTTAATTCAAATAAACAAAAATCAAATAGACGTGATCAGTTCATATCAATAGAATTTTTCTGTCAGTGTAACGAATATCATTCAGCAGGGCAAGTCCCTTATCCTATATTATATTCTCATCTTTCACTACCCCCAGATAGACGGATGTACCTCATATTGGCATCATATGTACATCATCACTGCGGCATAGAAAGTCTCACAGCTGTGTATCCCTTATGAGTGCTCCCGTTGAAGTTATATTTGCACTACATGATTCACAATAATACATCCAAATGAAGCAAAGTTATTCTCACGCGAATATGCATGCAGTGAATTCATCAGACTAGCAAGTTTGGCTCACGAATATCTAACAATAAGTGAGTGCATATGGGTGTCACGGCGTGAAGAAACTGTAGTGCTCATACGGAGCTCATATTAGCGGCATGGCGTGACGGAACTATGCTGTGCTCATACGGAGCTCATATTAGCGGCATGGCGTCACGTAACTATGCTGTGCTCACATGGAGCTCATATGAGTGTTATAACGTGAAAAATAAAAAAAATCCAAAAATATTGATTAAAAAAATTTGGTAGGATTTTTATATCCCCATACGCTTTATTTATGTTCCTGCCTATATGATAAATGGATTAAAACGTATTCTGCCTAGTTAAATTTTGTACCTACCTACGGTTTGAACCACGTCTTCTAATTCGAGGGCTGAGCGCGCTGTGTCTGCCTATTTGTATCATTCTGGATTTGGATGCATATCGCCGTCATATTGCGCTCATCGAATGTATCACTTACAAGGAGAAGGCAGAGCCTGGATGTTGCGAATCGGGTTCTCCTTTCGCGTGGTGAAAGTTGAAGACCTCCGAATTAACGTCGTTTTTTATTTTTGTTCCAATAGGTCTTAGTTGCTGAGATATCGCGATTTGAAAATTTGGGAGTTTCGGCGCGCGCATAAAATACGTTGAGTGTTGACACCTGAGACAAGAGCCTCCGTAGCTAATACGGTAAGACGGCGGACTGGCACTCTGAAAGTTCTCGGTTTGCGTCCTCATGCTTTTTTTTTAATTCAATTTTTAATTTTTATTTTATAATCTCTCTTAAGACTTTGCATGTGCAGGTAAAGAAGTCAATTCGAAAATATGTATTACTAGTTTTATTTATCTATTATATTAAAATAATTAATCCAATAATGAAGTCACAATTACATAGCAAAATAATATTGTATACCAAATAATTAATCTTTTAATCACGTCACAATGAGAAAGCAAAATAATATGGTATAAAAAATAAATAATTAATCTAATTCCCACTTGCAAATTTCGCGGCAGGTAATTATTCTGATTCTTCTTCTATCAGATTAGTATGTTGACAAATAGGAGGGTGGAAACCATCGTAAAAGCAAGGGAAGCACAAAGGCTTACGAAACCACGAACATAAAATGAACGTAATACCACCGCAACCACATTTAACCTTGCGGATTCTATCAGGAAAGCATATTTGAAGATATATATCTTCAAATATGCTTTCCTGTGAATTAGATTAATTATTTATTTTTTATACCATATTATTTTGCTTTCTTAGTGTGACGTGATTAATAGATTAATTATTTGTTATACAATATTATTTTGCTTTGTAATTGTGACTTGATTATTAGATTAATTATTTGTTAAACAATATTATTTTGCTATGAATTGTGACTTTATTAGTGGATTAATTATTTTAATATAATAGATATAAAAACTAGTCATACATATTTTCGAATTCTCTTATTTACCTGCACATGCGAAGTCTTATGAGAGATTGTAAAATTAAAAAAAAAAAGCATGGGGACGCGAATCGTGAACTTTCAGAGTGCCGGGCTGTCGTCTTACCGTATTAGCTACGGCCGCTCTTGTCTCAAGCGTCAACGCTCAACGTACTCTACGCGCGAGACGAAACTCCCCAATTTTCAAATCGCGATATCTCAGCAACTAAGGCCTATTAGAACAAAAATAAAAAACGACGTTAATGCGGAGGTCTTCAACTTTCACGGCGCGAAAAGAGAACCCGATTTGCGACATCCAGGCTCTGCCTTCTCCTTATTAGAAATATGCATATCGCCATCATAGGATGTATCAAGAAACACGCATATCGTCATCATATTGCGCTCATGGGATGTATCACTGAGAAATATGCATATTGCCGTCATATTGCGCTCACCGAATGTATCACTGAAAACATTAATATTGCCGTCATGGAATGTATTACTGAGAAACATGCATATCGCCATCATATTGTGCTCCTGGGATGTATCACTGACAAAATATACATATCGCCGTCATATTGTGCCCAACGAATGTATCACTTAGAAACATGCATATCGCCGCCAATATGCTGTAAAATTTGCTTCATCAATTGTATGCACGGCGCGATGATCACGACTGTCTATCTGGGCCACGTCTGGAAACTTTCATCCTCATAGGCTTTTTTACTTTGCATTTTTCAAAATATTCCAATGGACGAAAAAAAAACATCGCGGCTCATGGTACCTTTCGTAATGTAAAAGCGTGAAACCCGTCGGCCCTCGCTGGCGCGCGGACGAAAAAAAAAAACCGGTAGCCGAAACATTCGTAAATTCATAAAATTTGCCAAGCACGTGTAGCACATTATCGAAAGCTATCGCTCGAAATCTCGCGTTGAGCCTTCCACGTAATCGAAATCGCGTAATACTCGTTCCGTTCTCGAGGAGACTGCAAGAAAGTACGAAAAAAACGAGAAGAAATCAACGATTCGACGCACGTTCCTCGAGCCGTGATCGCGAAATCATTCGTGCCCGCGAGTGCAACTACGCGCTTTCGTGGCAATCTCTTTACGATCGCGCGGGAGTCGACGGGTAGAGTATACGTATCGTAATGAGATATAGCTCGGGGAGCATCCGAGTGTTTACCTGTGTGATCCAGTTTAGAAAGGAATGGAGCAGCCGAAGAGCGCACGAAGTCCTCTACGGCTGTGTACGAAATCATGGGGGAAGAAGCAAACGTCCGAGTGCTCCCCCTCGCCGGCCTCGACGCCACTAGCGACTCTATGCCAGCGAGGACTCATCTCTCACTTTCGTCTTCGGAACGCGTACAATGCGCGCCTCTACTCGAGGTCGCTCGTACTCGTGTAGCGTCTCCCCCACCCGCCTCTCTTCTTCGCCCTTTTATTTTTCATCTTCTTTTTCGTGCCCACGCTTCTCCCGCTGAACCAAATGACAGTTATGCGATAGACACGCGATTACGCGAGGGAGCGCCCCGATCGAAATATCCAGGAAAAAAGAGCGCGAGTAAAAGAGGGCTACACTCAATCAAGCAAACGTTCAATTGCAGAAAATGCAAATAATAGCAACAATAACGACAGATGGTGCTGGGCCCGACGATCTTTCGAATAGCGTTGACGAATACTCGGATGGGCAAGAGTTCAGCTGCGCACAAGGTTGCGCACCGAGTTCTTGAGCGGGACGCTGTTTTTGCTAACGCACTAGTCTCCAATGCTAACGCACTTGACCGTTCGCGGTCACACGTTCTGGCCATAACACGCTGGTCACAGGGGGTCGTTTGACCCCAGCCATGTGTAAAACGATTGCCGCGTTGAGCGTATTGTTCCGAATGACTCATAAAAATTCAGGATATTAGTTTGATCATTCTAGAATGTGGCATTCTCGGTATTATATTTTGATCGAATTTTTAAATAGCAGAAAAAAATGAGCGGGTGATCCAATGCGTTAAAAAGCCTTTTTTACTAAAAAAAAATCATAGGTCTTGCAATTTTCAATTTTTTTCATACATTTTCAGGGTTATTCTTGAGATATGATAGTTTAAGGAAGAAAATAGCTGCATCGTGGAAAATAGTTTGAGGACAAAAATAGCTCCACGTCCGACCCTAGTTTGTACTTACAAAGGGTACAACCAAGCACCGTTAGAAGGCGGGCTAGTCGCCTTGGCCGCGAACAACTTATAAACATAATTTTGGCTTGAACTTGCACTTGGAGTCATTTTGACCCCGGGTGACAGCAGAGGGTTACGGGCGAGACAAATGCACCACCATGGTGAAACAAAAATTGCATTTTCAAAAATATTTTTGTTCGATAGTATCTTATTTTAGCTATATTCTCTGACAATTTCATTAAATAATTCTTAAAATTCAATGAGCTACAGCTTCTAACAGTCGGCCGGGCGAGCGGTAGCAGCACCATACTCCAAACTTTAAACGCCTTTTTTTTCGAAACACCGTTTTCAAAGTCGGTGGGCATGACATCTCGAGAACCACTTGATGAATTGTTTCCAAATTTACAGGAGATACGATGAAAAACATTGAAAGGTCGTTGGTGATGTCACTTTTTTTAAAAATCGATCTTCATTTTCTAGTAAGATTTCCTTACCCGGAGTATATTTTATAAACATAAATGTCCAATGTATGTCGTCTCTTAAGGGGTAAGACCAGAGTAGAATTTTAAAAAATTCGTTTTTTTTTCGCTAAACCGGTGCTTTATCATCATAAGAATAAGTTACTATTTGATTTATAGCAAGAACATTTTTTTCATAGAGTACCTAAAACTTTAAACGCGTTTTTCTCGAAACAGCTTTTTTCCAATTGGCGTGACAAATATCTTCAACAATTTTCACTCGATTTACTTCAAATTTAAAAGTTATGTTCCTAATTGCATTTCGCAGAGAAGTACGTACGGAATTTCTGATGAATCGAAAACTATTCATTTTATGAGCAGTTTTATACGAAAATTTTCACTGAAAATTCATTCAAATACCTACAACTCAATTCAAATACCTACAACTTTTGAATAAAACAATATTTTTTAAATTCCGTACGTACTTCTCTAGGTATTCTAATGTAGATTGACGAGAATTTTTGTTTTTTGTTCTAGGTTAAAAACTGTCGATGCCAAATGTCACGCTGCGGAGCGGCTAAAAAAAAGATAACATAAGAAAATATTTGTAGTCGGCCATTTTGTACATCGAAAAAAAAAATTCTAACAGCTTGATATTCATACTAAATAGATGTGTAATTAATTTTATGAGTGAATCACTTTTTCATATGAAAAAAAGGTTAAATTCGCACATGATTCTATACCCGTTACTGGGGCCTAACCCCTTAATGAGTACGACGCGTAACAATGAATCGTCGATACGAAAAAATGTCGTTCGATCATGCGTTCTCATCAACGGTCCAACTGCCCTCAAAAACGCCGAACCCCTTGCAGAGGCTTCAGCTTGTTCTTTGTTGTTGAAAAAAGCCCTTGTCCAGCGGTGACGCACCTTTCAATGGTTTACAGGCTCGTACTGCGTGAGCCCGTCTCCGATAACGCCTTCTCGGACAAAGCCCGAAAATGTTTACTTCCATTTTAGCATTTATTAAAATCAATGTTATATAAGGTTAACCTTGAAAATGCTTTCAAAACTTCATATGTTTATTGTGGTGGGTTGGGTATAGGGGTCTGAGTTAGCTGGATGTCACACGAAACTAACGTTACCCCCACTCAACTGCCACTGTGTTGTAGTAGAGTGGGGAGGGGGGGAGCTGCGATATACTGGATACCTGTGATTGTTTGAAAAATGCCCTCTCCCCACCTAATTCTAATGTTGTTATTTATTCAAAAATTATATTACAACTTATATAACAAAAATTATATAATAATGATTATACAAATAAACCCAAACATACCCAAATAAACCAAAAAGAAATCTAAACAAACCCAATTATATACCGAAAATGTATCAATGTTTTTTGCAACGTAATAAAAACCCGATTTTTATTACCCGACAAGTCTGATTACATTTTCAATGCCATGCAATAGTTGCACTTTGTATAATACTTGTAGAATTTAAAAATAGTTACGTAAAAATGACGACTTTTTTCATACTTTTGTATGCTCGAGTTTTAATTCGTCGCCACGTTGTTAAAAAAATGATGCAAGCATTCGACGTTCGTCAACGAATTCGTATTTATTATTAACTTGAATAACCCGTTTGGATTTTAGATTTCGGATGGACCGTTCAAGCTGGAGAGTGTCAGCGGCCAAAGGTCGCGAAAAAATTTCGTCAACCGCCAGCGACCATGTGTTTGTTGTTTTTCTGTATATTTTTGTGATCTTTATAAAAGGCTCTAAATATATGTAACTTTGTGTTAGAAAAAACGCGTTCCTTTTTCAACAACCGTTTCCTAAACAAAAATCGGAATTTGGCCATTTTTTTCGGGCCTCTATAGGTAGATGTAGCTCCTTGAAATGCAGTTGAATATCCTATCCCGTCAAATAAGCCACCTGTATCGGCACATGGTTTCAGAAGTTCTCCGTGCCCTCGAGCCAATGCCATACAGTAGTGCGTTGGGAAAGAGCGCCTGTGGGCAACATTCTGCGGGGGCCTCACAGGAGTTGGAAACGCGGAGTGACAGGTGTGGAGTTAACGTTAAACGGATGGAAATCGTGAAAGCCCGCAAGGGTATACGGAAGGAACACTATAGATGGAATAACAATAATGATAAACACGATAATATAGATAATAGTGATGATAAAGATCCTGATAATAATCGTAGTAGTAGTGAGAAGCATGGCAGTAATTATAGTACATAGGAATAGTATTAAAGGGTTAAGCACGTAAAATTGCATACATTGATTTATTTTTAATCTCTGGTGTTATGTGGTGCAAAAAATTCAAAAAATTCGTGACTGTGTCGACCTGAACATAGGGGTAATTAAAATAAAAAAATTGGATGATTTTTGACACGTTCACAGTAGCCTAACTCCATAATACTAATATGATTAGCTTATTACTAATAATAACTAATTAATTACTCATTGATTTCCTATAATTACTCATCAATTACTTAAAGTTACGAATTAATTACTGACAATAATAAATCGCAAATGAGGATCCTTTTTTCCGAGCCTGGTGGAGACAGACGTAAACGTTACGACTTCGAAATCAGATCTCGCGTGTGTTCGCAAAGTACGGTGATTTCGTGAAGCAATGCATTTTTCTAGTCGATTCTAATCAGGTACTCTCTCCGCGTGACGTTTGTAATGCGACATGTTCGTACGAAGAATAAAAAAAGGAATATGTAAACTTTCCTCCTGGTACACGTTCGAGGATCCTCGAGTTGAAAAAAAAAGGAAGCCGAATCATTTTTTTTCCCGTACCTCTTGACCCCTCTAATGCAAGGGTCTAACACCCAGTTATCTATATATAAAACTGAGTTTTATAGCGCTGTATTTATGACGGATAGATTACTTTTAACGGTTAGTCGTGTTATTAGGATTACGGGTGTTTGACGAGCTCTTCGCGACTTCGTCGTTGGTGCGTTGCTGTTAAGATGGCAAACATTTACGACGAGCTCAACGTCCGACCTTCTTGCGTCAGGACAAAAACACGTGTACAATGAGCTCAAAGCAAACGGAAGAGAGACAGAGAGGGAGAAAGAGAGATCCAGAGATACATCACACTCTTGTAAGATTTCGAAACATTCGACATTTTTTACATGGCAATAAATAACATAAAAAAACGATTCCTTTATCCAAATTTCTTTCTCTTTCAACGTTCCTGGACATAAATTTAAATACACTGTCACACGTAATTTGCAATTTTCCGCATTTAGTTTTCAGTTTTGCCCAATTGTGGTTTTCAATTTTTACTAATTATTCATTCATCGTTTTTTGTTATTGGTTTTTCCTTAGGTACACGCTTTTCGCGTTTGTTACCTATTCTTTCCCTTCATTGTGCCCGTTTTTCTTTCCTCTACTGTTTACTCCTTTTTTCTCCATCTTTCTCCTTGTCCCCCCCCCCCCCTCTTGCGGCCGCAGCCGACTTCCCCCTCTGTATTATATTCATCATGACATTTTCTGTCATGGGTATAGGGAAACTGCGGAAAACCTATACCAATACAGCCGGTCATCGAGTTCGCCCCCCAGTCGTGGAACTAGTCTTATTTCGCCGCGAAATGCCGAAGAAAAACATTTCACGACGAAATGTACGCGACTGGGATTCGAACCCGGGACCTCCCGGTCCGCTGGTTTAGTGGCGAGCACGCTAACCACTAGACCATCGCACCGGTCCGTTTTTTGTTATTGTTTTCTCGTCAAAAGGAGTCATAAAAATATTTCTGTAGAAAATAATTCTGTGTTGGGGTTGTTCGTATGTTTGGGAAAGAGGTTCTGTTTTTACGGTAGGCTTCGAACCATACAGTGTCTTACATGCAGAAGCGAGATTCTGTGACTCGGTAGCGACAGTTTTCGTTATCGTTAGCTGGCGACAGACAATCGCATGTACGATCACAGAAGAAACGGAGCCTCTTATTGGCTGTAGCCAGCTAAGGATAACGAAAACTGTCGTTATCAAGTTACAGAATAGACCTACAGGTCTCGAAACGTAGCCAGATTTCAATGATTTCCATGATTTTTCTTTTCGCTCGCCGCCACATGCGTCGCTGCTGTCGAAGGATGTCTCCGACCCATGGATACAACCCTTAACACAACATTTGCGATTAGCGCGTACAATCGATCGTGTACTCATCACGTTTATTCATTTATAATATTTGTTTATTCTGTTTTTACAACGTAAACATCACACGCGGCCCTGCCATTGACGCAAACACCTGATTTAAATGGCGATCGGCATACTGCACTAGCAGAGGAAACCAATCTGAGTTTAGCCAAACCTCGCCGCAAGGGCTGCGCTACGAGAGTTACTTGAGAGGCGTAAATACAGGTTTTGAAACGAAAGCGAATTTCAGTGGTGGGGGTAGGCACGCTTAGTGTCCAAGGCGCCCTGACCCCTTACCTCGCCGCGTCCATGATTGCTTAAGGGGCCAGTCCACTTTGGAAATTTCAAAAAACCGATTTTTTTTACTGTTTTCGAAAGTACATTCATTCAGAAATATTGTGTCAAAATTTTATGAAAATCCGAGCTCGCTAAGTATTTTATTTTACCTGAACGTCAGGACCTTCTTTCGTCTACCTGAGCGTATAGCACGCTCGGCTGATCATAGTGTGAACTTCGAACGCGTTTTTCCCGAAACAACGTTTTCAAAATCTAGCTCCATCGTATCTCTAAAACTAATAAACCGATTCTCTTGAAATTTGAACCACATATTGTAAACATGATTCGCAACAAGATGACCCTCGATGGTTTTAAAATTTTGATCTTTACTCTTTTTTGCGAAAAACTGCGAAACAACGCGCTTTTTTACTTTTTTCGTATTTCATTTGCCATTTTTTCATAAAACTTTATATCCGAGGGTGATTTTGTAGCTGGTGTCATACTGAATCTAATGGACTTTGATTTTTTGTTGCAGACAAGCCGTTGCCGAGTTGTGATGGAGGTACCTAGCCCACCTATTTTTGAGGCGTTACGTTAAACTATAGTTTTTGTACTTAAAAATTAATAAAAATGAATTAAATATGTTTTTGAATTTATTGCAAGACTTTATTTATCAAGCCCAACAACTTTTATATTCATATCTTTTATAAAATCCTCAAAAAAAATCGCGAAAATAGCTTTTTTCGTGGCTCCAAAGTGGATTGACCCCTTAACATAACCTATAACGTAACATAACCTAAACTTTATCGTCAAAAACATGTTCGTGTGTTATGAGTACCGAAATCACTCGAATAAAACATATCAGAAGAACAAAAAATGATTTCTTCTAGATTCGAATCACTTACGAGGTTTATAGAGAAAAAAATCGCTAAGAGGGAATCAACCGCAAAATATGGAGGTATCGAGTTCGGAACTGCGATCCACTCGGTCAAACTATTTTCTTTCGATTAGGTAAAAAATAACGTTCACATTTATCGAGGTCTCTTGGATTTTGAAATGTTTGGTGGTTTAGAGGCGGATGCAATTACCATTATTGGAAAAGTTTTCAATAAACTTTTCAAACATTTTCTTTCATATCAAGCATATACAAAAATACGACTAATATATATGGTTAGGGTGCACGGCGCATGCGCTACGTTCGAGAAAAAGAGACGAAATTTCTATATTCCTTTTTTGTCGCCCACGATACCCCGACACTATGGGCGAACCTTGCAGCGTAAATCGGAATTTACGAACCTTGGACACTAAGCGGGTCTACCCCCACCACCGTCGTTTCAAGACCTGTATGTAAGGTGCACGCAGGTGACCTTAATTGCGATGGTGACAATCAATTATTTTGATCTTCAGTCAGCTTGTTATTTATTTATTTGGTTTTTTATACGTGTCCGTATCAAATATACGATAAACTAGGTGGCAAGGACGACGGCGCATGCACCTCGTTTGGGAGAGTGAAAGGGACGGACAGAAGCTATTCTGCCTTTGTTTTTTGTTTATTAAGGTAATCCTATCGCCGGGCTTCAATCCATAGGATTTTCATAATTTTTTTTGTGCTCCTCTAAACATATCAATAATCATTTCTGTAAAATTTCAGGGTCGGTTATCGACCTAATTACAGGGAAAAAATATTATATTTTCGTATTTTTGTGAAGGAATTCCGAGACGACATACAAAAATCCAATTTCCGGTCGCTACAAAAGTGTATATAATAGTGGGTATCCGTCAGATTCTTAAAAATAATCAGATTTACATACTTAACACTTATAGTAATCCAATGCTCTCAAAAAAATTACGCTTATTAACCTAATTTTTATGTCATATCAAGTTTAATGTGAACTTCCGGTATTGGATTTATTACCACTTGCTACGATAAAGAGACATGACAGCAAGGCAACAGCTGACTGTAGTCCTAACCTCATCTCACCCATTCGAATTTCCACACATATTTCATTTTTAACCGACATATTTCGCCGACACAAACTTTCTACGCTTTTTACCAGTCGTGGCCCGAATACAATGCTTCATATTTCCGGCATCTGACATTGTTTTGACAGATCGACGTTGAAAAGCATGAAGGTTCAACTCGCCTGGTTGAGTAAAAAGAGACGAAGATAGGACCAATGTTGGCAAATATCAAACCTAGAAATACTGCGCGAATCGTTGGAATAACCATTTTTTCATTTTTCTAATTAAATGTGAACAGTCATTAAACAGTTTACACACGGAAAATTTTAGTTGTTACAAATAATTTTTTTTGCATACGTTAAAAAAATAAATTGTATAAGTCTCAAGTATGATCAGTATGACTAGTGTGATGCGATAGGATTACCTTAAAGAAAAATATTAAGGCTATAGGTTGGAGCTTTTGAGCAGGGTACAAACTCAGAACAAAACAATGGGGCTCACAGTATAGTTTTGACAAGTATTTCGGTAGTAAGGAAAAAGGTACGTTTTCCCCTTTTCCTTTCCTTTTCTAGCCACAGTCTGTAGCGGAGCGGTTATCGCAAGTGTTGATCGCATTTCCCTGTATTCAAGATGGCGGCCAGTCGCTTGAAGCGTGCTCAATTCAACTAATTTACTATAATGGGCCTAAAGCCGGTTATTGCGTTATATATTATTTACTAATGATTAGGTTATATTGGATTGTCATCTGATACTTCATGTTAGTGAGTAATTTAGTTAGATACTACTAAGATAGTACAAGCATAATTCCTGTTTTGAGTGGATACGTTTCCATTGTTGAGCTTCTGGTGTTTAGCGTTAATTTGTTGGTTATAGCGAATTTAGATCCTCTTATCATACTGTTAATGAATCTAGCTGTTGCATATATAGCACCAGTATTCATGGTGTAGAAGGGATGGAATACAGTAGGGCGGTTTTATATCGAATTGCCTTAAGGGGTTAGGCCACAGTAACAGGTATAAAATCATGTGTGAATTTTACAATTTTTTTTTGTATGAAAAAGTCATTCACTCATAAAATTAATTACACATCTACTCAGTATGAATATCAAGCTGTTAGAAAAAATATATATTTTTTTTCGATGTACAAAATGGCCGACTACTCGAAACTTCTCGAAACAACTTTTTTCCAATTGGCGTGAAAAATAACTTCAACAATTATCACTCGTTTTCCTTCAAATTTAAAAGTTATGTTCCTAATTGCATTTCGCAGAGAAGTACGTACGAAATTTTTGATTAATCGAAAACTTTTCATTTTATGAGCAGTTATAACGAAATTTTTCACTGAAAATTTATTTCTTAAGTTCAAATACCTACAACTTTCGAATAAAACAATATTTTGATTCCGTACGTACTTCTCTATGTAATCTAATGTAGATTGACGAGAATTTTTGTTTTTTGTCCTAGGTAAAAAATTGCGGATGCTAAATGACACGCCGCGGAGCGCGTAAAAAAGATAACAAAAGAAAATATTAGTATTTGGCCATTTTGCACATCGAAAAAAAAATTTTAACAGCTTGATATTCATACTAAGTAGATGTGTAATTAATTTTATGAGTGAATCACTTTTTCATGCGAAAAAAAAATTTAATTCGCACATGATTTTATACCCGTTAGTGTGACCTGACGCCTTAAGGCTTTCGTAAAGTATTTTCTGGGTTCATTTTACCTTTTGTAATTCAAAAAGATATGATTTGCCGTTTCGTCATTCGCGTTGCATTCACACCTCGAGGTTCTGTCCTCGTTGCACATCCACTAACAGCAATGCCACGTAGTGGCGAAAAGTGCCCATGTAGAGGTTGCCATGAGTTGCCCAATGTTACGATCAGGCCAATATTGGGACCATCGTATAAGCCAACAAAAGAGAAATAATATTGGCCCATTACTGTTCCGCTCCAAACTGAAAACTGGCACAATATCGGCCCATCCCAAAAGCCTGTCCTGGCCCATCTTTAAAAACTAATAAACAGCCGTGATAGTTAAACTAAATTTGCCAATTTAAAAACTAGGGATACTAAAATACTGACAATTCCATTGGCCCAATATTGTTCCGTTATAAATTGAAAACCGGCACAATATCGGCCCATCGCTTAAAACCAATAAATAGCCGTGATGGTTGAACTATATTTGCCAATTTAAAAACTGGTAATGCTAAAATACAAGCAATTATATTGGCCCATTATTGTCCCGTCATAAATTGAGAACCGGCACAATATCGGCCCATTACTAAAGATTATCCTGGCCCATCTTTAAAAACCAATAAACAGCCGTGATAGTTCATCGAAATTTGCCAATTTCAAAACTGGCAATGCTAAAATACTGGAAATTACATTTAATTAATCGAAGCCCTTTATTGGCCAAGTGGGTCAGACCATACCTGCTTTTATTTTATTTAAGCCTTGGGTTATTCACTATCTGTATATAGTGCCAGAATAGGCAAATAACTGGCACGTCATATATTAATCGTCTATATTTTGTAGTTCAGTTTTTGTAATCGAGTCTTGGCCTATTATTGGCATTTGTGAATAACCAACATAAGTAAGTAAAATGTGCCAATTTTGAAACCTGCCATATACGCAAATCACAATTTATTTTAAGGTTATTCCATGAAATATGTATCCATAAGGACCAATTTCGGGCCAATCTTGGCCCGATATAGGTTGAATATTTATCACGCACCCAAACAAACCCAAACAAACTGACGGCCCAATATTCTAGATAGACTAACTTCTAGATAGACCAACTGTGAAGGCCCATCATAGAGCCAGTGGTCAATTTCTACATAGGCTCTTTAAGAGGTTACATAGGGCCAAGTGCAATCACCAACATTGGCGCTACAATGAATTAAATCATTCACCCAATAATTGCTGGCTCTGTTGGCCGATATCGGGCCGTTCTTATCATTTCTACAAAGGCACCTCATTGGTAAATACTCACGGCCCAATATTCTAGAAAGGCTAACTGTGAAGGCCCGTCCCAGGCCCAACGGTCAATCTCTACACGGGTGTAAGTCAAAGTGGATCGACTTCGTGTGCCTACCATATCGTGGTCGTTTCCAGACCTGTATGTAAACCGTGCTCCGAACTACCGAGCTTGCAGACAAAGCAGTTGGCAAAATCGGTTGGTGCCGACTGAAAGCGAACCTGGGCACTTCGAAATATCAGCCTAGACCTCGTCCGACTGCGCTACAGGTGGCGCGTATATACGTGTATATAAGTGCAAAATGAAAATTAGTTTTAACGATCCGTACGAAACTGTTGGTCATGCGTTGAACATACGCGACGTTTCGCCAGCGCGCTATTACGAAATTACGATAATTTGATCGATATTATTGTCGTTAGCCCCTTGACCTCACCGTTTACGAGAGTTCGAGAATTCCAGAACTCATGTACAAGTCGTGAACGATACGAACGAGGAACTCCTGGAGTTCGCTCCATTCAGTCAATTCCTTATTCTCTCTCTCTCTCTCTCTCTCTCTCTTTCTCTCTCTCTCTCTCCCAGTCTCTCCCTCTTCCTCTCAAAAGAGAAAAATAGTCGCGATTAAGTGCACGCAATCTCGCCTAATGCTCGAGTACTGTGAGCCGAAGCGTGCTTCGTTGCACGCTACATATTCATCCCGGTGCATTACAATCCTGTATACTTATTTCCGAACGGTATATAAAAATTGTGTACCATCTACTAAATAGACCGCCGATCAGAAATACTCATACACAGCTGGTCCATTAAATGTTTTACGGTCTCATGTGATTGTACAGTGTACTTACTCGTGTGTATACTTTGTAAAGACACTTTTGGTATATAAAGGTCGAGAACACGGTGGCTTTTCAAAAAAACGGCACAGTCTCCAAGCGTGTCTCGTTTTTGCACTTTTTGTCATTTTATCCCCGTAATTTCAGGGACAGGCGAGACATGATGATTTTTGCTTTCGATTTAGTTATTCTGGTTATTTTGAATAAGTGATGACGTATCTTCTTAGAGTATTAGACACGGTTGCGTCTGGTGCATAATATACTACGACTCGTTTTAAGTCGATCGCATTGGCGTAGATAGTATTTTTTCTGGGAGAAGCCTAAGGGGACCGCCCTGACAAAAAAAGTGGTTTTGTTCGCAATCATCTTTTTTGTTTAAATCTACATAATTATCGATAATCACGTAACACACATAAAACATGAAACTGTGATCACATGTTGATATTAAGATTAATATCAAACACTCGCAATACTTTGGAAAATAATCAACTAATCTTTCATCATTATTTAATCCAGTTATCAGTCTATAAACTTTACTGTCAGTAGGTACTCTCTTGAATAAGTCAATCAATCAATCAAATCGAGCTGTAGTAGCACAACTTTTTAGAAAGTTTTTTTTACAAAACTCTATTGAATAAGTCTTAGTGTTCTATTTTTTGCTGCTAATCGCCTCAACACTTTTTTACTTGGATATTAAAATAATTTACTTCGATAATAATTGGAATTTTTTCAACAATGTAATTTTCTATGTTCAGTCGTGAATGTGGGAGTATTGTTCCGAAAGCATTGTGCATCTAAGACACGTTTTTATTCGCTTAACGGCAAAAAAAACTCTTCTCACAGCCGGCGAAACTCACTGGGAGTATTATTGGTTCTTAAAAAAGTTTATATAAGTCAGGGCAGTACCCATGTTTAATATGTTTTCTTAAATTTCTAGCAATTATTTCATCATTTTTAAATGAATGTATGTTTTTCATGTTCGTCTCTGATGACAATTCTCTGTTCTTTTTAAACTTAATTCAATTGATTTTTAATCATTTAATACATTTAATTAATAACATGTTTAATTAATTAATTCAAAAAATGCGGCTTCTGCATAAGCTGATCGTAGATTCCCAAATCGACGATGCAGATTTACAATGCTATTTTTTATTACTTGTTAGTAAATGCTGATCTTCCAGTATGCTTCTGGTTGTGTATCGGTTGTGTATTGTGAAATTTGAATATATCTTGAATTTATGCAATGAAATAGCTACTCTTTATACAAGTTATGAAATTACGACGAAGGAAATAGTTCGCGTTTTATTAAATACCTTCTTCATGCTTGCTTAGGTGAAGCAAATAACATTTATCGATTATATGAATTTAATTATTTTGGATATTTTTTTTCGGGGGGGAAAGGCATGACCCTGCCCCCTCCTTGCTCTGCTAATGGTCGATCGTCGATCTCGTGGCAGTTCGCGGATAATTCGCCGTATACAGGGTGTCCCTCTTATCTCTGCCACCGGAAATAACTCGGTAATTATCGACGTCACAAAAAAATGTTCCCGACAAAAGTTGTACGGTGTGAAGAGGGCCATCGAACGCGGCCAATTTTTTTTATTTCTTTGGAGGCGCTGACGGCCAGTGAAGGTCACCTCCACTTTTTAAAATGCAATGGCGCGATTTTTGCAACCATCTTGTGGAGCACCTCAAGCCACGTGATAAAACATTAGGGCGTCAAAGTCGTTCAAGGTTATTCAAGGTCACCTATTAAAATGAAATACAAATCTAAATATTAGTATTTAGTATTTAGTAAATATTAGAATACTAAGTAATCACTACCAAATATTTGGTTGTGATCCGAGATATTTAGATTTGTATAATCGATACTGACCTTGAATGACCTTGAACGACTTTGACCCCCCCATGCTTTTTATGCGGCTTTAGGTGCTCCACAAGATGGTTGAAGAATAAGTACCATTCCATTTGACAAAGTGGAGATGACCTTCACTGTGCGTTAGCGCCTCCACCGAAATGAAAAAAAATTGGTCGCATTTGATGCCCCCCTTCACATCGTACAACTTTTGTCTGCAACATTTTTTTGCGAGGTCGATAATTACCGAGTTATTTCGGGTGGCAGAGATAAGAGGGACACCCTGTATGTACAGGGTGTCCCGTTATAAATATATAATCCTGCAACCCTCAATAGGTCAGATCATGTCCTACCATATTATGCTGGAATTTCAGTTTAGTAACATTCCGCCGCATTCCGAGAATTTGGGCTTTGTTATTTTTTGAAAAAAATCATTCGCTTTTGTTTTTTCGCATGCCATTTCGACAAATGACATGAATCGACAATAACTAAGCAACTTTTTAAAGTAATTGGCACGATATGCGTAGTACATTTTTTTAAAAATCGCACTCTATCAAAGTCGTGTGTTCGAATTGATTTGTATGAAAATTCTGCATAAGATGTTTTTGCATAAAGTTTCCTTAACATATAAGAATAAGAAGAAGACTTTTCTAGATAAAAAAAATAACCGAGAGTATTTTTTTTAACGGGGACAAAAAGAGTTATCAATTGTAGAAATGGCATACGAAAAACCAAATATTGATGATTTTTATTTAGAAAACCGTGGGACTTTTACTAAACTGAAATTCCAGCAAACAGTAGGACATGATCTTGCCTATCGACAGTTGCAGGATTATCCATTCATAACAGGGCACTCTGTATGCACGCGGAAACACTAAAAGGGTACATTAGCAAAACATGCTGTATTCGAGAAGAACTATATAACCGGCGAGAAGGGTTGTTAAAACAGCGCATGGAGGAACATCGAACGCCTTACGATCATACAAATATACATAGGTATACAGCGGATTCGTCTATTTTTAAATAAATGTATATCTACACGTGCATTCGCGCGACTACTCTACTATTAAGTATTACCATCGCCTTTGGATACCGCGCATTGCGGTATCTGAATATCGCATGAAACTCTCTCGCATCTAATACTCACGTCCGATCGCCTCTCGCGGAGCTCTCATCGGGCTTACGCAATAGCTGTCCGAGCTATCTCCACGGTGCTGGGACGAGCAGGCTGCAAATAAAAAGAATACGAGTGTTCACGCTCTCTTTTCGTCGAGGGCGATCGTCCGAGCATGGGGAACGAGTACGATTGACTCACTCGTGTTCGGCGTTACATTTACCGGGCGATGGTTCTGTGGTTGGAAATTTTAGTACGCCGAAAATAATTTGTTAGCTGAGGTCTATTCGTTGCACGAACACTCCACGACTCTGGAACTAGCCGTGTCTTCTATACAATGGAGACCAAATCAGTGCCGGATTTATACTTCACTTAAGGCGGTCCTCTAATTTCTCGGCTGTTTTATTACGGCTTTTTCAATAATTTTTTACGGGCAAAGCATCGATATAATCAATCTCATTGTTTTTGCATAATCTTTATTAATATTTAAATAAGCTTTACAAATTTTTTGAAGTCGAAATATATAATAGAATAAAAGTTATAGTGGCCGACAGGAAGACATCAAGTAAAAGAGGTGCTTGACGGTGACCACGATTGCGGCTGTTCTGCTTATCTGAAATCGAAAAACCAAACGGCATTTTAATCTTCATATTTGAGACTAGCGATTGAACTAGAGTGAATTATAAATTACAAAAATTGACTTTTTTATACACTTTTGAAAATTACATTCTATTTTTTATTCATGTTTTCTTAAGTTTTTCGCTCGTACAAAAAAAAACTATCGAAGCAATCATGATAATCCTAGTTCAATCGCTGGCTTATAACATATTGAAGATGCTGTATAAATTTGAACAAGATCGGTGCAGTAGTTTCTGAAATATCGCGGTCACCGTTTCGAAAAATGGTGTTTCGAGAAAAACGCGTTTGAAAGTATAACTGCTCCGTATACCTGCTCCGTTCCAGGGCTGTAACTTGTGAACCACTTCGAATATCGAAAAATCCTTCGGCACACATTTTCTACACATGTTGTAGATGTGATTTATGAAAAGAAAAAAAAATCGATTTTTTCGACCCGAGAAACTATAGGACCGCCTTAAGGGGAGGTACCTGAGTAAACGGCGAGAAAAACAGGTAAACTTCGGGAATTTTTATCTCAAAAACTAATGTTTCGATTGGATCCAGGTTTTTTTTATTGGAAAATATGTACATTGAGGTATGATTATGAATTTTTAAAAATAAATTCGTTGACTGGAAGCGATTCAAACGCGATTATCCCGAAACAGTTTTCAAAGTCGGTGCCAGATGTATCTCGAAAACGGCTTGTCCGATTTTGTCAAAATTTGGATACAATATTCTTCGATAGTTTTTCTCGTTCGCCACGTAGGGGTTTTTCATTTGATTGAACCATTACTTTTTTATGCAACGTGTATGCAATCCAAAATCTTCGGAAATTGCCAACGAAAAACGAATGTTAAATTTAAATGGTCGAAATTCCGTAAAAAATGAGAATTTCAAAAAAATCCTACGTGGCGAAGGAGAAAAACTATCGAAGAATATTGTATCTAAATTTCGACAAAATCGGACAAGCCGTTTTCGAGATACATCTGGCACCGACTTTGAAAACTATGTTTCGAGATAATCGCGTTTGAATCGCTTCCAGTCAACGAATTTATTTTAAAATACTGCTAAACATACCTCAATGTACATATTTTCCAATAAAAAAACCCGGATCCAATCGAAACATTAGTTTTTCAGATAAAAAATCCCGAAGTTTACCTGTTTTTCTCGCCGTTTAGTCAGGTTCCTCCCCTTAAGTATAGGCCACTTGATTTTGTTCCACCCGTCCTATCTTGGCCACTCGTATTTAGGTTTTTTAGGTTCGTTAACCTTGTTACCCCCATGGAAATTTATGTATGTAAAATATATGCAGAAAATATATGCTACATATATATATATATATATCGGTCGCATATATAGTGACGAAAAATAGAATAATTCGTATATATTCAGTATATATGCACCAAATATATGACGCACATATGACCCATACATTGTCGATATATTTTTCTGACCAAAAAAATATATGCTACGTATAAACACTATATATGATGCATATATGAGGCATATACGACGCATATATTTTCGATATATTTTCAATCTATTTTTTTGTCAGAAAAATATATTAAAAATGTATGCGTCATATATGACTCATATATGTGTCATTTATGCGTCATATATGACGCATACATTTTTTATACATATTCCTGACAAGAAATATATGCTGTGTATAAACGCTATTACAGTTGAACTTGATAAAACTTGAAACTTAAACTTAAAAAAACTTAA
Organism: Ophion ellenae; assembly: GCA_963210295.1. Classification (NCBI taxonomy): domain Eukaryota; kingdom Metazoa; phylum Arthropoda; class Insecta; order Hymenoptera; family Ichneumonidae; genus Ophion; species Ophion ellenae. The sequence goes on along the minus strand of OY723393.1, from coordinate 16,977,237 downwards.
CTTACAGTTAAAGTACACTATTACATATAAACACTATATCCAGATATGCTACGCATATCTGTATATACGTGGCATATATGTACCATTTATGCAGTATATATGTGGTATGTATGCAGTGTGTATGCAACATATATGCTAAATATATGTGGTATATTTGCAGGGATAATGTTACATATATCATTGATATATGATACATTGATGTACGGTAACACCACGCATATACATCTCATACATAAAAACGTTACGAAAATTAGAATTTGGCACATATATGCAACATATATTTTCAATATGTGGCATACATTTCACATATATTACAATTATTAATCAAATAAATTTGCAGTATATTTTTGCGTATATAAATTTCCATGGGGGTATAAACCCAAATATACATTATGTTACACGCTACATATAGTCTATCATAAAAAAGCTTAGAGATGCTGAACAAAAGAGCCCAAAGTTTTTCACAACCCTTTCATTATGATGCGTTTTTTGTTATAAGTTTAATTTGTACGCAACTTATCCAAAAATGTATGGCTACCGCCAAAGACATTAAAAACTGTATTTAAAAAATCCCTTTTAATTACCATACGAAGCTAAGATAAACCCAAACGCGTGCTATTGCGATCGAAAAATATTCAGGACAAGACACCGAGTATTTAGAAGAAAAAAAAACGTGACTGTACGGAGTGGTGACTTTCTGTCGATATCTCAATGCATTAATAATTCGCGTATTAATACATTCCGCGATCTGTGATATCCAAAGTGATCGGATGAAAAAAAATCGACGGATGCCATAGCGCTAATTTTCTTATCAGTGATATGGAATTAAAAAAAAACGAAAAAAGATGGCTTGGCAGACGACAGAGTATTTATTTCCGAAGATTGAAAAAATACATTACAAAATATTAAGAATATTAAAAACTGGAAAGTCCAGTTTTGTGAAAAACCCGTTCAAGCCTTGCACCGGCAAACATTTACTCGCATAACTTTGTCCCTGATTGAGATTTCAAAATATGTATTTTTAAAGACGCGTTAATGTTTATATAATAATAATCAACGTCGAAAAGCTTGATTTTTCGAAAATGCTGCAGGTTCGCAACCCCTTAAGAGCCACTGGTTTAGCATAACCAAATCGTTCTTGCGACCGTTTTCCGAAAAAGGTATACGCGTTTCTAAACTTCTGCCGTACACTTGAAATGTTCGAGCTTATATTAATCTTGAGGTAAATAACAGCTGTTGGCGTGGTTTTATTCGAGGTCAGTGCTATGTACGAATGTTTTCTCAAGAATCCACTGGAGCGGCTACGAAATAAGCTCCTTCGTGCAGAGAATATCTTCGAGACCGTAGCGCATCGAAAATAGCGCTCCCTGACGATGAGAAAGGATGCATTGGTTTATGCAGTGGCTGCCGCTGATGATGTTCGTTTACGTCGACTGCGAAAATAACTGCAGCACAATTTGTGGTTCGTTTACGCAGGGATGCATCCCATCTGTGCGGCTATCTGGGAGGACCTGTTCTCGATGTTCTGTTCGCAGTAGCGCGTAGCCGGCGGAAACGAACACTAAATCGCGTAAACTAGCGTGCACATGCCGTTAACAGATGGCGATAATCGAATAAAAAAGCGCCAGAAATCAAAACTGTAACCGTTATTATTAAGATCTTTAAGGGGTCTGCAAGAGCTTGAAATCTTTAGAATTCTATTTTTATTGCGTAATTTTATAGCCTAGGGTCTTAACTTTAATTTGGAACGAGGGTTTGATAAAAATGGCAAAAATTGACGGAGTTATGACGATTTGTGTGAATGGTCAAACCACCTACTGCGCAGCGGTGAACCGCTCCGCTGTAATTTGCCTTTTTCTTTGCGTATGACCAGATGATTTTTCCACATGTTTATCCATTCGTCAGTAACAAATTATAAAAGTTGTTTTTTTGTTATAAATCAAATTCTTTCGTCAACATATTGTCATTTTCGTAATTTCCAAAATTTCAAAAAAGTATCCGGCCATATGAATGTTTTTTTTTTTAATTATACTAAAAGTACATCGATCATTTTCATTTCCAGGTGACCCTGGTTGCCAGAACTTTCTTTGAATAATGATAACTTCATTGTTTATCAAGAATTTTTTATTTAAAAAGCCTCATACTTGGCAAGACTATGTATTAATTATCTGTAAAATTTCGACCGTGTCGTCCCAATGCTTTTATCAGAAAAAAACTCTGAAAGTCGTCCTATTTTTAGGACCTCAAGCTTACGCAGACCCGTTAACATCGCTTAGTTCACAAAACTTAAATATCAAAAAGATGAGGAAATAACCTGCATTTAAAATAACGCACCCTGCTGGTGTGAAAATGTATTTTGAGGCGAAACGATTTTTCCAGGGGCCCGATCGACGCTCATAAAGCAAAAATACGCCCTGCAATGCCATTCTACATATGCAGTTAGCCTGCGGTCCATGGCTTATTCGCCAATGACCAGTAAGCACGAACTACGAAAATGAGGGAGCGCAAAAATGTCGCAGCCGATTGATAGATCGGCGCACGTAATTCTTTGAGAACACTTGCTCTGCGTGTCAAGAAAATGAACCACTGTAAAGATTCGTGTGGTGTTGATGCGATGTTCAGTGGCAATCTCTGCTCCCGTAGTCATTTTTCGTTGTTTGGATTCTGTAAGTCGGTAAAATATGGGGCAGGAAAAGGGCTTTTGCGCTGCGTCTTGGGTACAGCGACAGACTTATCAGTAGGGCCACTGTATCCTGCCCGAGACGCGCTGGGTGATGAGTACTAGAGAGACGGGATGTATGTCGGGTATGTTCGTTTTGCGTACACTTTTCTACACTTCTAACACCTGTAGATTTTGTTTATTACTGTAGCTGGTGAAAGTGTAGCTAAAACGAACAGACCCATTGAAACGCTAGCGACAAATGCTAGAACGATGGTAGCCGCGTAGCGGCGAAATGTGGAACCGTCACACCGCGTTGAAGATAACGCCACGTAGCGTCGAATAACAGCACTGCTTCGCTAGACTGACGTGTTCATCGATAAAACGCCCTCTGGTGGTGAATCGTTGCACTAAAGTTTAGTGAGATCGGCTGAACGCCATGAGCAATTTGCGTCGACTGTAACTCTCCCTGGTGACCAATAACTGTACGATATCGGATAGTGCAACCTGTCCGAGCTCGAGGGGAGTGAATTTGCGCAATAATGCGCGCAGGTGAAAATGGATGAGGTGGCTGACTCGCGGCTCGAGAGCGAACGAGAAAGGGTTATCGACGATACCGCCACCGTGCGGTGGGGGACTGCGTTCGAGGACGAGAAGTAGACCGTACAAGAAGCGACGCGATGTAAATCTTTCGACGCTTTCGATGTTTACAGACGCACGGCTGTTCGGGATCGCGGTGAATGGAAATTCGTTGTACCGAAGCTTTTTTAAATCCTAACTTTCATTATCTGCATATAAAAAGATACGTACACACACATACACACACTTATGAGACGATCTTGTTTCACGCTCACCAGGCGACTTCGCGGGGTTCCACAATTTATCGAGAAAGGAAAACGAAGATGTTCACCGATAATATTCGATATACACACGGACGAGCACGTTACAGATCCATCGAGAAGTTACGATGCGCGAAGGAACCTTTTTTCCCCTTCTCACGAGCTCGTCGTGCGCAAGATTTGCTCACCATCGTTGCACGAGCATTCGCGTAGTCCCCATTAGCCTATTCGTTTCGCGCACATTTTATCCCCGCCGATAAATCCAGTACGGAATTTCCTCGTGCAGAGCGACGGACCAGACGAGTACACCAACGACTCAAACAATGTGAAGTATGTGCCAGAACTTTTTTCTTCTTTATTCAATCTTCCTGAGATGATGGAGTATGTGAGCAGCTCTTTATTCGACACGCGGGACACGGTCCTTTGTAAATTAGTATCGGTCAAGTGAGCTCCGCATTGACGCAGCCTCGCAACGCTGGTAATGGGAATGGTGTATCGTTTACACCTCTGGGTTGTTTCGCAAGAAGATTAACGGGGTTGATAATTACTTGAAATAAATATGAATGAAACAAATAAATTGATTTAGCCTAATAGGCTCAATTGAAATTAATATAAAAATCTACCACAATTATGGTACTGAAACAAACTAAAGTAAAAAAGTAAGGTTCAATTATTTTTGTTATATTTGTTATCATCGTCATTATTATTTCTGCTGTTATCATTATTATCAGTTAGTGCTATAATACGCTGTAGCTCCGTTGCTTTATGTTTTCGCACAAATTCATTTAAAAAAGTGAATTTTAAAGGGAAGGTGCAAAATTGATAGAGGGCAGGTCGAAAGTACACGTGGCGCCTCTGCCGTTATAAATCAAAAGCTTTTGTAGGTATTTTCGCATTTAAATATAAGCGGTTCTAGCAAAATGTATGCAAAGGGTGTCTCATAATGACCTGATATTTTAAATTGCGCGCCATTTTTTTTGTGGCGAACATAGAACACTAATATTTGACAACTGGCATAAGGAAGTATTGAGGTTTAGTCATGCAGAATGACACGATCCAGTAACGCATAGAAATGGTTATTTGCTGCATTGTCACTACATAGATATTGCAGACCAAGTTTCATGGTCGTGTTATCTCGGGCCGCGGCAATGTGCCAATGATCCACAGCCCATTCCGGCGCTCAAGGAAGCGATTGGACACACCATTAATGAAATTAGTCCGAAATTATTCGAAAATATTATTGAAAATCTCGTCAAAAGAGTGAATGTTTGCAAACAGGGACGAGGCTGCCATTTATCGTATATTGTGTTCCACACATAACCTCTCTGTTTGTACTTTACATTAAAATAAAAATATTCGGACATTTCAAATAAATAATACGTTTTACTAATACATTTTTCATGTCAAATCATTTTGAGACGCCCTATAGTTATAAGTTTGATTTTTCATTCATATACATCAAACGTTTTATACAAGCGTAGAAGAACGTGGCAAGCAATTGTGCATGGCTGACCATGTTACCGACGTCGAGGAGACAAAGTTTTTAGTATGAAAAAAGTTTACATAACCTCTAGAGTTGTGGCACAAACAAAAGTGAATAAAAAATACAATGCTTCGTTATCAGTTTATATCGTTTTTTATTATTAGGAGAAAATTATATATATTAAGCTTGCAGTGAGAACTTCCGAA
>OY723393.1:16927863-16971850 GCA_963210295.1 Ophion ellenae | reverse complement strand
GCAGTGTGGAGTAGTTATTTTACAATTATTTATTTTCGGTCACAAGTCTGAAAGTTTTTAGATAAAATTTAAACTATCTAATTCGGAAACCACTCCAAATTATCTCTAATGTAACTCCTTTCAAGGAATGGGTTGAATTACAAATCACCCTGTATATATATATATATATATATATATATATATATATATATATATATATATATATATATATATATATATATATATATACACGTGAGAGAGGCAAAACATGTAGCCGCAAGTTTGACGACATTGACCCCGCAAAAACGATTTTAAAGTGGGCTCCCTATTACGCTGCATTTTAATAAGGGGGAAACACGCGCAGCAACCGTAAAGCAAATATTTCGCCTGTCCCGTTTCGGTAGAAAATATTAACGGTGCAAGCGAAAATACTCTACCGCGAGGATCGTCAAAGTGGTAAGCACACATGTGCGTATATGTTATAATAATGTATGCATCTATGTATGCATATCCTTTCCGTCCCGAACCTCTTTCTCTCTTCTCGTCGGCAATACACTCGAAGCTAACAATTTTCGGCCTTATATAAGCTCTACGGTACACGAGATCCGTGTGCCAATTGTGGTCAAGCGAACCCACATCATTTACGAGAGAACTCGTGCCGGCAAAAAACGTAGAGATCAGCTGATTGTGGTAATGCGCCCATACGGCTTTTACGTTTTGTAGGGGTTACGTATCGGCAGCATTTTCAGAACATTCATTTCTTTGTTGATTATCATCTACTCTTTTACGCGTCATTAAAAATATATGTATTAGAAAATATCAATCAGGGAATTTTTGAGACGGTTTGCACGGTAACTTGGACAGTCTTCTCACTTTAGACGCTAAAAAAGACAGGGTCTTCTCACTTTAAGTCACTGTTTATAGACGAAAATGGTAGTTAAAAAATGTCCTAAAAAATTGTAGAAATGCGCTCTTGATGAAATCTCGGAAATGCATCATTCAAAACAAAAAAATCAACCGGTTTTAGATTCAGTATGTTATTGGCTATGGCGCAAATCAAACGATTTTTATATATGCAAAAATAACAAATTGGCGGACATTTTTCGAAAGAAAAAAAAAGTGTTTTTTCACCGTTTTTGGCAAAAAAATAGTAAATATGATTTTTTTAAATCCTTGATATGCGCCATAGCTATAGTTCTAAAGAATATGTCATTAAAATTTCGTAAGGATCGGGTCAGTAGTTTCAAAGATGTTATCAACAAGCCGTCGAAAAACGTTGTTTCGAGAAAAACGCGTTTAAAGTTTGTTTAAATGTATTTCGAACGTGTATTTATTAAGTGTAACAACTTTTGTATCAATTTCTATAATCCAAACGTATCAAAAAAGTTCATGGAAATAGCCTTTTTTTAGCGTCTTAAGTGAGCAGACCCCTCAAATAGTTTTTTTAATGATTTTTGTACATTTTTTAATTTAGAACATTTTTTATAAACATTAAATGAGCGAAATTTAACTCGAAATAAATATTTTGAATATTTCGAAATGTGAAATGTGAAAATTGTTTTTTTTTCCTTTGGAATTCGAATGTTTGGCTCGACAGACTATAAAAATAACATTACTATATGAAAATCTTGTTGAATTTTTTAGATCCATGAGACCATCAGGCAGTTATCATCGGGACATTTATTTTCGACAGAGGCCTAAACAACATGCATAATTTATTGTTGAATGAATTTTGATTAAATTATGAGGCCTGAACAACATGGATAATTTACTGTTCAATAAATTTTCATTCAATCGTGGAGTCAAAAAACAAACAAATAATATATGATGGGTATTTTTCCGGATGTGTAACGATTTACACTTAAGGGATCTGCATAAGCACGATTTTTTTTAAATATACGGTTTTTATTCGATAGTATTGTAGGCAAAGGCGTTAACTTTAATTTGCGACAAAGATTTTGTAAAAAGAAAAGAAAATTATGATGAGTAATGACGATTTTTGTGAAGGGTGAAATCGCCCACTGCGCAGGGGCGAAACGTCCTGCTACGATTTACTCTTTTTTCTTTTGTGTTTTCCTCAAACTATGTCTTACCGTCCGATTCACATAAAATTAGCCAGCGCATAGTTTATACCATCCTTTATCATATGACCAGATGATACGTTTATTCGTTTGTTAATAACAAATAATTAACCCTCAATCCATGAAGGGTTTCTTCGCACACTCATTCCATGAAGGGGGGTCATTTTCGTCTGCGCGCTACCACACCCAGAATTATTGATAAAAAAATCTGTAAAAATTCATGGTTCATTCTTAGAATGTACTTTTGAAGGGCGAACAGGAGTTTTTCGGATATTGTTATTCTTAATATATTTTTTTTAAACAGATGTCAAGTAATGCGCGGCTAAAATGCGTTTTTTCTAATTTTTGCCCCGACAGATTTGACCCCCTATCATGGATTAAGGGTTAAATTCATTTTTTCTGTCGGAAATCGAACTTTTTTCTACGGCTTGCCATTTCCGTAATTTTCAGATTTCAACAAACTATTCAGTCATACGCAGGTTGTAAACGGTGTCTCAAAATGGCCTGACATTTTAGTTTATTAATTAAACGTATTATTTATTTGCAAAGTGAAGGGGTCGCCGGTGGCATCTCTTGCAGAGATTCGAAAAAATGTATATAAGGTTCTAAAATGTCTTCAATTCGGATTTCCTCCATTCTCTCTCTCTCCCATCTACCCTCCCCCCCGTCCATAACCTCGCGACGCCCTTGACTATTATCCTAAAAGTACATGTACTTTTATTTTTCAATTTCGATCACAAGTTGCAAGATCCACCTATACCGATTGGCCACGCAGCAACGGCGGCACTTTGTTTTAACAATAATAACTCCATCGCTGATCACTATTTTTCAATTAAAAAAAAAACTCCAAATTGGCCAGACTATGTATTAATTGTATTTATAACCCAGACCTCGTCATCTCGATACTGTCATCGGAAATAAATATTGACAACCCACCTGTTCTCTGTGCCCCCGCTTATGCCGACCCCTTGAATGAGAGAACGCCGGAAAACTATTCGGTCTCATTTACGGAACCCGCCGGTTTCGATCGTGGAAATCGGGGGATGAAGAACCGCAGGGGTCTTGGCGCATGAACCCGGACGAGAACACGTGACCGTTATCCCGAAGTGTCTCCAAGTGTCCCCGGGTACATCGAGAAATCGCGATTACTAGACGAGTGATGTATTCTTCTTGGCGTGTGCGTGAGTCCGAGGTCGAATTCCGACCGTAAGATCGTCCGATCGTTGCGATACGCAGCGAGGAGAAATTAGGCTCTTGATAGTGATCGTTATTCTCGCGCCTCTTTTCCCGTCGCGGTCTCTTTCTCACGATAAAAATTTAAACTGTACTTATACTAACACACGCATATACACAGGTGTGTGTGTGTGTGTGTGTGTGTGTGTGTGTGTGTGTGTGTGTATGTATATGTATGTATGTATGTATGTGTATATATATATATATATATATATATATATATATATATACACATACATGTATATATATATATATATATATATATATATATATATATATATACACATACATGTATATATATATATATATATATATATATATACATATACATACACACACACACACACACACACACACACACACACACATATATATATGCGCATGTAGTCTCTCTCTCTTTCTCTCGCGTTCACCGCGCATATCACCTTTCCCAAGGAATGTCGCGATCATCATCGCGCCCTCGATTATTATGCTTCACCATCGTCCTGCGATTGTCCCGGGAGAAAAGATGATTCGCGATTATTTGACGGATCTTTATTTATCGATTATCCTTTCAGAACTTTTTTTTATTAACAGTAATACAATCGATACAATGGGCTTTGACTGACTGCCGTTTTCCCCCAATAATAATTATTATCATCATTATGATTATGAGTATTATTTTTCTTGCGAGAAGAGTACAAAGGCAGGTCAACCATGATCATTGAGAATAAATAGCACGAGCGAAATTCACAATGGAATTGAATGATCGTTCCGATCTGCAACGCCACGTATAAAAGTATCGACGCTTGCGAGCATTGGATCTGATCGAGTTTTTAGAAATCCATCAATCGGGCCAACTGCAGCAAATTATCGATCGGAATTATTCATCTGCAGCGCTCGATGAATTTGTTCACTAACGAAAAAGGTAAAAAACGTAAAAGCAAGAATAAAATTAATAATATCAATTATCGACTCGAATTTTTAATGGAGCACCGCATGAAGTGCTCCGCCATCAGAACAAAATGAAAAAAAAAACATGCATGACATTGAAATACAAGAATAAATTGAAAAATAAATATAAAGAGGGAAACATGTTGTTTTGGTGGCGTCTATCTAATATGTTGTTTATTATTCAGTCACTGATGCCAAATCACCATGGCAAGTTACACGATTGAACAGCACGTCCAAATGATAAAACTTTATGATCAAAATGAGTGTTCGTTAGGACCCCAATTTTTGCCGAAAAATCATCTTTAGCGTCGAGGCGCATTTTTGGATGAATGGCTATATTAATAAGCAAAATTGCCGTATATGGTTCGACGTCAACCCACACGAGGTTAACCAGGTGGCAATGCATCCACAAAAAGTTACTGTTTGGCGCGGATTTTGGGCCGGCAGCGTCATTGGTCCATACTTTTTTAAAACGACGTTGGTGAGGCCGTCACCGTCAATGGCGAACGCTACAGAACGATGATATCCAATTTCTTCTGGCCCAAATTGAACGATATGGACGTAGACGACATGTGGTTCCAGCAGGACGATGCTACGTGCCACCCAACGGACGATGCACAGTCTGCATGAACGATTTGAGGGTATGGTTATCTCTCGCAGAGGTTACGTGAATTGGCCTAGATTCTCTACGTGAATTGGCCTGGCTCTAGATTTTTTCTTCTGGCGTTTCTTCAAGTCGCAGGTCTACGCCAATAAGCCGCATACCGATGCTCTTAAAGTCAACATAACCCAGGCCATCGCTCAAATTCAGCCGGATCTATGCGGCAGAGTCATCGAAAATTGGACCACTCGGATCCGTGCCACCGTGAGAAGCCGCGGCGGACATTTGAACGATGTTTTATTCCATACATAATGGCATACATAGGCCTTTCAAATAAAAAAAGAATTTCGTTAATACCTCACACACAACTTGTTCTATTCCATTTCAACATCTACTCGCCCTTATTGGAAAACCCTGTATAAGCGAGCACGTTACATTATGACGAATGACCTATGAAATATTGGTAAATATAATGGGATTAATTGAAGTGGAAAAAAACATTATTAAAGACCAAGCCTATAAAATGATTGGAAGCCTGGAGGCACGACTCATCATCGTAGCATGAATCGCATTGCATTGTTTTCGATCTCGCACAAGAAGGCTAGGGAGTCTCATTAACGATTTTCACCACCAGCTTCCCTAATGTGAGATCAACTTTGAATACGCGAGTAATAAGCTTGCGTGTGGGCTCTGCTTCTCCCCCTCTGCACCCGCAACGATCGTGACGCTTCTCGGTGCACGCGAAACAAGATCCACAAATACAGACACCCACAAGGTGTCCCGACCGTACCTGCAACACCGTCCAACCAAACGTATTTTCCACACGTAGTTTTTCTTCTACCATCATTTTGTAGTTTTTTGAAAATAATTTTTGAATCGAAAAAAGAACTGCATTCTATCCAGCTGGAAGCATATTTCCGGCACCTGCAGCACCGGTAACCAAACGTATTTTCTACGCTGTTTTTCTTCTACCATCATTTTGGACTTGTTTGAAAATAATTTTAAAATCGAAAAAAATCTGGCCTCGATCTCAGCTGGAAGCATATTTCATTATTCAGACGGTGTCTCGTGAAAAAGAGGAATAATGATTTTTCGGTAGCGCGATGGTATTATTTTTAGCCCGGAACTGTCATTTGAATAGACGAAGGAGCAAAAATGAGAACATATTGGTTAATAATCTCCGGTCGTGGAACTTGATACGATGGTGCCGCACTTGATTGCGGACACCCTGTACAAGAGCGATATATATATAAAAATATAAAATGATCCGTGCAATCGAAATGTCAAGGCATCTTTCCCCAGCTGTGCACGAGTGAAAGGAGACGCAGCAAACTGCGAGAGCATCGTCTCGGCTCTTTTATGCCCATCATTTCACAGTCGGTGCATACGTACAGACGATATCGCGCACGCATTAATAATTATTATTCCTCGCCATTGCCCGCATACCAGAAACGGGGCCCCAGGTGGCAGAATCGCGATACCAAGCGAAGAGAGAGGGAGAAAGAGAGGGAAGACTTTTTTCTTCTTCTAATGTTCGGGCCCGAGGTGCTAGAAATCCGGTACCCACGCGGATTCCATTGAAAATAATCAGCGATACGTGTGGCCAATTCCCCGTTTATATTTCAGCATTATTACGTACGCACGCAGACAAAAGGAATTATCTGATTTGCATTTTTTCCCCTTTCATACGCCCGTAAGAACGATTTCGCATCGCGAATGTCAGTCAGCTTTGTCGTGAACGACGAGAAATAATAACTCGCGGCGGAAAGGATTTCAGTGAGTTTGTGAGTGGGTTGAGTGCTTAACCGATCAATAGAGATGGCCAATCGTAATTCAATGTTGGTGGCTTCTAGAAGTTTCAAGATTTTCAGGAACGAAAACATTCCGGACAAGTTACCGCCGTTTCTTGTGGAAAATCGTGAATTTAGCTGATGTTAACGGGCTTGTTAAATGTTAATTGGGCTTCCCTGTTTGGAACCCCAATTTGAAGGGTTGGAATGATGAATTATTTTCTAGTAACACATTGGTTGGAATAAACTAATTTGTTTCCAACATGTTGTATAGATGGTTGTGGTTGCGATGTAATTTTTTCGGAAGATAATCTTTCAAAATGTTCGTGGTGCTGCAGTTGGCGTTGCAGTCCTCCAGCGGCGAGGCCTGAAACGGCGGGATCTTTACCAGGCTCAAATGTAATTTGGAACGAAAACAAACAATTTTTTCTTCAAATATATCCAACTAGCTATGGATTCACGATTCACTTCTCCAAATTACGAAAATTACGAAAAATGTCCGCTTCTCCAAAGAAAAACTCATTTTTCTGTTGAATAACAGCATCCTGAAGTAATTGTTATTAACAAATGGTTCATCCAATTAAAAAATGCGATCGTGAACCGAAAATGACTACTGTTTAAACGCTAACTGTGCAAATTGTAGTCAATAGTGTGAAAGTTACTTAATATATCAATCCCGCTGTGTCAAGATATGTGGTTTCGAGATAATCGCATTCAATGGCAATGTTTATCCTCATAATTTCACCCCAATTGAGATCTCGAAAAATATATTTAAAAAAAAGATAAAAGTTCAGCGAATAATAATGAGCTGTAAAAACGAAAGCTCCTGAGATTGCTAGAGGTATGTAACTGCTGCAATCATTGACGTTACAACTCCAGCGAACAAAGAACCTCGAGCGGGCTTCAACGTTGACGGCCCTTGCAGAAATGTGACCAAACATTGTCGACTTTGTGTCAGGCCCTGATCAAGCTTACCTCGTATGATTCACCTGACCAGGCCTTCTCATGGAACAGACCGGGAAGGTTTGAAAAATGAATTTGAATTGAATTGAATTTGAATTGAATTGAATTGAAAAATCGGTTTTACGGTTTATCCTCTATGTTTGCAAATTACAATGTTCTAGCCGGGATACATCGCGAGCAATTACACTTTCACGTAATGTATACCCAGCCAGAACATTGACATTTCCTGAAAAGTGGATCCTGACTTTGTAATGGCTGAACTGTGTAAAGCTGATTTACTTTTCACCCCATCAAATATATTTACAATTGATTAGGATGAAACTAATACATCTGTTGTAATTCTATTCACCATTATAAGCATTTTTTTCATCAATGATAACATACGAGGATAAAAATACTTACTATATATACCGGTATTACAATAACTATTAATTTGAAAATAACGAATAACCAAATTATTTTATGCGGCCTAAAAGTAAAGCAGGTGGTTCGTGGTTTTTGGACGCCTTGTCGCCTTGTCAGGAAATATCAATGTTCTGACTGGGAAAACATTCCCTGAATGTATTTCGCCAACAATCCGCTAGGTGGCTTCAAGCGAATCGCATCGTGTAACTAAGCTACAGTGAACTCTCCCTAACTCAACGCCGACTTAGTGTGTCGGGATATAGTTAGGCTAGGATAAATGTTCAAATGTCACATGTTATTTTTACTGGGTTATTTCAGATTGGAATACTTTATTATTGTTTTAGGGTGAATAGTTTTTGGACGAAATCATAATGAAATATTGTTTCCCAAAAGTGCGTTGAACTTCAAAGCATGAGCACGTAAAACTGGACCGCTGAGAGAAACTCCAGCATTTTTCCGTTGTGTAAACCAAATCCACATTGCATTATCCAAATTTCCATTGACTGGATCGCGCGTTCTTACACTTTCTTCTCATGTATCACAAACATCGTCACACTTTTTTGTCCATTCATTTAGAGCTACTTTCTGTTTTTTTTCAGTGTCGAACCGTTGATTCCGATACAGCCACACTTTTGGCGATATCGGAACTTGATATTCCGTTCTCGATATTTTCTTATGCAACGTTTTTAATTGAAAGCGGTAAACTTTCCGAATTCCTTTTTTCGTTCACGTTCTTTATTACTTTTGGAATTACGCAGTGGGAAGTTTAATACTGAAATTGAGGTTATGATTGCACCCCTCGCACCTTTCCATAAAAAAAGGAAAGTGGGTGTAACGCTTTTTCGCTCGTTGTGTTACCACTGGAAAGCATTGAGAGGAAATGGCCTACTACAGAGCGTTGAGTTAGGGAGAGTTTACTGTGACATCGTACAACGATAAGACTCCGACCCGTTGTTGTATCACGTACCTCATTAGCAGGTGTTGTTCCAGCCGTTGTTGTGCTATGCTTACATGCTATGCTTACATGCTATGCTTACATGCTATGCTTTCATGCTATGCTTACATGCTATGCTTACATGCTATGCTTTTATATGCTATGCTTCCATGCTATGCTTACATGCTATGCTTACATGCTATGCTTACATGCTATGCTTACATGATATGCTTACGTGCTATGCTTACGTGCTATGCTTACGTCCTATGCTTACGTGCTATGCTTACGTGCTATGGTTACGTGCTATGCTTACGTGCTATGCTTACGTGCTATGCTTACGTGCTATGCTTACGTGCTATGCTTACATGCTATGCTTACATGCTATACTTACGTGCTATGCTTACGTGCTATGCTTACGTGCTATGCTTACGTGCTATGCTTACGTGCTATGCTTACGTGCTGTGCTTACATGCTATGCTTACGTGCTATGCTTACGTGCTATGCTTACGTGCTATGCTTACGTGCTGTGCTTATATGCTATGCTTACATACTATGCTTACATGCTATGCTTACATGCTATGCTTACATGCTATGCTTGAATTACTTACTTACGGGGAGGGTAGGGGTTTCAGCGTAAAAAAAAACACTTTTGCGAATTTGATTTATCTATATGGATAGAGTAAATTTATTGAAACCTTTTGTACATTGTTAAGTGTCATTTCAAGAACATTCCGTGAAATTTGTCCACGAAAATATCGACAAACAAGCCGGTGACAAAGCTTTTCCAAGAACGCCTTTGGAAAAACCCGATTTGCGGTGTTCACTGTATCTCAGCTAGAAATGATCTGAAATCAAGTACCATTAAAATTTAGTCAAAGTATCATCAAATCCTCCCCCCAACGGTCTTTGATAATTTTTTTTTTCATTTATAAATTTTTGGTGGTCATGTAAAGTGAAAAGTGCTATGTCTCACGAAAAATTCCACCATTTTGGGGGTGGAAAAGCCCCTCAATGTAAAAAAATCTCAAACTAACCGTTGGGGGAGGTATTTTATATGTAGAAAGTGTGTACCATGTTTGAAATAAATCGGTCATGTAGTTTTCAAATGGCAGTGAACACGGACTTTGAAAAAGTGGTTTCGATAAAAACGCGTTTGAAGTTTAGCGAAGTCGGAGCTACAGTGTTAGAGGAGCGGCACTAAATAGTCAATAACTTCGAGAGTTTCGCTCTGATTGACTTGAAATTTTGGGATTATATTCTTGAAATGTTTAACTATAAGAAAGAACAAAAAAATCGATTTTTCAGAAGTGCAAACCCCTATCCTCCCCATAATGCGTAAGTGCATGCTTACAGCATGTACTTACGCTTATAATTTTGTGATACCTGTAAAATAGTAAGTATCAGCACCACCTAATACTACCTATTTAGCTCGAGTATGTCGCCAAAAGCCCTTCCAGTACTTTGATCGATTCCCTGTTCAGTTCTGGTTATTTCCCGATTCCCCTATGACTTTCCTCGTAATTTCCCACTCGTTTCCCGGCCAGTTCCTGATCAGTTCCCGAGAAAGGGAACGGCGGATCGGGGCCTGGCCTCAGACCTGTTACATGGCGAACCTGATCTACGCTGGAAGATCTAAGCATGACCTGATATTATCTAAGAAAGGCAGATGAGCGACAGTATTTTTCCCCGACTTAAATTTCTACACTGGCGTTGGCTACTTTTACGTCAAAAAGCCGAGTGCCCTTTAAGGCAGTGTTGTGGTCTAAAAATGAGAAAGAATCGTTTTTTCACTTCATTGGTCTACAGACCTGTCTGAATACGTCAGTGAAAACCGTTTAATGATACTCATAAAATTAGTAGAGTTATAGAATTTATAAGGATTACGCTTGGGGAGCGCGGTCTAGACGCAGCAAACTTTAAACGGGTTTTTCTCGACACTATGCTTTTCAAATTAGCAACCACGATATCTCGATAACCAATCGGCCGATTGAGTGCAGATTTGGCATACACTCTCAGTAGAATGTTTTTCAACGTTGGTAGCAGAATTGAGTTGAAATAATATATATATATTTTTTCAAATATAAGCCGTGGAATGGTCAGAAAGATAGGAAGAATTGATAACCAAAGTTTAGCATGCCGCCATTTGGTATTTTTTTATTTTTTTGCTGAATCTGATACTGGAACCACAACACTCCTACAGTTTAAGAATATGTTTGGGTTTTTTTCATATTCATACAACGTCCACAACACTGGTCGCTGATTAGCGGCGTTTTTCGGGCACCATTGTAAACAAACAAACAAAAGTACATGATCATTATTTTTTCAAAATTTGTACATTTTCCGGAAGGATCGATAAACACGTGTAAACAATTTCAGAAAAAAACCTCGAAAAGTTCAAAGGTTATTTCATCCTCAAAATCATCTCCAAAACGACGCTTTAGGCAAAAAGGAATAACACCACTCTAGGATTTTGGAAAAATCGTTTTTTTCGGCTTAAAAAATACTTTGGGGTCATAAAAACAACATGCAATTGGTTATGTAGCAATTTTTTTTACGGTTAAATTATCGATTTTGCCGCAGCGCCTCGTACAACTTTAAACGCGTTTTTTTTAAGTCATTTTTTTCAAACTAGGAGGACGGATTACTCGAAGACCTTTGCATGGATCGATTTGAAATTTTGATAGTAGCTTCACAATTACATCCTCTATGGGAGTACGTAGCCGTTTTTTTTTATAATTAAATGTAAACTCTCTTTTTTAAAACATTTTACCGCTTATTTTTTGGGCAAAAAACGATTTATTTCTTTCAAAATGCGCCATCTTTGCAAAATTTGATAAAAAAAATCCCTACGTAGTCCCATAGCTAATAATATATAGATGATAATATTTTCTGATTTTTGTTCGAGGTCTTTTTTTTAATACTTTAATATGTGTTAAATAAATCCTCTCAAAACAAATCCTATTCCTTTTTTCATACTTCCAAAATTCATTGTCAAAGTTAGGCCTTATTTTCTGCTGCTAGGGTGGTGTTATCCTTTGAGGGAAGGTTCTGCCGTGTTGGGCCAAAAAAAAGTTCGATATTTCACCAATGTTTTATGCGGAAAGTATTAAATAAAGAATGTTGATATTTGGTATGTTGACTAACAAGGAACATCCCTCAGGTGACACCCTTCGATTTTGTTGAAATTTGGATATGTTGCAAAACACCGAAAAGTTACCGATAGGTATTTTTTTTATCGGCGGAAAAACAGTTTTAAGGGGTGAAACCACCCCTCGTAAAAAGACATCTCTAGGGTTAATGTAGCAGTTTCACACACAAGGAGTCCACCGATTTTAATGAAACAAAAACGAAAATTCTTCTAATCCGAAGCGACGAAAAATTCACTATAGTGACATTGCAAAAAAAAATTAAGGGGTGAACCACCCCTAGAGATGCCTTTTTTCGAGGGGTGGTTTCACCCCTTAAAACCGTTTGTCCGCCGATAAAAAAAATACGTATCGCTTACTTTTCGGTGCTTTATAACATATCTAAATTTCAACCAAATCGAAGGAACCTGAGGGATGTTCCTTGTAAGTGGTCTTTATTGAAGATCAAAATACTTTTTGAAGTTTGACAAACCATGGTGGTGGGAGTGGGAGAAGCCACGTATGTTGGTGCGCGAGCGATGACATTCTTCGCTTGCGGAAGTCCCAAGTTCCGGACAGGTGATCTGAAGCAAAAAACAATTGAAAAATAAAAAAAGTAGTGACCAAAAAACTGCGAAAATTCTTCGGAAAAAAAACAAACTTCCTTCCAATCGCTTAGTATTTTTTTATCTTTCAATTTTTCTTGTTGATTCTAGGTCAACTTATACGTAATAATGTACAAAATAAAAATATGTTTGATTTTTTTTGCTTCCGATCACCTGTCTGGGGCTTAGGACTTCCACAAGCGAAGAATGTCATCGCCCGCGCACGGATATACGTGGCTCCTCCCAACCCCACCACCATGTTTCGTCAAACTTTAAAAAATATTTTGATGTTCAATAAAGACCGCTTAGTCAACATACCAAATATCAACATTCTATATTTAATACTTTTCGCATAAAAAATTGGTGAAAAATCGACCATTTTTTGCCCCAACAAGGCATAAATTTCCCTTGAGATTCATCGGCAAAACGTTCGACCCTCGTTAAGGAGGTACACTAGCTTCAGCAAAATTGTGATAGATCAATAAAATTTGGTGAATATATTCTTTAGTATTATTCATGTAGATACAAATTTCTTCAGATTTTTTGGTTGTGCCGTTTTCTTACAAATAATTCACAAGCGTTTATTCTTATACCCGGAATATATACCTATATCTATAAAAACGCTATGCTTATACACGTGAACTTCAATGTTCAATTACTCGATAACGGCACAATGAAAAAATCTGAAAAAAATTGTATTGACATATATAATACTAAAGAATATATTCACCAAATTTTATTGATCTATCACCATTTTGAAATTTTACCATGGTTTAGCATGGCAACATTGTATGAAGCTGGTGTACCTCCTTAAGTTTAAAATCCGCCAGAGAAACCAGCAAGGACGTAAATTCGACAGGAGTACTGGGGATTCGCAAGATTTTAACTAGCGTCAACTCGAGACGATAAACAAAATGGGTCTTGCTAGCAAGGGGTTTAAGTTCGTCAGGCTACGGGGAAAAAGACCGAGAGAATGGTAACCTCGTTACGCGATCCGTCGTGCACAGCGTGTCTCACAGGTGATATCAGCCGGGTCTTTATGGGGTCAAAGCCACGTAACATTTTCATCGTTAATTGTCGCGGGCAATTAAGTCCATGCTTGATAGAGCCTAGGGAGCACAGGGAAAGGGGCGCGAGCAAGGGGGAAAAAAGCGAGAAGAGAGATCAAGGGAGAGGAAGAGAACGAGAGAAATCTTGACCGCGGCCCCGAGATGAACGCAAACGTTAAAGATTATTCTCAGGGATCATGGGAAAGGGTTGCGATGTGCTCATGTGTACCTCGTTCTCCGCGCATTCGCAGATTCACGCGTATCGTAAAAAACAAACAGATGCTCGCGCCTAAGTCGCATACCCACATTTTACCGCGGCATAAAATAAACTCTGACTTTTAATTGACCACCGGACGAAATGTTACTTTTCGCAACTCGCGCCACGTCCAAATGGCTGAAAAAAGCGAATAAGGAGCACGCGTAAACGTAACCAGTGTTTTCTCGTAGCCATGATACCCAAGATTATTTATCTCCTGGCCGCGAGCTCGGTCGACCTTTCTCGTGGACCAGCAAAAGAGAGCAAGAGAGAGAGAGAGAGAGAGAGCGAATTGCCGTACGGGCAAAGTCACCTAAACCCGGAAAAATGGTCCCTCGTATGTTCAAACTAACGTCCCACGTGTATCCACACCTCGAGCGTTCTCCCAGGCTCCTCATTAAGTTTCGTGCTAATGGGCAACGCTTGTAATCGTTTAACAGCGTTCACGCGGTTCCCCATACTGCTTGCTGCTACGCACATCTAAGTAACTGGTGTGACAAAAATTTGCCAGCTTATGGATACGCTAATCGCTTTGAGATAGGCTTTTATTGCAGCGCGACGTCCGTTCGCCGTTTCTCGTCGATCTGGCACCGCGAGATTAAGATCCTAATATTTCTCATTCAGAGAAATAGGCCGCTGTTCAGTTTTGAAGGGCGTCGGACTCGCCGCGTTCATTGACACTAAGAACGCGGTATTTGTAACCTCCCTACTTCTTTCGTTAACGGAGACTTTGTCCTTGGAGTGCCATATTTCAGGTGTTTACATTTTATTTTTTTTTTTATGGAAACGAGTAAAGCTTTTTGAGTGCGGTTTTCTTCTTGCTTTTATTCATGATATACAGAACGTTAAAAAAAAAAAATTTTGAAAAAAAACCCAAAATGGCGGCCTCTGCAGCTCCGCGAAAACAGGTCCTCAAATCGCGGGAGATAAACGGCTGACATCACTGCCCCCTCTTTGTTGATCTAGAACACAAATTCAAAGCATATTATCGATCTGTGACCCTTTGGTCATGGAATGACGGATGGGTTTTTCGTTTAGTACAAATTTCGGAAAATGGCGGCAATGAAAAAAAAAATCGAATTTTCGCGTTTTTTTTCGCATAAAAAGATAAATAATAAATGCAAAAATGTATCTATCGAAAAAATGATCCGTCATTCCGTGAAGACATATTTTCTGAGTATGCTCTCCAAATTTCAGGCCGATATGTTAATTACAGCGGTCAGGAGAATGTCAGCCATTTTAAAAAACTTGTTTTTGAGAAAAACGCGTTTAAAGTTTTGTAATGTGTTTACACAAATGTCTTTATAATTACCTGCTAATCGGCAATGCCTGGTCCATAGAGGCATCCCTCCTCTTCTTCTAGCTGCTCATGTTGAGCCGCTAACATCTCCCGCCGATTTCAAGGACAAAGTCTCCCTTAATCTTTTGAATTTGACTTCGCCGTTGAGGCGTTAGGCCACAGTAACGGGTATAAAATCATGTGCGAATTTAACATCTTTTCGTATGATAAAGTGATTCACTCATAATATGAATTACACATATATTTAGTATGAATATCAAGTTGTTAGAAAATATATGTATTTTTTTCGATGTACAAAATGGCCGACAACGAATATTCTCTTTAGTAATCTTTTTTTAGGCGCTCCGCGGCGTGACATTTAGCATCCACAATTTTTTACCTAGAACAAAAAATAAAAATTCTCGTCAATCTACATTAGTATACCTGGAGAAGTACGTACGGATTTAAAAAATATTGTTTTATTCAAAAGTTGTAGGTATTTGAACTTAAGAAATGAATTGTCAGTGAAAATTTCGTTTTAACGGCTCATAAAATGAAAAGTTTTCGATTAAGGGGTTACCCCCACTTGCGATTTTGAAAAAACCGATTTTTTTTATTGCATTCTTTTGAAGTATAAGTATCTAAGAATATGTCCTGAAAATTTCCTGTCCTGATCTTCTTGAAATTTTGCAGGCTTATTTAATACATAAAAATGTAGTCTTTGATCGTTCGATTTTGATTGATTCGACAAAATGGACTGAGATATGAGCGTTGAAAGAGAAGAATCCGCGTTGAAAGAGAAACTTTAAACGCGTCTTTCTCCAAATGACATTTCTGAAGTCGGTGACCAAGATTACTCGAACACTAATTAACCAATCTTCTTGAAATTTTGCAGGCTTATTTAATACATAAAAATGTAGTCTTTGATCGTTCGATTTTTTTTTTCGAAAAAAAATGGCCGTTTTATAGCCAAAAAACGGCCGTTTTTTTTCGTTAAAATCGAACCATTGACTTTGACTGTCCGCCATTTTGTGAAAAATGAATATTTTTTAAAATCCTTCGATGACAGACTAGTTTATACTTATATTTGACTAAATCCATCCCCACTTTTTTCTTTAGATGATCCACTTCGCCGCAATGTTGGTCACCGCAAACCGTGTATATGAAAACATTATTTCATTGACGGCCATTTGCCACTAAACAATGTAATATTTTTCAATAAAAAAATTACTGAAAGTTCTTCAAGATGTGTTCTTTAAGATGGTATATTGATCGATTAAAAAAGTTTTGTAGTTTTCTTTTAAAAAAATAATGAAAAAGGCCTTTTTTTGCGCTACAAGTGGGGGTAACGCCTTAATCAGAAATTCCGTACGTACTTCTCTGCTAAATGCAATTGGGAACATAACTTTCAAATTTGAAGTAAATCGAGTGAAAATTGTTGAAGTTATTTGTCACGTCAATTGGAAAAAAGCTGTTTCGAGAAGTTTCGAGTAGTCGGCCATTTCGAGTACATGGAAAAAAAATATATATATTTTCTAACAGCTTGATATTCATACTAAATAGATGTGTAATTAATTTTATGAATGAATCACTTTTTCATCCGAAAAAATGGTTAAATTCGCACATGATTTTATACCTGTTACTGTGGCCTAACGCCTCAAGGTACCACTTCTAATAATTCGCGAATGCGCGTGCGCTATTGCTTCGGCTGAAGCGAGCAAATCTAGGCTAAACTTTTTTATTCGAGATGCACGTGCTGCAATTTATACTTTTGTCGGACGAAGACGAGCGCAGCTAATGAAAAAATGTTTATTCAAAGCATGGATAAAAAAATATTTGTTAATCGTGTTTTAAGGTAATCCTATCGCCAGGCTTCAATCCATAGGATTTTTATAATTTTTTTTTCAGCTCCACTAAAATTAATAATTGTCTCTGTAAAATTTCCGGGTTAGTTAACGACCTAATTGAACAGAAAAAATATTAAAATTGCGTATTTTTGTGAACGAATTCCGAGACGCCATCCAAAAACCCAATTTCCGATCGCTACAAAAGTGTATATAGTAGTGGGAATCCGTCAGATTCGTAAAAACATTCAAATTTACATACTTGACACTTGTAGTAATCCAATTCTCTCAGAAAAACTACGCTTATTGACCTAATTTTTATGTAACATCAAGTTTAATTTGATCTTCCAGTATTGGATTTATTACCACTTGCTTCGATAAAGAGATCTGACAGCAAGGCAACAGCTGACTGTAGCCTAACCTCATCTCACTCATTCGACTTTCCACACATATTTCATTTTTAACCGACACATTTCGCCGACACAAATTTTCCACGCTTTTTACCAGTCGTGGCCCGAATACAATGCTTTATATTTCCCGCACCTGACATTGTTTTGACAGATCGACGTTGAAAAGCATGGAGGTTAAACTCGCCTGGTTGAGTAAAAAGAGACGGAGATAGAACCAATGTTGCCAAATATCCAACCTAGAAATACTGCGCGAATCCTTGGTTTCTATTTTTCTGTTGGTTGGTTGGTTTAATTAAAAGTGAACATTTCTAGTTAAAAGTGAAAAACCCAACCATGCGGCATTTTTTTCATTGCAAATTGATACATATGGTCTTGCAATATATTTCTGTAGATTGTAGCGTCCATATTGCCTTGAATTTCTACCAGCCGACCAACGCCGTCGTCGGAAAATGCTCTCAAAACATTAAGGGGCTATATCATTGTGACACTTTAAAAAAATCGATATTTTTTTGCCTTTTTCGACAGTTTATACTTTCAAGAATATCATTATCATTTATATAATTTATATCAATATCATTTTATCTTGGAAACATCGATAGTTAAATCTTTAAACGCGTTTATCTCGAAATGAGATTTTTCAAATTTGCTGACATTGTAACTCAAAGAGCAATTATCCGATTGACTTGAAATTTGAACTGAGTACTCTTGAATATATTTACTCCACAATGGCGTAGGATATTTTTTATTGGATGAAAATTGACGATTTGGCATTGAAAAAAACGACCATTTTATAGGCAAGAAATCAGACTTTTTTTCATAACTACGCCATTTTGTTAGACTTTGATATTTTTCGAAAATCCTACGTCATTGTATAGGAAATACCTTCCAGTTTAACGACATTTTTTCCTTTTTCGGTTTCAGCTACTCAATAGGCCGAAATCATGTCAGCAGTGGAGGAACTTTTTGGCGCCTCCGAAGGCAGCGCATAAGTCGCTTGGATCTCAATATTTTTCTATGAAAAAATTATGTAATATAGGCTAAATATAGCCAAATATATTCTTAGTTTTCCAACACATTTAATGAGTACTTTTCTTCAAAAAAATCCCAAAAATCGCCTAAATTTTCAGCGTTCACCCAGGTATAGCCCCTTAATATTCCGCCACCGTGTTTTACGGTAGGAATTTGATCCCCCATGTTGAATATGGTACCTGTTGGACGTCTCACGTACTTCCGACTATCACTTCTGAATAATTGAAATTTGGATTCATCGGGAAAGAAGCACTTTCCGCCAATCTGATGCTGTACAATACTGATTTTTTTGCCAAATTTAATCTGGCCTTTTGATTCTTTCTACTGATGAGTGGCTTTTTTACATCAATGCGTCCAATCAGTCCTACAGCCTTCTGACGTTGGGATACTGTACTCCGACTAATTTCGGCACGATTTTCACTGAAAAATTCTTTCGAAATGCATGCTGCAGTTTTTCGTGGATCTGAACGCACTTCCTTTTTATAATTTTGTCAACGTATTCCGTAGTTTTTTGCGGTTAGGGGGCGTCCATTAATTACGTGAGGCGTTTAGGGGGGGGGGGGGGGGAGTGGGTCGAGCGAAATCTCACCCAATCTCACGTGGGGGAGAGGGGGGCTTCGGCAAATATCACGTAATTTTAGTAATTTTAGTAATCACGTAATTTTTATCACGTAGGGAGTCTCCCTACTACTTTACATGGTGGAGCAAATGGTACTACAACCGCAGTTACTTCTACTACAATTTATTTTCCGTAAACGTATGCATTTTGAAAAATCTCACGTGACATTTGGGGAGGGGGGATAGGTTCGAGCAAAATCTCACATCTCACCAGGGGCAGAGGGGGGGGGGGGGGGGGTCGAAAAATCGCCAAAATCACCTCACGTAATTAATGGATGCCCCCTTACCACTTCGGTTTTAGTCACATAACGAATTTGTTAATTTATATTTACGAATAATACGATTGACCGTACTTTTTCCAATGGATGAAGTATTCGCAATATTGCGAGAACTCTTTCCTTTTAAAGAAAGTTTTAACACGATTTATTTACGAATAATACGATTGACCGTACTTTTTCCAATGGATGAAGTATTCGCATTATTGCGAGAAGTCTTTCCTTCTGAAGAAAGTTTCAACACGATTTTACGGACCTCAATATTCGTGTGTTTCGCCATCGCGGCAGAAGTAATACTGATTTTTCATTGTCATGCATGATACTTTTGCACACCGAGGAAACTCGTTCGATGCTGGACACAAATAATACGCCATACAAAAAACAATGTAACACGCTATTATTCAAATAATAGATCTCTTAAAAATTCGAAATTATTAACGAGTTCAAGAATTCGATGTTTTATCACTGTACTAAATAGAATCGAGTGTCCCGAAACTTTGCACGCCACTGTATATAGAATATTGGATCCGATTGTAGAACAGATAACTAACTAATCTAACCTTAATTGAAGTGTCAGTGTTATAATAAAATTTAAGATTCAGTGATACGCTGATTGGTACGAATACAGTATTGATGAAGCAGTATAATTTTT
Organism: Ophion ellenae; assembly: GCA_963210295.1. Lineage (NCBI taxonomy): Eukaryota > Metazoa > Arthropoda > Insecta > Hymenoptera > Ichneumonidae > Ophion > Ophion ellenae. Next base: position 16,951,789 of record OY723393.1, on the reverse strand, counting down.
TCAGTGACTACACGCAGTCACGTGATTTTTTGATATTGAGAAATTCGTGTCTTCATCCCTTCAATTTCTCTCGCGTGTTGCCAAAATGTATAAATATGGAAACTAGCGTACGGAAGCCAGAGCTTCGTATTTTTATGCCGTTGTAGAAATATGCTGAGTAAATGTTCCACCCAAGCGGCGCTGCCGTCAATCTGACCCGTACAAAATTATCCATTTAAGGTCTTACCAGCTGGCATCTGAAAACGTAAGCATCGTAATAAAAAATGTTTCGAATCCACGGTTGGTTATGGGGAAAAAAGGCAGCGCTGCAATAGACCTTGAAGATAACTACCAAGATCGTTCACACGATTCACAGCTCGTTCATGAGCTTCACAGCTCAATCCAAATTTTAAAATCAAAACAAACATTTTTTATGAGTTATTCTTATAGCTTATTTCGAAATTCTATTAAGGAGGTACGATGTTAAGGAGGTACGAGTTTACTAGCATATGACCATGCTAGTAAACTTAGAGTCTATTTCACGCCGCAATACCGCCACGTTTTAGATATATGTATATGGCCTATTTTTCGAGAAATATTTTTTAAGTATTGAATTTCGAGTTTCCTATTATTTTTATAATATGGAAACAAACTTAATAATCTATACTCGACTTCAGTAGTACGCCATATCGTTGACGTTTAGCATCGTCGCATTTTCGGTGGCCGTCATCGGTTCCACGCGCCCAGCTTATTTTTTTTGTAGCCGGTTAACATGGAGAATGAAAATACTGTGGAAGTTTATCAAAAGAGTAACGAGATTGTACCTGAAGTCCAGTTTAGAGACAAATGTAGATTCTGACGGACAAGAATTAGAAAATGAAAAGATAATATTGCGATTGCAAATAAAAAACGTTGCGTTGAAGTTAACCTCAATGTCCAATGTCCAATCTGTCCAAAGTCAAAACATATTTCATCGATTGTTATGTTATTTTTCCCTTTCCCAATTTTCACAGTATTTGCAGGTATAAAAAGGAACGTTTATTTTATATGACGGTTCTTCCATGCTGAATTTATATATAGATGCGTTGTAAAGGTACATGTTGCCAGAAAAATTGAGATGCCTTTGCTGTACGTAAAAGAACTTCGAGTAAATATCGACGAAAGGCCCTTTATAATCCATTGAAAAATGTACTGCTTCGCACAATCATATTTTTAATTCGCGTTGAAAATATCCGATAGACGAATCAAATTTGCGTGGGTATCCGGCGTTGCCACACGTCGAGCAAGATGGCTGCTGTTACGTCACGAGAAGTCTCGCTCTCCGAAAACTTCGGTTTTTGCGACGTTATTTCTAAATTTATTGCTTATTTCTGCAGTGAGCTTTCCAATTCAAGGTGCCTAATCGATCACAAAGATTCAACGAACGCAACCATCAGTTTTTTTTACGTGTTTCTTGGCTCCAAGTAGCACAAAAAAATCGATATATGAGAGGACAGGCACATTTTGTCGTCTACGTGTGACTAATTCACCAACTTTAACAATTAATAACGCATGGACGAAGGTCTCGACAATGCAATAAAAAAAATCGGGCTTTTAACTTGAACTCGCTCCAATCACCGTACCTCCTTAAGGTAATCCTATCGCTTTACACTAGTCATACCACTGATGATACTTGAGACTTGTACAAATAATATCTTTAACATATGCAAAAAAAATAATTTGTAATAACTAAAATTTCCCATGTGTACCAACACTATAACGTCCCTAAACATTCTTCACGTATTGTAAAAGATTTTTTTCGAAGACGTAAAGTCCACCGGACTTAAATCCGATTGAGCATTTGTCGCAAGACCTGAAAAGATCGCGTTCGAGCAAAAAATCACTCCAACGTGGCGGAATTGTGAAATCATTAGCGACATGAGTGGAAAAACTTGCCGCAAGAACGGATCTCACAATTAAGGCCATGTGCCACACGCCAGAAAATTTCGACGCGGCCTCTCGTTACGTCGGTAGCGCAGATCTCGTAGTTTTTAGCTACGAGTCGCTACCGACGGACAGCGCAGCGATCGCGAATTCGGTCTCGATGCTTCGCACTGAGGCGAAGAGTCGAAGCCAAATAGACGGCGATCGCTGAGCGCGCGCGTGTGTGTGTGTGTTTGCTACGCCGCGGCAACCGCGTGGAGAAAGAACGAATACATTCTCGCATGCCGTTCGGTCGTACGCAAGCACCTTACGCCTATGTGTGTATCACACAATTCATACAACTATGCGTAGCGACCATGGTACGCTTGTATTGGAAGCATGCGCTCGCTCGGCAGGAGAGCCGTGAAACTTTGTTGCATTTTACTTTGTATATGCAGCCATCGAATCGATTTTTTTTCGACGACGGCCACAACCAAAAGACTCAGGCATTTTCCCATACTTATTCATATCATTTAAACAAATAAGCACGAGCACAATTTGTAACATCGATGCCGCTTATCGTTAACGATATCGATCCCTGCCAAAATTTTGAGCGACCGAAATTGCTCGAGACTCACTCTACAAAAAAGTGGTAAAATTTTGCAATGCTCATTATTTAAACAAATGCGTTCAGCATTTTTATCTCTGCCAGGGTTCATATTTGGCAGCATTTTTGCTGGTCAGCTTCTCGAACAATCAAGATCGCTAGCCTCGCTCTACGGAAGAGCGGTGAAATTTTGCGATCGCGCATTGTTTAAACAAATGCCCTCGAATCGATTTTTTTGTCGACGACGGTCATCGGTGGAAATTTCTTTATGGTTGAACTTTCTAGCAAACGGGGTTTGCTAGAGACTCGTATGGTGGAAGGGTGCTAGCATTTTCCCATTCTTTTTTAATTAATTTAAACAAATAAGCTCAAAGACTATTTGGCATCTCGATGTCGCTCATCGTCGACGAATTCGATCTCTGCTAAAATCTCGAGTCACGACCGAGATCGCTCGAGACTCACTCTACAAAAGAGTTGTAAAATTTTACAATGCTCTTTGTTTAAACAATTACGATCGGCATTTTTTTCTCTGCCATGGCGTATCTTCGGCAGGTTGTCTGCGGCCGACCAAATTCGCGAGCGAACGAGATCGACCGGGTCTCACTCTGCGAAAGAGTGGTAACATTTTATTATTACTAAATTATTTCTAATTATGCAAAAAAAATCGTTTAGCATTTTTCTCTCTGCCGGAATTCATCTTCGGCAGGTTTCTCCAAAGATCGAATTTTCTAGCAATGACGATCGGAGAAGTCTCGCTCTACAGAAGAGCGGTAAAATTTTACAATCGCAAATTGTTTAGAGGCCATCGGTGTAAAATTTTCGAAAAATCGTTTTGTTGGAAGCACTTTTCAAAAATCCTTGGAAACTTAAAAAATTTTACAATGCTCTCTGTCTCAACAATTGCGATCGGCATTTTTTTCTCTGCCATGGCTTATCTTCGGCAGGTTGGCTGCGGCCGACCAAATTCGCGAGCGAACGAGATCAACCGGGTCTCACTCTGCGAAAGAGTGGTAAAATTTTATTATTACTAAATTATTTCTAATCATGCAAAAAAAAATCATTTAGCATTTTTTCTCTCTGCCGGAATTCATCTTCGGCAGGTTTCTCCAAAGATCGAATTTTCTAGCAATGACGATCGGAGAAGTCTCGCTCTACAGAAGAGCGGTAAAATTTTGCAATCGCAAATTGTTTAGAGGTCATCGGTGTAAAATTTTCGAAAAATCGTTTCGTTGGAAGCACTTTACAAAAATCCTTGGAAACAAAAAAAATTACAATGCTCTTTGTTTAAACAATTGCGTTCGCCATTTTTTTCTCTGCCATGGCTCATCTTCGGCAGGTTGGCTGCGGCCGACCAAATTCGCGAGCGAACGAGATCAACCGGGTCTCACTCTGCGAAAGAGTGGTAAAATTTTATTATTACTAAATTATTTCTAATCATGCAAAAAAAAATCATTTAGCATTTTTTCTCTCTGCCGGAATTCATCTTCGGCAGGTTTCTCCAAAGATCGAATTTTCTAGCAATGACGATCGGAGAAGTCTCGCTCTACAGAAGAGCGGTAAAATTTTGCAATCGCAAATTGTTTAGAGGTCATCGGTGGAAAATTTTCGAAAAATCGTTTTGTTGGAAGCATTTTTCAAAAATCCTTGGAAACTTAAAACATTTTACAATGCTCTTTGTTTCAACAATTGCGATCGGAATTTTTTTCTCTGCCATGGCTTATCTTCGGCAGGTTGGCTGCGGCCGACCAAATTCGCAAGCGAACGAGATCGACCGAGTCTCACTTTGCGAAAGAGTGGTAAAATATTATAATTATTGTTAAAATAAATACGTTTAGAACTTTTTCTCTCTGCCGGGATTTATCTTCGGCAGGTTCCTCCAAGGATGGAATTTTCTAGCAATGACGATCGCAGGAGTCTCGCCCTACAGAAGAGCGGTGAAATTTTACGATCGCAATGTGTTTAAAGGACGACACCGGTGAAAAATTTTCGAAAAATCTTTTTTTTGGAAACCCTTAAAAAATCCTTATAACCTCCAAAAATATGATGAATATTCGTTTATAGCCGAAAAAAACAGTTTTAAAGTGGTTTTCGAGCTATTTTTATAGGAGAGTGTCCGGCGCTGAAAAGCGTCTTCGGCGATGCCATGCCGGTAGTCGCAATTCTCAACTCTTGTAAGCTTGTAATCTATGGGGATAAATTCACCGACTAAAAATAGTTTTATTTTCGACCAAAAGGTGGCATTAGATTACGGAAACAAAACTTCTTCAGGTCTATCGCCTAACCGTTAACTTCACACACGTTTTTTCTCCAAACCACGTTTTCGAAGTCGGGATGCAGCAGAACTTGAACAGTTTTCGTCCCCTCGACCAATCCAATTTCTTCAATTTTTCAAAGTGTTTTTTGAAGCGCTGTATCAATGTGAGAAATGGTCGCATCGAGATGAAAAAAAGCATTATGAAGCTTCAAGTTTCTAGTTTCGAGATCTGTCGTCAAAACAAATTTGTGAGCTACTGTAATCGCGCAATAATAAAAAATAACGAGAGAAAATTTATTTCCAAATTTTTTGGGTTTTTTTTCAAGGGTCCACGCGCTGGAGAATGTTATTTCAGTTAAATACATGTATAGGTCAGTTAGCTTGTTTATTCAGCTTCTATTTGGTTTTTTTTGTCTCTCCACGACAATTTCTTGCTGAGATATCCGACTTTGAATGTAAGAAGATCCTTTTGTCTTCGATCACCGTTATCTCAGCAACCAATGATTGCACGGGCAGCTTTGAAAACTTAAATAAATTTCCAACACGACCCTTCCGTTGATTTTTAGAAAAAAACATTTTTTCACCATTAATATTAATTTGAAAAAGCACCAAAAACTGACTTTTTATGGTTTTTCAGTAACTGTACTACTACTTTATATATTATAGTAAATGTACAATCCTTTAAGTATTGATGGAAAGACTAATGTTGCCCGGTTGTTTTTCTGCTTAATGTACCCCCAATAGCCCCGTACATTTTCAATTTGATCCATCGAACCATTTTTTCGGTTCGATTCATCAAAGTTTTACAAAACAAAGGAAGAAGTGTATTGTTCTTAAACATCGTATAATCATCAGAATGAAAAAAAAACAATTTTCTTCGACTTTTTTCACAACTTTGACCTAGTTGCTTATTAATGTCAAGAAAAAAAAATTCGAAAAATTTCAATTTTTTTTTCTTCAAATTTGTCAAACATTTCAGGAAACAAGACTGACTCATTTTTACACGATTCGACCTTTGCGCACCATAATTTCACTCATCTTTAATTGCATTCATTAAAAGTTGAAACCCCCAAGCTGTATTCACTAGTCGATCTGAGAACTTGTATGAAATTAATTCTCGATATTTTCTGCGAAGGTTATTAGGGTTACAAAAAAAAATTTCTTCCAAAACTAATCTTTTTTTTTAAAGAAAAAACCAATTAACATGTTTTTAACTAATATTTTTTTGGTAATGTTTTTCTACGTTTCGGTAAATAAATTAATCTAAAGTTTTTGTAAACTGTAACGTTTTTCAATTTTTGTTCATGCCTAGTTTGAAAAAAAAACTGTTTTCTGCAACCCTAATAAGCTTCGTAGAAAATATCAAGAGTTAATCGCATAAATGTTCTCAGATCGACTATAGAATACAGTTTGGGGTTATCAACTTTTAATTAATGAAGTTAAACATGAGTGAAAATATAGTGCGCAAAGGCCAAATCGGGTAAAAAATGAGTCAGTATTGTTTCCTGAAATGTTTTACAAAATTAAAGAAATATTTTTAAAAAATTGAAATTTTATGAATTTCTTTTTCTTAAATTTAACAAGAGACTAGTGCAAATTTGTGAAAAAAGTCGAAGAAAATTGGTCTTTCCATTTTGATGATGATTACACGATGTTTAGAAACAATACACTTGTGCCTTTCATTGTTCTGTAAAATATTGATTAATCAGTCCGGAAAAACAGTTCGATGAATCTATTTGAAAATTAACAGGGCTATTGGGGCTACATTACGCTTGAAAAAAAAAACGCGGCAACATTAGTGTTTCCATCAATATTTGTAAAGTAGTAGTAGATTTACTGACAAACTATAAAAAGTCACTTTTTGTCCTTTTTTCAAATTAATGTTGAGAGTGAAAAAATGTTTTTCTGAAAGATCAACGAAAGGGGCTGGTAGGAAATTTATTCAAGTTTTCAAAGCTGCCCTTTAATTCCCGTTGCAATCATTGGTTGCTGAGATATCGATTATCAAAGACAAAAGGATCTTGTTTCATTTAAAGTCGGATATCTCAGCAAAAAATTGAAGTAGAGAGACAAAAAACCAAATTAAAGCTCAATCAACAAGCTAACTGACCTATACATTTAGTTACGTGGAAAAAAAATTAACTAGCCCGTGAACCCTTGAAAAAAAGAATAATAAATTTGGCAATTATTTTCTTCCGCTATTCTTATGATAGCGCGAAAACCGCAGCTCACAAAAAAAAGTTGCCAAAAAATCGCGAAATTAGAAACTTGAAGCTTCGAAGGCTTTTTTTTATCTCGATGCGACCATTTTTCACATAGATACAGTGCTTCGAAAAAACACTCCAAAAAAAGAAGAAATTTTCCGTTCCTTTAATTTTTCGGAGTAGTATATCAAAATTATGGTCGAAAACACAAACTTTTTATCCTCGTTACGATCGTTTAAAAATTATTTTTAAATTTTTCCCCGTATTTGACTTCTAAAACTAACATAATCAACGAAAATATTTCGCTCTTAGTTCCAGGATTAAATTAACGATAGTTGTACTGCGTTCCGCAGAGAGAGTATGAGGTTGAAGTTTATGTCGTTGGAACGCAACGAAAATTAATATTCGTGAATTCCTTTAATTTATTTTGGCAAACTTTGTTCACAAAAATCTTCTAACCATTTTTTAAGATGTTTATTTAGCGATCTACAATATAAATCTTAAAACAAAAGTTTTTCTATAACAATAAAAATATAAAAAATAAAATGTAGGCAAAAGCTTTCGTTGCGTTCAAACGATGTAAACTTCAACAGTATGGAGAGAGTTGACTGAAAACCAGTAGTGCTATAGCAACTCGTGTACCGCGATTTTCTATTCTTTTGACAAATAAACTCTTTTTACATACTTCAATATATACCTGATAAAACCTAAAAGTTCTTTTGACCATGTATTTTATTGGTTTCTTTAAAAAAAATCTTCAAAAAACGGTCGAAAATGGGCAGTGACGGTGGTGTTCTCCTTCCTTGACACACTGCGTCATTTTGACCTGAACGAATTTGAAATAAAATGCTGACTTACCCAAAATTGAAAGTTTTCAATAATTTTTTACAACAATTCAAGTTTAGGCTTTCCGAGTTGCTAAAGACTTGCCCTGTGGAAAGGTGGTGACATCTTACCGTCCGTTTTAATAAATTTAAACAAATACCTCGACCATGATCCATATACACTTGGTCCACCGCTCGCCTCACGAAGGTATGGGTAAGGTGCTGATGTCATCAGACGACGGAGATTCAGCCCGGACAGTGGCTTATTCCCCTCGAAAAATTTCATCGGAAATATTGTGTCCATAGTCCACCAAGGAACGAAGAAGAAACTCTGTGTTACGCTGGTTTTTCTCAAAACACAATTTTTCAAAATGGCACGCAGCATAACTTAAAAAATTTTCATTATTTTCACTCCAAATTTTGAGTACATGTTTAAAATAACATTCCAAAGAGGAATACGTACGGGATTTTCTATGAGTTAGTTATAACATTAGTTATTACTAAATGATTGTCCTTTTTTTTCTGTCGAAAATTAAGATTTTGGTTTAATGCTCCCCAATTACACAAAAATTAATATTTTCACAATCCTCTACGTATTTCTCTAGCTATACTCGTGTAAATTAATAGAAATTTATTTATATTATTCTAAAATCGAATTTGAGTCAGCTATACTGCGTGCCGCAGAGCGTCTCAAATTCAACATGCCTCTCCAGAATAGCTCCAGCCTCACCTTTTGGCATAATTTTTTAATATACATTTCATTTTGGTCACTCGAAGATAAGACTAATAACATCCTTGAATATTAATAGTCTCTTATTTGTCCTACAAAAAAAAATCGAGAAATATCACTCAAGTTTTGACGTTTACAGTGGTGTAAGCCCTTATGATAAAAGGAGCGTGCGCTCTTGATTTCTATCGATTTTGTTCAAATTTTAACCAGACATTGTTCATATCATCATGCAAGTTTGAGTGAAATTTCAGAACAGTTGACTACTTAGATTGGGAGATAATGGATTTTTCAATAGCAACTTTTAATACTGCAGGGTCTGCATTGGCCGAAAATCACGTCACATAATTCAACGTACCATTCTTTTGGGTTATTCATTTTGAGGAAAAATTATGATTAGATAGCAAACTAGTTAGGGAACGAGTGAAAAAAGTTTAGATTGTCTTTACTATTCAGTTTTGCTTAAGACGTTCAGTAACGACAGAATAACTCTCGGTAAAAAATATTTGTCCCTATAATAAGAAGACATTATGCAACACCGTAGAACAGTATTGGTCAATATGTCGAGAAAAAAGATAATTATCGTGTCCCTAAAGTTAGAAACTTTTAACGTAAAAAGAAATGTTTGCGTTATAAACATTAATATTTCATATTGCTATCCTTGTGTCTTTTTATAGAGGACAAATATTTGTTACGGAAAGCAGACGCTGCAGTGTTAAAAGTTGCAATTTTAAAACCCATTATCTTCGAATCTAAATAGTCGACTGTTCTGATATTTCACTGAAACATGCATAATCATACGAACAATGTCAGGTTAAAATTTGAACAAAATCTATAAAAATCAAGAGCGCATGCTTGTTCTACCTTAACACGTTCAACCGTTGACCATTCAATTCTGTTGAAGATGCAAGAAGGCTCTAGCGTCCTCGCCCTTTGTTTTGAAACATACATACGTAAGCGAAAGGCCTTGCACAGATTGGTGGTGCGATCCATGGCAAGATATTGTTCCTTGCGGTCAGCCTTGCTGGTGCTCTCGGAGAGATTGGAGACAGCGGTGATATCCTCGTGACACCGGGACTGTATATTGTCGCCGCGACGATTGATGCAGTTTCTCATCCTCGGCAGTACGTACTTGCTGCCGTGGATAAATCCAATGGTCCATCTAGATGGTAAATCCGACGCTACATTAGTTCTGGTTCCTACATGATAGCCCAGGTCACCCTGAGCACCATACATTAGTATGGTGCTCAGGGTGAAGCTATCGAGGAATCGCCACAGGTCCACAAATCATCCATGTTTGAGACGTTATAGTTTAGCGTTCGTAGGCAAAGGGTCTTGAATTTCGTGCCTCATTTTAGTCGCACACTGCTCAGGAAATGAAAAATATGCGATCTGCGATTTTTTCACGAATAAATACCGAGGTATTTCTGCGAAGAGCAAATAAACTTGGGTTTCTTGCATCCGAGCCGTTGGCTATTTGACACATCAGCGAGCGGGAAAGCAATGCGAGGGAAGATCGTGGCAAATTACAAAGTACGTAAATTGAGGTTATAAGGTTATAGCACGTACGTACCTTGACTTCCGGTGTTTTCCTCGATTGATGTTCCTCGATCTTCTTCGTGTAATCGGCCGCGGCGGTTTTCTCGTTGATTATTTCGTTGTCGGGATTTCTCGTCGGTGGTGTGCCTGCGTCCTGAGGCGTTGTTCACAGCAAAAAAAAACTCATCAAAGCGCGACGAAAACAAACTGCACTCTATCACTATTTCCACTATTCACATTCTATACCACACTCTATCACACACATCGTATGAAATATAATTCGAACGAATGTGCGAGGTTAAGGCTCCGGCTTTCGACCTGTCAAAAAATAAATTGTTCCGGAAGGAGGCGAGCGCGGTCGGTCAAAACTGTCGAAGTGAGCTGCGCGCCGCCAGTGAGAAAACGGATGAACTGAACGCTCGCTCCGGTACCTGATATTTTGAGCTTTGTTGGTACATATTTGCTACATTTATGTAAAAATTTCAAAATGCTTTTTCTCCGCCATTTGTTCATGAAAACAGGTGAAACAAAGCTCAAAATGTGTGCTTTTTCACTGTCGAGAGCATGATTCGCGCCAAATTAACGACAATGCGATGCAATGGTCAATAATTCACAGTTTTTCGCATGGTAACCACAAACTGCAAATTTTTTTTCGAAATTTTGGAAAATTTCACGAATCATGCTCTCGGAGCAAGCGTCCTGCATGCACACAACAAATTTCATTCCAATTGATTGTTCCGTTTGGGAGAATTCCTATTTCAAAATTTCGAAGCGGTCGGAGGCGTGTGGCACATGGCCTTAAGAGTGTCCATGCATCGTCGATGTAACCGCGGTTACAGGTGTTAAGGACATGGCAACAAAGTACTGAGTCAAGTGAAGAAGATCGAATGTCGTTTTGTTATTAAAACAAAAAATTGTTATGTTTTTCACACGCAAGTAAGTGGCCCAAGACTTTTGCACACTCGTTAAATAAAAAGTGATCGAAAATCAAATATTCAAGAAGAATATTTATGCATATAATTAATTGTTTTCAAATATAAGTGAATACATGTTGTCATAACGCGTTAATTTTTTCCCCACCGTCATATTTCAATGCAATATGCCTGAAAAATAGGATGGCCCAAAACTTTTGCACGCAACTGTACATACGAAATATATCAGCATATTACCTTCAAAAGACTGCTGCGCAACTTTTAGTATTCGCAATTTTGGAAACGAGTTGAAATGCCGAGCTTGGACTCCTGTATCTCATCTCCACGTGTCCTACCATCGGATCCGAAATTTTCCATGCATACGAAATATATATAGCATATTACCTTCGAAACACCGCAGGCGCCATGCTTAGTATTCGCAATTTTGGGGGACGAGTTAAGGGGGGATTGTTTTTTTTTTCGCAAAATTTACCGCTTTTCTGGGAATTTTTTTGTGAAGAAAGTATACAACGGAAAACTTGTGAAACTTGGCATATAGTTTTATTGAACTGTTTACTACATACAAAAAAATTTTTAAACAATTTCATCAAAAAATCCGCCTCCCACCCCCCTCGACGCGCGATGGTCCTTTTTTGATGGTGTGCACGATTTCTCAAAAACTATTCAACCGATTGGCTTCAAATTTGGACAGAATGCTCAGCTGACATCCTTTTATCGTTTGATGAAGAAAAAAGCAATACGTTTAATAGTTTTTTATTTATAACAAAAAATCGATCAATTTTTTTCGAAAAATCGATACTTCAAGTTCAAAACGTCACTTTTTCAATTTTTTTTTCCCTTCATCGAACGATAGCTATATGTGTCTAAAGTAAAATGCTTTTTGGGTTTTTGTTGCAGGATGAACGTGAAGGCTGTAATCGTGCACACCATCAAAAAAGGACCATCGCGCGTCGAGGGGGGTGGGAGGCGGATTTTTTGATGAAATTGTTCAAAAATTTTTTTGTATGTAGTAAACAGATCAATAAAACTATATGCCAAGTTTCACAAGTTTTCCGTTGTATACTTTCTTCACAAAAAAATTCCCAAAAAGCGGTAAATTTTGCGAAAAAAAGACAATCTCCCCTTAAAGTGCTGAGTTTGGACTCCTGTATGTAGTCTCCATAGCTTTCCCTATGGAGTTTGGACTCCTTTACTCTAACCTACATAACTGCAAAATTCATTAAGTATACGAACAAGTTCTCGGTGTTTTTCATGAAAATAATGATTTATTTACTAAAATCAAGGTACATTTTGATCAGGAAAGTAATATTTGTTTGCTTCTACACATTTGCCTCGCATGCCAGGCAAGTTGCCAATTCCTTGGTGGTTTTGAGTCGATAAAGTCGGCAGTGGAATTTCTTACTTCATCAAACGTTTTGAAGTGGCTATGGAGAAAATGATGTTGAAGCAATCAGAAAAAGTGAAAATGTTCTTTATGGTGTCCTTTATGGTGTGTGTGGTTCATGCAGGCAATATGATCGGCGGGCCATATTGCCCATGCAGGCAATATGACCGGCCTAGGTCCTTCGCCTGTGTAAGGTCGCTTGCGCTCAATTTCGTCACTTAACCGCTGCATTTGGTGTTTACAGCGCTCAGCCGTGATGGTCTCAGCAGGTTTGGGCAGCTCAAAGTACAGAACACCCTCAAAATCCCACCAAATGAACCGAAGCAATTTCTCACAGTAAATATTGCGTTAAACGGTCGATCTGGATGAATCACCCGGCTTATTAACCTACGATTTACGTTTTTTTTTATTGTCACACAACACGGTGCGTGTGTGGCGGGCGCCACCTGGATGTGAATTTTGAAAAGCTTGTGCGACAAAACTTTACTGCTACGACCGTTATTTTCGTAAACAGTATCGGAAAATGCCGCAAATCCTGAGTGTTAAATAACACTGATAAAGTAATGAAAATAACAACCCAATTTCCTCTCCAATTAAGTAGTCACAGAATGGACGATTTTCGCGTTACTTTGATCATTCACAATTCGTTGCAAAATCGTTACATCGATCCTCGTCACAAATACATCCAGCCTCGTTCGAGATTCTTGTAAAACCGTTTCCTCCAATAATACGCGACTTCTGTACAACTGCTCGTTCCCCGTACGCACTCCGCCATTAGTTATATTGTTGGAATTTAAAAAAAAGTTCTCTAATTGCAGCACGAGCACGCCAATTAAGCTTTATTCTCGTTCAGTGGTCTTTCTAACAGTGTACGGGTGTTAAGGGCAATTCGAGTCCGAACTGGCTCTCGCTGTCGCGCGATGCAAACGGAAAAAAAACAACGTATCACGTGACACGAGAACAGGCAGCGCCGCGCCCAGGGAAACTTGGAAGTCCCGTGTCGTTTTACGCTATATCGATGTCGGGAACGAAATAAAAGGAAAAAGAATATCTCGTCACACTCACTTTTCTGTGCTCAATGCCAAATCGAGAGAATCTCGTTGTCCTGCCGAATGCCATGCACTCTTGACCGTATATAGACAGTTAATTTCTTAGAAATAATGTAATAATTGCTCTCATTAATTGCTTTTATGGAGAGCCAGAGAGAGAGGACAGCGGAGGGGGGGGGGGGGGGGATAGTTGGAAAACGACTCCGTGGGGGCGCTCTCTCGCGGCACGATTCCTGGAGGTTAGCGCAATGTCCCATGGGGAAGAGCATGTATGTATATGTGTGCGAGAAAATGTCAATCGTAGAGACAAACCACTCTCTCTCTCTCTCTTAGTGTCTGGACATTCGGTTTATTCCAGAATTCAGATTAAGTGGTCCAGCGAGATTCCCAGGTGCTCTGCTATGTTTTTTTTCGAATATAAACGCGGATTAAATAGTCGTTAAGCGTAAACACAAGGTCCACGAGGCAATCACGACTTACACAAGGGCGATCTCGCACGCACGCAGATGGAGTTCAATCGAAAGTATCCATTCTTATATATATATGTGTATATATATATATATATATATATATATATATATATATATATGTATATATATATATATATATATATATATATATATATATATATATATATATATATATATATATATATATATATATATATATATATATATATATATATATATATATATATATATATATATATATATATATATATATATATATTTAAATACAGAAAAACGGAGGACTCAACAGAGGAGAAGTTGGATAACGAAATTAGCAGAAATGAACTGAATAAGACAGTTAAGAAACTAAAAAACAAAATGGCAGCAGGGGAGGATGGTGTAACAACCGAGTTTATAAAAGGTCCACGTTTAAAGAGCGAGAAGAATCAAGAGGTATTTTGAACAGAGGTTGGAAAGCAGGAAGACTTCCGAGGGGCTGGCAGACTGTCAGAATTTACCCAATCCTCAAAACTGGAGATGACAGCATTGTGAGCAATTACCGGGCATTTGCAAAACTTGATATTGGTTACAAAATTCTTACCGGTATCATGACAAGTAGGTTGAGAGATTGGGTGGAAAAAGGAAGAATACTAAAGGAAAGCCAGGCGGAATTCTAGCCGAAAAGAGGGACGAGGGATCATATTTCCATTTTAAATTCGCTAATAAACAATAGGCTGAAAAAGAAAGGGGGAAAGATGTATGTAGCATTTGTGGATTTTAAGGCAGCTTTTGACAAAGTTGATAGGGGCATGATGCTACATAAGATCTGGCAAAGCTACATAAGATCTGGCAAAGCTACATAAGATCTGGCAAAGTTTTGAAAGCAAAAGAGGAGGTTGTCCATGAAGTTCGCTACTATTCAATCTAGTATTGGATGATGTGGATGTTGAATGGAATAGGAAAAAGGAAGGGGGGACTCTACACCCTCAAAAATGCTGACGCCGTGGCTCTAATAGCAGAAGAAGCGGCAGGGCTACGCGAAACGATCATTGGAGTGCTACGTGGAGAAAGAAAACATGGAGGTCATTGTGAACAAAAAACAAAAGCAATAATATTCAGGAAAGGAGGGAGGAAGAAGCGAAAGGAGGTCTTTAGATTCAAGGAAGAGAAGATGGAAATCGTTAACGAATATAAATATTTGGGATATTGGTTATCCACGAAAAACACATCGAGAAAACGTCTGACGAGCCTTGGAGGAAATGCGCGTAAAGCAATAAACTCAGTATCGGGAATAATGAAGAGGGCACGCGTTAGTAAGCTAAAGCATCGATTGCAACTAATGGACTCATTGGTTGAGGCGGGGGCCTTCTACGAGATAGAGCTGTGGGGGTGAAAAAAAAGAGAAATCATGGACAAAACTGCAGGGCACATTTATAAAAATGGCAGTGGCGTTGGCAAGAAACACCCTGGATTACCCCTGGAAACTGGAATCATGGAGGCGAAGTGTCGCAATAGAGGCAGGAAGAAGGGCGCGAAATGATATCTTAGAAATCACTAAAATGGAAGAGGACCAAATGGAAGATGGCCAAAAATATGTATCAGAAATAAAAATAAGGGGTATTAAAAATAGAAACCCATCGAGGTGGGGAAAAGAATTAGCCAACGCAATGAACCAAGTTAGACACGAGAATAATAGACCTGCTATGGAAAGGAGGGGACCGCAGAGTTATTACCCTGCGTTCCGTTAAACTGCATCTTTTAGCGCCTTGCGCTAAAAGAAGGAGTCAAACGAAAAATGGAACAGGACATCCAGCAGAACTGGATAAATGGCGATGCATCGTCCTTCTACCCAATCTACTTTAGAATAAAAATGGGGTTACATAGGAAAAAGTATTACATAGGGAGGAAATAAAAATTAGGGCACATAGGGAAAAGGATACAGGGTGAGTCACATAAAGTGTTACAGAGCAATATCACTCAAACTATTGATCATATCCAAAAATGTATCAGACAATAGTTTCAGTGTTCGAGAAGCCCGTCATACTCGACCACCCTATTTTTTTTATCGGTGGAGGCGCTGAATCTACGGCAAGGTCAACTCCACTTTTTTAAAAATGGAATCGTACATTTTTTTTCAACCATCTTGTGGAACACCTCAAGCCGCATAAAAACATCGGGGGTCAAAGTCTTTCAAGGTCAGTATCGATTATACATATCTAAATGGGTGACCTTGGACGACCTTGAACGACTTTGACGGCCTAATGTTTTTTATGCGGCTTGAGGTACTCCACAAGGTGGTTGAAAAAAAAGTGTACCATTCCATTTAAAAAAGTGGAGTTGACCATGACGTAGCTTTAGCGCCTCCACCGATAAAAAAAATAGGTTAGTCCAGTATGACGGCCTTCTCGAACACTGAAACTTTTGTCTGAAACATTTTTGGATATGATCATTAGTTTGAGTGCTATTCCTCTGTAATACTTCATGTGCCTCACCCTGTGTATAGGGAGGAAATGAACGGAGATCTCAAAGAGACACGGGCGCGTCTTAAATGCGGTAATGTAGGGAAGCAAGGGAAAAAGATTTTTCAAACGCGAACCTTGGGGCATGTGGAAAAGAGGAAGAGAGCTTGGAGCACATTTGGAGGTGTAATGAAGCGAGAATCGGCATAAGGGAAAAATGGGTTTAGGCGGTGGACAGTTAGAGAGTCAACGGACAGGGAATACAATTGAAGGAATGGACAATAGAAGCCCTAAAAGGAGAAATCTGGCCAGAGATTTGCGTATTCATAAAAGCCTATGAACGAATAAAAAGGGCGAGGACCGAGGGTACCACCAAAAATGGGAGAATGGAGGGGGAGCAACATTAAATTAGAAATATAAAAAGGAAAATTGGAAAATGTAAAAGCGAAATGTAATCGAGAAGAGAGCAAGCAAACAAAAATTATCACCATACCGTGAAATAATGAAAACTACTACTAGTATTAAGAGGTCTGCATAAGACGAAATAAAAAAAAAGAACGAAGAAAATAAAAAGAACACACAAGAAAATAAAGAGTACACCTTTCTATTCTTCAAAGCACTTTCCGAAACAGCAAAATTAAAAAAAAATTGGCCAAGCTTTTTGAACCCAGTTTGGGTCCAGTTTCTAGGGAACCCCCTAAGTGTTACCCACAGGGCGTAGGGAAACTGTGAAAAACCCTGTGCCGATCCAAGCGACTATATTTTACGGAATTTCCATTATATTGCGTTCGGAAACTCGGTAAAACTTCTTCGCGCAGCTAAGCAGTCACCGATCCACGTATTAGCCGCTCAAGAGCCGCTTGACACGTGAGTAATATGAAGTAATGGGTTCGATGATAAAAATACAATAAAATACGACGATAAGGAAAGTATTATAGGCATGGAAATAAATAAAAAGTATTATTTGTAGAGATACTGTTTTTTTTCTTGAATTCTTTTACGATGTACGATGTAATTGCGGTAAAAAATCGAAATTCATTTTATGTACGGCTCGTGGATCTCGTCATCCAACCGGAAATACTGGTCGGTGCAGAATCTCCCGCGTTTACAGCGTATAATCTTTTATAACTCCTCGTGCCTTGAACGACCGCAAGCGCGACGCTGAGAAAAAGGGGGGGGGGCGCACGCGCGATGTCTCGGAGGGACAGAGCGCGATGAGGGTCTTGCTCGTACGGCTATTAGCGTCAGGTGTGCTTCGCACAGCCGTTTATATGTGTACACGTGCTATCTGTCAACTTCTCGTCCACGCCTTTACACACTTCATTATCGATCGACATTTTACATCAAAGATGCGATATAAACGTGGCGAGGATTATTAATAAGAAACGATCGGACAGGTAGATACGGAAATTCTCGAGATCGACATTGCAGATAAGCAACGCGCCATGGAAAGTACTGCAACACGTATTTATACGCTCCTTGTAATCACCGTACATAACAACAATAATGGCGATCATGCCAACGACTGGTGACGTCCCGTCGAGAAAGTATCAAAGCGCTTAGAATTTTCTTAAAAATTCATGCCGCTTTTGCAAAAGGATTATATGATGTCGTCTTTGGGACGAATTATTATTTTCTCGACAATGAAATAACAGTGATTTATTATTAGTATTGTAATTTGTTATTAGTATTTATTATAGTGATCTATTATTAGTATTAGGACGTTGAATAAGTTCTCGCTGTTTTCCAACAGATGGCGTTACAAGAACAGCGTGCGTGTAGTTTAAGGAGGTACGGTGATTGGAGCGAGTTCAAGATAAAAGCCCGACTTTTTTTATAGCATTGTCGAGACCTTCGTCCATGCGTATGCGGAGTTTCCACGAGATTTACCGTACACTTTCCGAGTTATTAATTGTTAAAGTTGGTGAGTTAGTCACACGTAGACGACAAAATGTGCCTGTCCTCTCATATATCGATTTTTTTGTGCTACTTGGAGCCAAGAAACACGTAAAACAAACTGATGGTTGCGTTCGTTGAATCTTTGTGATCGATAAGGCACCTTGAATTGGAAAGCTCACCGCAGAAATAAGCAATAAATTTAGAAATAAAGTCGCAAAAACCGAAGTTTTCGGAGAGCGAGACTTCTCGTGACGTAACAGCAGCCATCTTGCTCGACGTGTGGCAACGTCGGATACCCGCGCAAATTTGATTCGTTTAGCGGATATTTTCAACGCGAATTAAAAATATGATTGTGCGAAGCCGTACATTCTTTAATTGATTATAAAGGGCCTTTCGTCGATATTTACTTGAAGTTCTTTTACGTACAGCAAAGGCATCTCAATTTTTCTGGCGACATGTACCTATACAACGCATCTATATTTAAATTCAGCATGGGAGGACCGTCATATAAAATAAACGTTCCTTTTTATACCTGCAAATATTGTGGAAATTGGGAAAAGGAAAAAACATAACAATCGATGAAATATGTTTTGACTTTGGACAGATTGGACATTGGACATTGAGGTTAACTTCAACGCGACGTTTTTTATTTGCCATCGCAATATTATCTTTTCATTTTTTAATTCTTGTCCGTCAGAATCTACATTTGTCTCTAAACTGGACTTCAGGTACAATCCCGTTACTCTTTTGATAAACTTCCACAGTATTTTCATTCTCCATGTTAACCGGCTACAAAAAACAATAGGCCGGGCGCGTGGAACCGATGACAGCCACCGAAAATGCGACGATGCTAAACGTCAACGATATGGCGTACTACTGAAGTCGAGTAGTAGATTATTAAGGTTGTTTCCATATTATAAAAATAATAGGAAACTCGAAGTTCAATACTTAAAAAATATTTCTCGAAAAATAGGCCATATACATATATCTAGAACGTGGCGGTATTGCGGCGTGAAATAGACTCTAAGTTTACTAGCATGGTCATCGCCGTACCTCCTTAAGATGGCAACGCATCCATAAGAACTATTGAAGGGTGTCTCAAAATGACCTGACATTTTAATTTATTAATAAAACGTATTATTTATTTGAAAAGTACGAATATTTTTATTTTATTGGGTGTACAACTTAATTCGGTCCGTTTTTTTGCTTAAAATACGCACGTATTTGAATTATAAAATGAATTAATACATTATTCAAAATATTGCCCATCGCTAGCCACTACTTTTCCCCATCTTTCTGGTAATTGATGAATTCCGTCGCGGAAGAAGCCTTCATCTTTTGAAGCCAAGAATGAATCGGGCCAATTTTTGATACCCTGTTGTGACGTGAAGCGTATTCCAGTCAAAGCGTTCTGCATCGATCGAAACAAATGGTAGTCGGAAGGGGCAAGGTCTGAGCTATAAGGCGGGTGAGCCAGAATTTCCCACCCGCTATTTTCCATATAATTTTTAACCTCAATACCAGCGTGAGGCCGAGGGTTGTCATGTTGAAGGATTTTGGACTCGCGTCTGGTCGCATATTCTGGACGTTTTTCGGGTATACCTCGCTTTGAACGAATCAATTGTTGCCTGTAGAAGTCTCCCGTGATGGTCCCACAAGTATTCGGTGGGCTTCAGCTGCACTTTTCTTCCAATTGAAAGAGAAAACCAACACTTCCCGCAAATGGTGCTTATTTGGGACGAAATTCGACATTTTCACCGCAGTAAAAATTAGACTTGATGCGCAAAACTCAAAGGTCTGTAAACGATATTTGGTTGAAAGATGTTGATACTTCACGATACTGCAAAAATCAGCTGTTGCCGTCAACCATTTATAGCACCTAGAGCCATCTTTTGAAAACGGACCGAACTAAGTTGTACACCTAATGATATAAGGTACATACATGGAGGTTATGCGTGGAACACAATATCCGATAAATGGCCGCCTCGTCCCTGCTTGTAAGCGTTCACTCTTTAGATGAAAATGTCAATAACATTTTGGCATAATTGGGGAGTAATTTCATTAATGGTGCGTCCAATTGCTTCCTGAGATTCGAAATGGTCTGCGGATCATTGGCATACACTTTTCCTTTCAGATAACCCCAAAGACAGAAGTCCAACAGCGTCAAATCGCACGACCTTGGGGGCCAATTGACATCGCCGCGGCGCGAGATAACATGACCATGGAACTTCGTCCGCAATAACAGCTCTTTCGTTAAAATTCGCTGCACAGAGGATCTTGAAATGTTCAATTGCCGAGCACGATGGCGAATCGAGGTGGAAGGACTTTCGTCAACACTCGCACTCACTGCGACTATGTTTCCATTCGACCGACCGGCACGAGGACGGCCACTGCCGTTCGCGCTCAGAATTGAACCACTAACCTCAAATTTTATGATTAAATTCACCACAGTGTTACGAGATGGTGCGTTATGATGACCAAAATACCGGCGGACTTTTCGAACCGTCTATGCAAAATTTTCACCATTTTTGTAGTGAATTTTCACAATTTCTATGCCCTGCTCGATCGTGTAATTCGCCATGACTAAGCCTCAATATTTCCTGATGCCGGTTGTCAAAGGTTAGTACTCTATATTCGCCACAAAAAAAGGCGCGGAATTTCAGTCAGGTCATTTTGAGACTCCCTTTATAAGCAACCTTGAAATTCAGGGTATTTCATTTCGCCGAAGTGTAAACATCTTTTTTTCATAGTGTTCAAACATGTCAAATTTCGTGCCCAAAACGAGTATTTGCGGGGAATTTTACTGCACTACTTTGTT
This sequence comes from Ophion ellenae, assembly GCA_963210295.1. NCBI lineage: Eukaryota > Metazoa > Arthropoda > Insecta > Hymenoptera > Ichneumonidae > Ophion > Ophion ellenae. Next base: position 16,930,763 of record OY723393.1, on the reverse strand, counting down.
TTAAAAAATCTGCAGCTGAAGTACACAGAACTCTTGTCGAGACTTACGGCGACTATGCTCTATCGGAAACAACGTGCAGAGATTGGTTTAGACGCTTAAAAAATAATGATTTTGATGTGTTGAATGGAAGGCATTACTTTATGAAGACTCATGTCAGACGCTAGCTGAACTTGTAGAATCATTGGGAGTCGATCACAGAACAGTTTCGAAACATTTGAAAGCATTAGGAACGTTTTTTTTTTAAAATAAAGCATTAATTATCACGAAAAAACAGCGAGAATTTATTCAACATCTCAATAATACAAACAGATAAGTTTCGCTCGTGATGGCGATGCGTATGCCGCCATTTGCAAAGCACCGGAACTACTGACCCGCAGCCATTTTTCTTCTGGTTCGCGTTCGCCGAGTCACCCTCGATGACTCGGTGTTCGGATACGTTAATTAACCCGGTCTTCACAAACGTCACTTCTAACATAGACTTGCATATGCTGCAATTGAGAATTGAACCGCGTCGGAGATATTATATATATATATATATATATATATATATATATATATATATACATATATATATATATATATATATATATATATATATATATATATATATATATATATATATATATATATATATATATCATGTACGTTTCACGGCGTGAAAGAATCGTCAAGATCGCGATGGGTCAAATCCTTCACGACTTGTATTTCTCTCGGTTAGAAAAACATTGCACGTACTCTTCGAGATTTTACGGTAGATATACACATCCGAGGCGTTGCTAAGCTGACGGAAATGACGGAGGACTGAGGTCACGGAGTACGCGAAATGCCCGGAAGGACTTCGAGCTTCCTCGAGACAACGCTTGCCGATGGCCCGACCTCTAGCGGAGAAAAGTGGCGTCCTCAATCATATTACGCGAGCTTGAAGTTTTACGAAATCAGTGAACATCAGAGAGCTTAGAGAAACTGAGAGAAACTAAACGAATCAGACGGAAGTTCAGTCATAAGATGTCAAAAAAATCATTGATCCAATATCATTGGTGTTACTGAATGAAATTTCGTTGATTCAATTGAAAAATTGTTGGTGTAAATAATCGGATTTATTAGTCCAAACAAAAAGTTATAGACTTTAATAACATGATAAAATTCAAAGTTTTTTTTCATTCAAAAGATATATTGTTGCTGAGAATAATATTTATTGAGACTATCTAAAAAATTATCGCGATCAAATTATATAGTTTTGAATGCAGTTTCTGCAATGAACAAAAAAAGCCTTTCAATTCATAAAATGAATATTGTTGATTCGAGTAAACAAGAAAAATTGAATTTCGCTCGTTTGATTCAGATAAAATTTCTATTCAGAAAAAGTGTTCTTTTATTTTTTTCACCATATCCGATATTGATTTCCAAGTACATTATTCATTAAAATATTAATATTTTACTTTAATTGAAAAATATTGAACAAATGTCTGAATTGGTGAAAAAATTATGCGAAAATTAAATTCGTGTCTCTCGCATTTGGTTGAAAAAATGCAACCAAATCATGGCCGAGCGCCACCGACATTATAGGTGTGAGGAAACTCGTAGTTCTCGGAGTAGCCGCTAGAAGCCGCACGCGCGCTCGTTTCTTGTAAACGTTGCGCGAACCGAAAATCTACTTGAACGCCGGAGAAACTCTAAAGAGTATCGCTTCTTGGCCTGTGGCTAAGATCAAAGTGTAGTATCTTTTCTTATGAGTTGAATATGTGACATTCTCTCCATGGATATTCCATTGGATATCTGATATTCTGTCCAGTATTATCGTGGGTGATCATTTTAATGCTCACTTTTTATTTAAGATTTAAAACAAATTGAAAAACTTACGGCCCATTGCTTATTCGTTTCGATGCAGTAAAGAAATAATGAATATTATTGATTATATTTTTGTACGAAATAAAAAATGTTGTAGCAACCGCTTAATTATTTCATCCATACATCTACGGATTGTATATGGAATGATTTCAATGGAATATAATTTTATTTGAAGGAAAATGTAGATAATCAGAGAACAGAAGAGCTTTTTCAAATAAAATAATATGTTATTTAAATCAATCACATTTTCCAATATTTTATAGTATTGCAACAATCTCATATATCGGTGGCACTCCGCAGCAGCACATTTATTTGGATCAATCAATATATTTTTGATTCAATTGGTTTTTTTTTCTCAGTGTAGTACTAGCGGATTGACTAGTCAACAGAAAATCTATAAATTATCGAATCTGAAAAACGCAAAATATAACGTATTTGGGTATAATAATAAACACGATACAGAAAATAATTATTTGAGAAGTGCATGTGATAACTGTTTGTATTATAGTTTGGTAAGTGAAGTAAAATCGGAATCAGATTTGACTTGAGTTGTCACAGGCCGCCATTTCATAATTCTGGCAATATCCGTGGCAACGCTGTATTAGGTGCTTTCGATACATGTCAAGCACATATTTGTTTACCGTATGTGTAATCGTGTGTTGTAGTGTATGTGTAATGTGCATATTGTAACAAAAGAGATGGCAGACGCGGCAAGCGAATGCAAAAATGATTCGATTGAATCGATGATATCTGCTCGAAATGTCCCGTAACCGATATTTTTTATGGAACATACGTGACCACGACAGTCTTCTTGTTATTCGTCGCTTTTTGCATAGCTCTGATCTAATCGGGAACTATTATTATTTCCGTTCCAAAGTTCGATCCGCACGAATTCCCGATATGGTGCTGGTTAAATGCATTGATTTCGTGAATTAATTACTGTAGTATTTAGCCGGTCAGGCCTGCAGAGGTTTCACGGACGTAATTTTTTATGTCTCTACTACAGCATACAAAAAAATCAAGTTTTCTAATGAGGAGGTTCGTGTACGTAC
>OY723393.1:16727863-16922863 GCA_963210295.1 Ophion ellenae | reverse complement strand
TAGGTACCCAATTAAATGAGTCTTAGTTTTCTGTTTTTTTTTCTTCAAATCGGACCAATCATGTTTGGTGATATTAGAAAAATGTAATTCTCTATTTTTAACATATAAGAGAATCGTTCTGAAGCATTGTTCTTCTAAGTCACATTTTTATACGCCTCATAGCGGAAAAACTCCTCGTCGGTGGAGCTCACTGGGAGTACTATTGGTGCTTGGAAAAGTTTATATACGATCGGGCAGTACCCCTTTTTTCATATGCTTTCCTAAATATGCATCATTAATTTCATCATTTTAAAATGAAAGTATGTTTGTCATACCCATTACTTCAGCTTCTAAGGCTGACGTATCATTTTAAATAATCATTGATGAAATCCTCTCCGTTCTTCATATTCAATTTCAAAGATGTGTCAACTGCATGAGCTAACGGTAGATTCTCAAATCGGCCTTTCAGATGTGCAATGATATTATCTATTACTTGGTCGTAAATGTTGATCTTCCAGTATTGTTCTAGTTGTGTATCGGTTGGCCAATCAAATGTATTGCTTTTGCTTACAGTTATCTTAAATATGGAATTTGAATATCTATATTTAATTTACCTAACGAAATAGCTACTTTTTGTACAAGTTACGAAATTGCGACGAAATAAATAGTCCAAGTCTTATTACAGTATTCCTTTACGTTCGTGTGGGTGAAACAAATAAATTAATCGATTGTTTCAATTGAATTATTTTGGATCGATTTTTTCTAGGGTGAACCGGGATTTCTGGGGTGGAACCCTGCCCCCTCCTGGCTACGCCAATATTTTTCGCCTAGCCTGTCTTACAATACAGCCCTCCCCTTTTCTCTCTACTAGCGTCAATTTGAGGAACCATATATGTATGCGATGTTTTTTTTTTCATTCAGCAGTTCATACTCGTAACCTCATCGAGATTACAAAAAAAAACCCTAGTGATATATGAACCGTAACCTAAGAATGTAGGATACAAATGCCATTATTAGTGCATTAAGGGGGAAGATACTTTTAGGCGAGGAAAAAAGTGCTCATTTTCATGATTTTTTCAAAGGAAAGATTTATTCATGTATTTTGAGACTTGGAGTATGTTTTATTACTACTTTTGGCTGTTACATGGTAATTTTATTTATTATTAATCTTCAAAAACGGCGGAGGTATGGCACGGTCTTCGAAACGGGTTGCGGCGGATGTTGTCGGACGGCGTGACACGTAGCTTCGGCGAGGTTAATCAGAAAAAAACCAACGTAAATGTTTTTGTCATTAACACTCATATGCAGAATATAAACCAAGAAAAAGTGAGAAATGTTGAAAATCGTTGAAACGGTACGCTTTGAAACAAAAAGATTGCATTTTGCGAATAAAATAGTTAAATTAAGCAATAGCCATCTCATCTCACGATCAAGATGATCACGAGCCTTCTCCTCGGGGTTTGAAGACAGCCTCTTCGTTGTCCATTGCTATGCGCCTCGTCAGGACCCTTGGATCTTTGTCCTTGTTTTCCCCTTAGCCCCTGAATGAACTGTCCTGGCGTTTACAACGCACTCAAGAGTCATGCAACCTGATCTCTGACAGAGTCTCATCAACGCATCAATAAAAGCAGCAACAAACTTTTCCCACATAATTCAACACGAAAAATGAGTCGCCTTACCTTTTCTCAAGAGTGGACCAGCCTATTACTATATCGATCCGATCAATTCGACAGGGGCGACGCATATGGCGAACCATAGCACTATTAAACATCGCAACTCCACAAATTTTTTTACCTATCATCCTCGCACAGGAGTTCAGGCCACGGACTTACATACAGGTCTTGACATGACGGTGGTGTGGGTGATTTGCTAAAAATGATCTCGACTTGTGGCCGCAAGGGCTGCGCTGCGAGCAAGGGAGGTTAGCGTAATACTTCTACATTCATACTTGTGGACAGGGTTGTCACCATGGCAACGCGATGCGCGGTCCTAAAGTGCAAAACGGGTCATAAACCCGTTAAGGGGTAAGGCCACAGTAGAATTTTCAAAAAATCGATTTTTTTCCGCTAAAACGGTGCTTTGTCACCATAAGAATAAGTTACTATTCGATTTATAGCAAGAACATTTTTTTCACCGACTTTGAGCGTATGACATAAGTCCACCTCTGGCATGGCCATAGAGTACCTAAAACTTTAAACGCGTTTTTCTCGAAACAGCTTTTTTCCTATTGGCGTCACAAATAACTTCAACAATTTTCACTCGATTTACTTCAAATTTAAAAGTTATGTTCCTAATTGCATTTCGCAGAGAAGTACGTACCGAATTTCTGATTAATCGAAAACTTTTCATTTTATGAGCAGTTTATGAGCAGTTATAACGAAATTTGTCACTGAGAATTCATTTCTCAGGTTCCAATACCTACAACTTTTCAATAAAACAATATTTTTTTCAATTCCGTACGTACTTCTCTAGGTATTCTAATGTAGATTGACGAGAATTTTTGTTTTTTGTTCTAGGTAAAAAATTGTGGATGCTAAATGTCGCGCCGCGGAGCGCTTAAAAAAAAAGACAACAAAAGAAAATATTAGTAGTCGGCCATTTTGTACATCGAAAAAAAAGATATATTTTTTAACAGCTTGATATTCATACTAAATAGATGTGTAATTAATTTTATGAGTGAATCACTTTTTCATACGAAAAAAATTGTTAAATTCACACATGATTTTATACCCGTTACTGTGGCCCTTAACGAAAAATGCTCCGTCTTCAAAGTACCGGCGAATATCGAATATTAAAAAAAATGGCAAGCGGCGATTCCTGGCCTCGTCGTGTTAAAGAGAACACGCTATTGAGACCAACGGAATGCTGGGTCTTCACACATGTACATGTTTTTCAGGTTATTTGTGCAAGCAAGTGTTAAAAATGTACCACTCGTGTACTATTTGCCGAGATCGTGTAATATCTCATACCAATGCACATAAGTACATACGGTTATGATTTATTAATGCGCACGCGCGGTGAGCGGTTTCGGCCAAGCTCCCCTGCCCGTAGCGCCGCCCTTGCGGCCACCAGTGGAGATAATTTTTGGGGCGCTAAGCCAGGCCCCTGACACTGGCCTACTATTCCTATACGATGAACGAAAACGCGTTTTGTCCCGGCTTTTTAGTTCTTTAAATCGCCACTGCCCAGCGTTGGCTGTTGTGTGACAGCCTTCGGTTCTAAATACTCCGATCAGCTGAACGATTCGATACTTCCGTGGCTTTCGACTGTTATCGTTATGGCGACGTTATTTATTGTGTTCAAATGGAAAATCATAAGAACGAAAAATCATTCCAAATATATCAATAGACTTTTATTCATGTAAGATATTCGAAACACCGGCGCAACATACATATATATGCATGCCTGTCACACGACTACTAGCGCCACAGTGCGGCAAGGACATTTTGCGAACAGCATTTACCTACCAGTGTCAGGGGGCTGCGCTCAGCGAACATTCCCCACCTCCGTCGTGTCAAGACCTGTATGTAAGACCGTGGTCAATATAAACTATCTCTTTCCATCCTCTTATCGCAGGCGCCGTGTAGTGGCTACAGTAGGCCCTAGAAACGCAAGAATTATGGGTACGTTCTCTCACCACCGAAATGTAGACTCGTTTCAAGACCTGCATATAAGACCGTGGTTCAGGCTCTTGTACAAGTCTTCACCATACAATTGCCAGCTCATGACTTTTCTCGCACATTTCCGCCATCTCCGATTTTCCAAACGCCGCGCGTCCTCTTTTATAATAGCCGCAACAAATAGTAATTCCACGTACCTGTTCATTTTTTAAGTGTCTATACCCCGTAATAATCGAAGTGTATAATACGCTCGTACCGTGGCGCGATGTTGCAACGACTCGAATGCGAGGCCGGGTGGCGAAGAGAACAGCAACGCTTGTAAACTCGAGCGAAGTCTCATCGTTCACGAAACATTTCCGTAATTCGATATTGAGCCATGAGAAACGGGCGGACTTGCGCACGCGGACAAAGAGAGCTTCATAGAGAGCAAACTCATACGTTGTGTTTAATAATAACAAGCGCTCGCTGCCCTCTGGTGATCTTTCACCAGTTCCAATATAATCTGACGTTACGAGAGAGCTCGATTATCAAAGATTGTACATCGCGAGATCTGCTCAACAACGTAGCGATAACTGAGCTACAGTTTAAAACTCACACAGCATACACACACACACACACACACACACACACACACACACACACACACACACACACACACACACACACACACACACACACACACACACACACACACACACACACACACACACACACACACACACACACACACACACACACACACACACACACACACACACACACACACACACACATATATATATATATATATATATATTTAGTACAGAGAGAGGGAGAGTGAGAGAGCGAAGCGCGAAAGGAGGCTACGAGTCTACTAGCATTTCTCGTTGCTCCTCTCCGCGTGAAACACTCGCCTGTATATACGCGAGTGTACCCTCGCGAAAAGAATCCTCCATGGGAAGAATAGAACTAAGTGCGATATTCTTATTACTCACCGTGCCACACGAACGCTAACCTTTCGATCTTTTTTCTCCCCCTGACACTTGTAACTTGCTCGACCGCATGTACAATTGAAAATGAGCGGACCAATTGGAAAGTCTGTAAATGATAAGGACGTTCGGTAAAAGTCCGTGTGGGGGAGCTAACCAAGTGAGCAACCCGCTAATTGAAAGCTTCGAAATGATAAGAAAATCCACAAATACTCCGAGTGGAGCTAACTTAATTGTTACTAATTAGTCGTTGTGAAAAAGTTAGTTTCAAATATTTAATAGTTTCTTCGGCTTTGAGAAGTCTGCATAAACTTGAACTTTCAAAAGTAAGGTTTTCTAATGCATGGTTTTATAGCGTATGATCTTAATTGTAATTTTCGAAAAAGATTTTTTTGAAATTTTGAAGTTTTGAAGAGTTATGACGACTTTTGTGAAGATCGCCCGCTGCGCTGGGGGGAACTACCCCGCTGGGGGTTTCCCCTTTTGTCTTTTCCCGTTTTTCTCGGAACTATGTTTTATGAAACGTCGGAAGTCGTACCTCAAATTCGGACAGAGCATAGTCTATAAAGTTTTCTATCGTATAGCCGGATGATTTTTTTATGTTTATTCATTTGGTGATAACAAATTATTGAAGTAGTTTCTTTTGTCGAATGTCAAACTTTTTTTCCCCGACTTGACATTTTGGTAATTTTTAAAATTTTAAAAATCTAGTCATGTGAAAGTTTTATTATGTATTAGTATTTGGTAGTATACTTAAAGTACATTTTTTGACATTTCTCAATTCATTGTCTCATGAGCTTCATTGCCAGAGCCATACCGAATGGCCATGTGGCAACAGCGGGACTTTGTTTAAGCAATAATAACTTCACGGTTGATCAATATTTTTAAATAAAAAAATAACTTTAACTTGGAAAGACAATATATTGGGTGTAAAATCCCGACCTTGTCATCCGAATATTCTCGTCAGCATTAGCGTAGCCCGCATTTTTTCTTGGAGGGAGGGGGGGGGGGGGGAGACAAAAAAGTGGTTTTGCTCACAATCATCTTTTTTTTAAATAAAATTTACATAATAGTTTATAAATACGTAACACACTTAAAATATGAAGCTTTAATCACACGTTTATGTTAACATTAAAATGGAACTCTTGCAATACGTTGAAAAAATAATCAACTCATTTTTCATGATTCTTTAATCCAGGTACCAGTCTTCAACCTTCACTTTCGGTAGATACTCAATTAAAAGAAACTATAAATCGGCCCAACACTTTCTGAGTTGGATTTTTGTTGACAATTTCATCAGTGTCGTTTATATGTCACTGAACATGGAGACATTGATATGTACTGAATATAGAGAATGATATTCCTGAATCGTTCCTAAAGCATTATGCTTCTAGGCCACGTTTTTATCCGTCTCATGGCAGAAAAACTCCTTTCACAGTCGGCGGAGCACATTGAGAGTACCATTGCTGCGTGGAATGATTTTTATATTTAAGTTAGAGCAGTACTCCCTTTTAATATGCTTCCTTAAATTTCCAGCGCTCATTCCATCATTTTTAAATGAAAGTATGTTTTTCATTACCATCACTGCAGCTTCTAGGACTGATGTATCAATGAGTAAGAATGTTTAATCATTGTTGATGAAATCCTCTCCGTTCTTCATACTCTATTTAAGGAATGCGTCGACTGTTTGAGCTAATGGTAGATTCTCAAATCGGCGTTTTGGATTTACATATAATTATATTATCTACTGCTTGGTAGTAAATGTTCATCTTTCAGTATTTTTCTGGTTGTGTGTCGGTCCGCAAATCTAATGTATTGTTTTTGCCCACAATTACCTTAATGGTAAAATTGGAATATCTATTTGATTTACGTAATGAAGTAGAGACTTTTCATACAAGTTATGAAATGACAACGAAGAAAATAGTTAAAGTTTCATTCAATTATTTTTATATGCTTGCTTGGGTGAAACAAATAAAATGAATCAATTATATAAATGTAATTATTTTCGATTGAATATTTTCCAAGGGGCACCGGGATTTCGGGAGGAGGGGCACCCTTGCTCACTCCTGGCTACGCCAATGCTCATAAGAAAAAACAATTGAAAACCGACCCGTTTTTTGGGTCGCAAGCTTATGCAGATGTTTATTCAATTCAAGAATGCGCCGAAGATGGCACCTCGAAACGTATTCATGGTTGTTACGCATTATTGACTCAGAAATTCCCCAACCTTCCCAAGTTTTCCACACAGCATTTGAAAATATTCCAGGGAGATTCGGGTCAAGTAAAGAACATAATTTTTTTAAGATCAAATATAAGTAAATATTAAATATAAAAATAAAATTAAAAAAAAACTGAAGTTCGACAAATAATTTAAACACCGTACAGTAAAAAAAAACATTAAAAGCAAATACAGAACCTGCTCTTTATTATAAACAGAATTTTTACACGGTGCAAATAAATAAAAAATAAAATATAAACATTTATCTACAATAAGAATTGTGTGGTTGTGTATTGACAAATCGAATGCAAATGTATAGGAGCATTTTAGAGTAAATTAGTTTTTAGTTTTTTAAATTCTCAATGTTTGGCACTGACATAACTTTTATTGTATATAATGAAGAATAATATTAATATTAACAATATATTTTTCAAGTTGGATTCATTTTTCGTAATTCTTGCAAAAAGTAAATTCTGGAGAAATTTCAGAGAATTTTCAAAATTTCCTGACTTTTCCCTGAGGGCGGGGATCGGGAATTCGAACTATTAATATTCAAAAGGACCGAAATTTCGAATTCAGTCATGACGAACGTTCCAATATAGATAGATCGATCTTATGGCAGTCTGTAAAATAGTTGATCGAAATTGTGTATACAAAAATCTCAAAGTTGATTTATAGCGAAAACAAATATCAGATTTAACAAAATAATGAGAGATATAATATCGAATCGCCTGTATATACACTAAACGATTCAAGCCGTCAAATCGTCGAATTGTAAATATCACGACAGTATACAATTTCGAATTCATTAAGGGGTAAGGCCACAGTGGAATTTTCAAAAAATCGATTTTTTTTCGCTAAAACGTTGCTTTATCATCGCAAGAATAAGTTACTATTCGATTTATAGCAAGATTTTTTTTTCACCGACGTTGAACGTATAACGTAAGCCCACCTCTGGTACCGCCATAGAGTATGAAAAACTTTAAACGCGTTTTTCTCGAAACAGCTTTTTCCAATTGGCGTGACAAATGACTTCAACAATTTTCACTCGATTTACTTCGATTTACTCAAATTCAAAAGTTAAGTTCCTAATTGCAATTCGCAGAGAAGTACGTACGCAATTTCTGATCAATCGAAAACTTTTCATTTTATGAGCAGTTTTATACGAAATTTCTCACCGAAAATTCATTCAAATACCTACAACTTTTGAATAAAACAATATATTTGGATTCCGTACGTACTTCTCTAGGTATTCTAATGTAGATTGATGAGAATTTTCGTTTTTTGTTCTAGATAAAAAATTGTGGATGCTAAATGTCACGCCGCGGAGCGCCCAAAAAAAAGATAACAAAAGAAAATATTAGTAGTCAGCCATTTTGTACATCGGAAAAAAATACACGTTTTCTAACAGCTTGATATTCGTACTAAATAAATGTGTAATCAATTTTATGAGTGAATCACTTTTTCAGACGAAAAAAATTGTTCAATTCGCACATGATTTTATACCCGTTACTGTGGCCTAACCCCTTAAAGCGAAGGACCCAAAAATCGATCAGCTAAAATAGCGATGAGCCAAAATGGCGAACGGTCCGGATGGCGAAAACTTGGAATCGAGCAATACTCCTTGTGTTTCAGAATGAAGATGACAGATGGCGTTAGTGGTCACTCGGGTCCACGGTCTTATAAACAAGTCTGAGTGTGGCAAAATCGTGTGGCAAAAAGTGAGGCCATTTAAGTTCCGAAACGGGCCACACTACTTGGAACGCTAGTATCGGAGCGGCCGATTGTGGGACAGAGAGCGTTATACTAGCGCATGCGTACTGTCTTCATGGTTGTAATAAGAATACATCCTTTACATAATTACATATAGCATTTATCATAGAAACTTACTTGTGCGATAATTTGTCCATTTCCGTCTTGATGGATGAAGTGGCGCACAATGTTTGATTGATTAAAGTGCTTCTTGCATATTTTGTGCGTTGTTTTTAATTCATTTATGAGTAGCGATACTGCCTTCACCCATTTTTCACGCAGTATACGATCTTTCAGGCATTGCAACATTTTTACTTCAGTTATCAATTCACTTGAATTATCGGTTCCCTTCAATAAAAGACACTTCAAATAAAATAAACATTTCCACTTCTATTGGCCGTCGGTGTACGGTGTGGTAAGGTGGTGACGAGGTTATACACAATATACAAGCAAACACAACAACACGAGTACATATAAGCAAATCGGCCGCTCCGACGCTAGCGACGTGGCGGGATTTGGAACTCAATTGGCCTCACTTAGTGTCACAAGATTTTAGCCTCTGTGCCCAGACCTGTTTATAAGACCGTGCCTTGGTCAGGCAGCCATGCCAGGTTCGCCATTTCGGACCTTCGATCATTTGCGTTTCTAAGATTTACACATTCGAAGTCTGTAGTCTCGATATATGGCGTTATGCTATAGACGGTATTACGAATATTAGATACTCACTTTTTTCTATTTCGGAGATATGTATGTTGTAGATTGTTCGTACCTGTATTTGTATAACTCAAACTGCAGACTATCTGAATATATGTTCACGAATAAATGAGCTCTCGAATAATCCTTTGGTGTAATAGTGATTCGATTGCGTCATCGGTCAAAGGATACAAATTTTAATAATTCAACTTTAGTTATTCTGAAGTTCATAATTCTGTCGATTCGAAATCTTTGTCGTTCTATATGTGGTCATTCGACATTTTGACCCCTACTCTTCCCTGATAATTCCAGGAGGAGAATCCCTGAGTTTTCCCTGTCTTCCATATGCGTAACAGCCACGGTATACACCAGGCGCAATGTCTTTACTGCAAAACAGATAAAAATTTCTTCAAAAGAAGCAAACCGATCGCCATCATGAGCCTGGAGAGAAAACACACCGTCGTACATTTAAGAATTTTATTTCCCGGCGCGAGCTTGCAGAGTGTACATCGTCCAAGAACAGGACAACTCACGAAAGTGTAATCGAGTCGTAGAACAATCTCCAGCAGGTATTTACTAAAACCACGCGAGTGCAAAGCGACGCAAATCAGATAGTAACCCGGTAGGTCGATGCGTCACGTATCGGGTCCTCGAACAGCGTCCACGACGTCCAAAATTCTCGATGAGCGCGTCCGCAGGTGCGTGGACTCGTTGACGCGCTTGGTTGGTGTCTGAAAGCTCGAAGATTCCTGATCGGAGCTCGGTGGGGTCAGCGCGTTCGTTCGTCCGCCGATAGATAGCGCCTCGACGATTCTCATCGACGCGGAGTCGCGAATGTCGTCGTTGTTGCGCGATACCGCCGCCGCCTGTCCCTTGTCGCTAGTGGCTGAATCTTTGTTCGGCTGCTGATACTCGATGAGGCCGCCACCGGCGATCGAGCAACACTTTTTGTAGTGAGTTCGCATGTTGCTGCTCTGGGAAAATCTGAGGGAACAATTGGGACAGGAGTAGGGTTTCGTGCCTGTGTGATAGTTGAGGTGGGTCTTGAGGTGATGCTTCTTGGTGAAGGCTTTCGAGCAGAGCGTACACTGATAAGGCTTGAGGCCTGAGTGCAAACGAGTGTGAAGCGTCATGTTCGATCTGTCGGCGAACGCTTTGTGACAAATTTGACACTCATAGGGACGCTCGCCCGAGTGCGTCCGTAGATGTTGCTTCAGCAGCATCTTACGGGAGAACGCTTTGCCGCACTGATCGCACTGATGGGGCTTAACGCCCGTGTGTATTCTCACGTGCATGTTGTAAGCCACTCGCTGATTGAAACTCTTGCCGCACTCGGTGCACGCGTACTCCTTGCGATTACGGTGGATCTTCATGTGGGAACTCAGATAGCCACGGTCGTTGAAGTACTTTCCGCATTCGGGACATGTCGCCGCAAATTCTCGAGTACCCTCGTGGACGCTCCGGTGATACTTGTAATTCCGTAGCTGGGAAAATTCCTTGCCGCAGTCGTTGCAACGGAACGGCTTCTCACCCGAGTGCGTGCGTACGTGGACCTGCGAAGTACATCCAAGCGAATGCTCGTCATATGTGTGACACGTGAAAATAAAGCGCCGAACGAGAAATTCCGCCTTTGCGAAGCTTTGGTTAAGGGGTGTTTAGTCGCGGTTCTTACAGGTTGGGAAACTCTGGAGGTGGAGGATGTTCTTTTTCGTAAAGTTAAGGGGTAAGAATACTGTAAAAATCAAAAAATAAATCGTTCGTCGCTTGAGGCAACTCAAGTTGAAGGCAAGCTTATGATTACGACGATAGAACTGCTAGGAAAACGTTGGAAGCGGTTTGCTTGAAACTGTATTTTTCAAAACGGTACCGATTTACTAAAGTACTACTTACTTTTTTTTACTACTAAAAATACTTTAGTGAAGACTAAAGTACTTTCCGTGGTAAAAGAGTAACTTGCCTTTTTTACTACTAAAAGTACTCTAGTTCAGCCTAAAGTACTTTCAGTAGTAAAAAAGTAAGTGGTACTCGACTGAACTAGTACTAAGAGTAGTACTCTACTAAACTAGTACTAAAAGCAGTACTCTACTAAAAGTACTTTATTGAAGTACTTTCAATAGTAAAAAAAAGTAAGTAGTAAGTAATAAAAAAAAAAGTAAGTAAGTAAGTAGTAAAAGACTTTAGTAAATCGGGACCATTTGCTAAAGTACTTTTACTAAATTACTATTACATTTATTCAGTGTAATAGTAGTTTAGTCTTGACCGACGTTTTTCTTAATTTTTTTTTTCATTAGTTATTAACAATCGTGACATTTTTCCTCGAAAAATCGGAAAAAATAATTTTCGATGAATGAAACACGTTAACAAAAAAAAACTCGGTCAAGTCTTAACCAATATGATCTATTTTAAAAAAATGACGGATTTTTTTTTGTTACAGATCAACCGGGTGGCCAAAATCAAGTACACCGTTGAGCCCCTCACGGTTAAAGGTCTTTCACGGAATTATTTATAAGTTTTTTAATTGTTAATATTTTTTAATGAAATTTTGTACACAAGTTGGTTAATGTACATACAAATAAATGTCCTAATGATTCTTCAGCCATCTCACTTAATCCTTGATTTTTTTTTAATAACCCTGATTTTTGGACCGTCAAAGTAGCTTAACTTAAAGGGTTAGGCCACAGTAACCGGTATAAAATCATGTGCGAATTTAACAACTTTTTTCGTATGGAAAAGTGATTTACTCATAAAATTAATTACACATCTATTTAGTATGAATATCAAGCTGTTAGAAAAAATATATATTGTTTTTCGATGTACAAAATGGCCGACTACTAATATTTTCTTTTGTTATCTTTATTTAGTCGCTCCGCGGCGTGACATTTAGCATCCACAATTTTTTACCTAGAACAAAAAAACAAAAATTCTCGTCGATCTACATTAGAATACCTAGAGAAGTACGTACGGAATTCAAAAAATATTGTTTTATTCAAAAGTTGTAGGTATTTGAACTGAGTTGTAGGTATTTGAATGAATTTTCAGTGAAAAATGTCGTATAAAACTGCTCATAAAATGAAAAATCTTCGATCAATTACAAATTCGGTACGTATTTCTCTGCGAAATGCAATCAGGAACATAATTTTTAAATTTGAAGTAAATCGAGTGAAAATTGTTGAAGTTAATTGTCACGCCAATTGGAAAAAAGCTGTTTCGAGAAAAACGCGTTTGAAGTTTTAGGTACTCTATGGCTGTGCCAGAGATCGGCTTACGTTTTACGATCAAAGTCGGTGAAAAAGAAATTCTTGCTCTAAATCGAATAGCTACTTGTTCTTACGATGATAAAGCACCTTATGGTGAAAAAGCATCGATTTTTGAAAATTCCACTGTGGCCTTACCCCTTAAGGGCATGTACAAGGTCGACATAACCTCACAAATTTTTGGATGAAGTTTTCTCATAGGTGGTCTAGGTTTTTAGAAAAAATAAGCTTCACGATCTTGTTTTGCTCTAAATATTATTCATCTCTGAGAAATGTTTGTTTGAAAATTTCATCTACGTTCCTCGCACTCATGTGTTACGTGGTACAGCTTCTCTTCGTCTCAAGGCGTCGGCTTGACATTTTTTAAGATTTTTTTCTTGCATCTTTGTTTATAGTTTCGAGGTTATGTTTTCGGACAGAGCATAGTTTACAACTTTTTCCATCGTACAACCGGATGATTTTTTTTAAATATGCTTTTTCTCCGTTTTCTCATATTTTTTATCATTCAGCTGAGTTATTTGCGGTGGCAGATAGGTAGAAAAAAAACGCACGATTCTTCCTTCCGTTCATAGATTGTCGGGCGGTTAGCCAATACTCGTGGGATTGGGCTCTTTTTTCTCGACTCGCGCGAGTACCGAATCCGTGATACCTCGCGGAGTCGTAAAGTCCGGAGCGTTTGAAATTTCGAGGCACGTCTCGCTTCGATCGCGATGTACGACGTGCGACTCTCGAGCGTGTCGTTATGGCTTGTCGTCCGCATAGCGAGAAATAGTCTACCGCATATTTTGGCTTTATCTTGAGATTTCAAACGTGTTCAGGCCGTCGGCGTATTTGGGACGCATCGCTTTCGTGTATTGGAAGCTTTGAAACGATAGACGTCTCGCGATTACAAAACTTCAAACTCTATAGACAAAGATTTTACGACCTCGGTCGAGAATACGAATCGGCAGATTATTTCGTGCATGGTCAGACGAAACACGTGCCAACGGTGTCTGGATGCTTGCGGGATTTTCGGACTTTCGGGAGTTTCGGACATTGGAAACGGCGTGGAAATTAAGGGGTCGGCATAAGCTTGAAATTCTAAGAATTCGGTTTTTTCATTGCATTGTTTTATCACCTAGGGTGTTAGATTTAATTTGCAATAAAGATTTCGTGAAGATTCCAGAAACTGACCGAGCTTTGGCGATTTTGCGGAGGGTTAGGTCGCCCACTGCGCGGCGGCGAAACACCCCGCTGCCATTTACCCTTTTTCGCGTTTTTCTCGCAACTACAGTAGTGGAAATAATTCTGGACACTTGATAGAAATCAGTTTCTCTTATATTTACGCGGAAAACCTATATTCTGCTACGCTAAAATGATACTGTAATGTTTTATTTTAATCTATACTGTTTCTATTTAGTATTTTCCTTAATAAGCCTACTTTGATAAGAATATAAAATATAAGTGATTATAATGTAAAAATGTTCAATGAAGGCGGAAATTCAAAACATTTGAATAAACATCCATAATTAGTTCCACTAAAGTATGTTTTATGAAACAATGTAAGTCGTATGTCAAAATGTATTCGTATAATATACTTCAAATTCGGACAGAGCATAGTTTATAACATTTTCCGTCGTACGACCGAATCCTTTTTTTGATATGTTCATCCATTTGTTAATAACACAAATTAAAGTTGTTTTTTGGTGGAAAATCTAACTATTTTTGTACAGCGTGCCATTTTTGCAATTTCCAAAATTTCAACAAAGTATCCGGTCATACGAAAGTTTTGTTATTATACGAAAAGTACATTTTTCATTCTTAAATTCATATCATCCTAGTTGCCAGAATTCAGGCTCGTTGTTTTTTTTTTGTGAAAAATCAAACTTTTCGTCCGCAGCTCGCCATTTTCGTAATTTCGAAAATTTCAACAAAGTATCCGGTCATACGAAAGTTTTATAGTAATAAAACTTTCGTACGACCGGATACTTTCTTGAAATTTTCGAAATTACGAAAATAGCGCGCTGTAGACAAAATGTTTGATTTTTCACCATAAAACAACCAGCCTGAATCCTGGCAACTAGGACGATTTGAAATTGATAATGAAAAAATTAAGGAATTTTGGCAACTAGGATGATCTAAAATGAGTAATAAAAATTGATCATTTCAGATCGTCCTAGTTGCCAGAATCCTGGCAATGTTGTATTATTATGCTAAAAGAACATTTAAAAAATTAATTTCAGATCATCGTAGTTGCCAGAATCTTAGCAACTAGGATGATGTAAAGTGAACAATAAAGGTACATTTTTGATTATTAGTTTTAGAATAATAATAAAACGTTGCCAGGATTCTGGCAACTAGGACGATCTGGAATGATCAATGTTTATTATTCATTTCAGATCATCCTAGTTGCTAGGATTCCAGCAACTAGGTCTGATCTAGAATGAATAATAAAAAATGTGACCCTACCCCGATTGACAATGCAGCAAGGGCGACTATAAAAAAATTACAATCCCTTCATTGCTTATCAATATTTATCAATAAAAATCTCAAACTTGGCGAGACTATGTATTTATTCTGTATTAAATCTCAAACTTCTCATTCAAATACTCTCATAAGAAAAAAATTCTAACACCGGCCTGTTTTTGAGCAAGCTTGTGCAGACTCGTTAAAAGCGCTGGGGAAAAAAGGGGATGCGTCTAATGGTAGTACAACGAAGTAACAAGTGTGTGGGATGAATAGTGACGAGAGAAGGATCGCAAAGGCCATCTAGGGTTCACGAAGCAGTATGGAAAATAGAGTAAAACATATTATTCATATTTCATACCAATATAAGTAATATGTTTACACTAAAAAAGATTAAGTTTCCACCCCTCAAAGACCGGCATGACGAGGGGCCATTTTGCAGTTTCACTCGCATCAGTCAGTCCACCGATCTGAATGAAACAAAAACCAAAATTCTTCTAATGTATAGCGATGAAAAATCCACTATAAGAAGTGTTGAAAACAATAAATTAAGGGGTGCCACGCCTTTATTTGAGGGGTGGTTTTCACGCTTGAAACCGTTTTTCCGCCGATAAAAAAATACGTGTCTAATAGTTTTGAATTCTTTATTACACACTGAGAAAAAAAAATCATTGATCCAATAGCATTGGTGCTATTGAATGAAATGTCGTTGATTCAATTGTAAAATGGTTGGTGTAGATAATCGGATTTATTAGTCCAAACAAAACGCTATTGACTTTAATAACATGATAAAATTTAACGTTTTTTTTCATTCAAAAGGTATATTGTTAGCCGAGAACAATATATTATTAGAACTATCTAAAAAACTATCGCGAACAATTTATATAGTTTTGAATGCATTTCCTGCAACGAACCAAAAAAGCGTTTCAATTCATGACATGAATATTGTTGATTCGAGTACACAAGAAAAATTGAATCTCGCTCGTTTGATGGAAATAAAATTTCTATTGAGTAAATATGTTATTTTATTTTTTTCACCATATCCGATATTGATGTCCAAGTACATTATCCGTTAAAATATTAATATTTTATTTTGATTAAAAAATATTAAGCAAATGTCTGAATTGATAAAAAAATTATGCGAAAATAAAAATTGTTTCTTGCGCATTTGGTTGAAAAAAATCAACCAAATCATGGCCGAGCGCCACCGAAATTATAGGTGTGAGGAAACCCGTAGTTCTCGGAGTAACCGCTAGAAGCCGCACGCGCACTCGTTTCTCGTAAGCGTAGCGCGAACCGAAAATCTACTTAAGACGGAATGACACCTCATCGCGGTCGGTATGGTAGAACAATTATAGATACCCAAAAATCTCTGAAACGGCTCTTCAGATCCCGTCGAAACTTTGCCAAGCGACGTCAAATAGATAGACGAACAGCTGTCTGCCCCTCAAATTCAGAAAATTCGAGGGTCAGACAGCTGTTCGTCTATCTATTTGACGTCGTTTGGCAAAGTTTCGACGGGATCTGAAGAGCCGTTTCAGAGATTTTTGGGTATCTATAATTGTTCTACAATACCGACCGCGATGAGGTGTCATCCCGTCTTAAGGTAGTTCCTCTGCGAAAATCTCAACCAAAAGTTTACATACCATGTTCATGTTTAAAAGATTGATAATTGGTTTAATTAGTAATGAATAAAATTAAAAACTACGCAATATTGACTCGGTACTAGTAGATAATACGATGGATATCATTTATTGCCGTAAAATATATTTTGTATTGTGTTTTTGATCGACCATTGCCAGTAAACTTTTTGCCGGGACTGTCCAGGCTTTGCCCCAATTGTTTTTTTTTCCAGGCTTTGCCAGGCTTTGCACAAAAAATGTGAAGGCTTCTCATGGTTATATCTTGGAAACTAGATGGTGAATCATTCTCATTTTTTTTCACATTATTCGTGATATCTTACTGTAGCTTATCCTCGTTTTTTTATCAATTTCTTAATTTTAGTTTTGACGGTAGAATTAATGATGCTCTGTTTGCCCATCATAACGCATTTGTTACGTGTAAACCAAGCCAACTTTAAGTGTAAATATCTCAGGTTTGGGGTGGTCAAACTTATTCAAATTGCACAGATGTTTCGATAATGTATTAAATAACGTATATGTCAAATTTCAACCATTTCTTAATTCAACGCTTCTGTGGAGGTACTACCTTAAGCGCCGGAGAAACTCTAAAGAGCATCGCTTCTTGGCCTGTGGCTAAGATCAAAGTGTAGTATCTGTTCTTATCAGTTGAATATCTGATATTCTCTCCACTATTATGGTGGGTGAACATTTTAATGCTCACTTTTTATTTAAGATTTAAAACAAATTGGAAAACTTACGTCTCATGGCATATTCATTTCGATGTAGTAGAGAATTAATTAATTCTATTGATTATATTTTTGTACGAAATAAAAAATGTTGTAGCAACCGCTTAATTATTTCATCCATACATCTACGGATTGTATGTAGAATGATTCCAATAGAATATAATTTAATTTGAAGGATAATGTAGATATTCAGAGAACAGAAGATATTTTCAAATAAAATAATATGTTATTTGAACCAATCACATTTTCCAATATTTTATAGTATTGCAACAATCTCATATATCGGTGGCACTCCGCGATCAGACAATTATTTGAATCAACCAATATATATTTTTGAGATTCAATTGGTTTTTTTTTCTCAGTGCATATATGAATTTCAACAAGTTCGAAGGTGGACACTCAAGTGATGTTCCTTATCGGCAGAAGATCTCGTATCCCGGATACGGTTTCAAATATTACCTTGAGGGATGCTCTCGTGACGAAAGTTTTGCCGCACTGATCGCATTTGTGTTCCTCGTTGACGGCGACGCCATCCTCACCCGTGATTCTCTCATTGCCGTTCTCAAGCGTGATCAGATCACTGTTCCTGACGTCGTTTTCCGTCCCTTCTATTGCAGCCTCGTTATTATTGTCATCACTCTGTACAATTCCACCGGCCATGGAGAGGATTGTTTTGCCGCGTGAATTCGCTTTGTCGTCGTGCCGCTTGTCGACGATCTCCTCCGTCGTCGTCGTCGGTGGCAAAGAGTTGGAGGTGTTTCTAATGATTTCGAGCGAGAGAGACGGTTCTGCTCGTTGAACGGACTCGTCGTTGCTCTTACGTACGGAATCGCAGAGTCTACTTATCGGATGAGAAAGTTCGATCCTCGTCGATGTCGGTGGAGGATTGCATGTCGGTGGATCGTTGATTATTTGCTTGTTAGTGGCCTCGGGTGAGATCGCGTGTTGAGAAATCCTGACGCGTGATTCTTCGTGATTCGCGATGATATTTGAGGTCTCGTCGACTTGACGGTGAGGACGCGATTCCTTCCGAAGAATATCAGCTATCGTGACGGACTTTTCGCTCGCTCGGGCAACGTCCCTCGAGGTTATTACCGACGAAAATTGCTCAATCGAGGCAGTCGCGAGTGAAGCCGATTTTTCGTACGATTTTGTTTCGTCGTAGTAATTTATCGGACCGGGGACTTGCGTCGCGTTGTTTGGGTCTGCTTCGAGACGGCTCGGGGGATTCCCCATCGTTTTAGGAACTTGAAAACCGTGTGTTGATCCTGCGGAATCGTTTTTGTGATCGTTAACATCCAAATGCGACGAGGATGCATTTGCAATCTGTTTATCGACGTAGATCATCGTTCTTGGTGGTGATGGAAATGGACTCGCACCTCTTGTGTCGCTCGAAAGTACCGAGGCGTTCCAGTCAACGCGAGATGGCGGCGGTGCCTTTGCAATTTCGTCCTGAAACCAAAATTAGTAAATATTTTTAGCGTCCTGCCACAGTTGGTTGCCATCAATTACTATCGGTATCAGAAGATTTGTAATTTCCACGTCTTTCGGAATATCCCCCATGGAAATTTATATACGCCAAAATATACTGCAAATGTATTTTATTAATAATTGTAATACATGTGAAATGTATAATATATATAGAAAATATATGTGCCAAATTCTAATTTTCGTAACGTTTTTATAAATGAGATGTATATGCGTGGTATTACTGTATATCAATGTATCATATATCAATGATATATGTAGCATTTACCCTGCATATATATCACATATATTTAGCATATATGTTGCATACACACTGCATACATTCCACATATATACTGCATAAATGGTACATATATGCCACATATATACAGATATGCGCAGCATATCTGTATATATGTGCTTGTATGTAATAGTGTACTTTAACTGTAAGTTAAGTTTTTTTAAATTTAAGTTTTAAGTTTTGTTAAGTTTAACTGTAATAGTGTTTATACACAGCATATATTTCTTGTCAGGAATATGTATCAAAAATGTATGCGTCATATATGATGCATAAATGACACATATATGAGTCATATATGACGCATACATTTATGATATATTTTTCTGACAAAAAAATAGATTGAAAATATATCGAAAATATATGCGCTGTATATGCCTCATATATGCATCATATACAATGTTTATCCGTAGCATATATTTTTTTGGTCAGAAAAATATATCGAAAACATATGGGCCATGTATGCGTCATATATTTGGGGCATATATACTGAATATACACGTATTATTCTATTTTTCGTCACTATATATGCGACCGATATATATATATATATATATATATATATATATATATATATATATATGTAGCATATATATATATGTAGCATATATTTTACATACATAAATTTCCATGGGGGATACTTTGCCGAAGACAAAAGTGACAATACGCGAAAGTGATCGTACACCGATACGCTTCGCGGACTCTGTTGTTTCCGCGCTCGGAATACGTATGGCTTGCGGGAGAAGCCTGGGGCCCTGCGCCGCACGGCGGCCACGGAGCGTACTATTACATCTGTGATTCGGCTAGTTCCTTCGAATACAAAAATCTCGATAGACCTATTTAGTCTATGCGACTAAATATTGTTTTAAGCAAATAATACCAAGCAACATAATTATTGGAAGCATTTACATTTTTCATTACTCAACGGTGTTGGATAGATCTTGATATCAATAAATAATAATTTTTTTTTTAACTCTGGAACAGTGGAATCGCTTAAAAAGGACTAACTAAACGCATTTAGTTGAGTTCAATTGAGGCGTTAGGCTACTGTAAAAGTTTGAAAATTCTCGTCCGTCGCTTCAGGCTACTCAAGTTGAAGAGACAGGTCCTACATATGGTGCAGGGATCACAGATTGAAGGTAAACATGATTACAACGATAGAACTGATAGTAAAACTTTAAGAGATTAGGCCACAGTAACGGGTATAAAATCATGTGCGAATTTAACCATTTTCATTTCGTATGAAAAAGTGGTTCACTCATAAAATCCATTACACATCTATTTAGTATGGATATCAAGCTGTTAGAAAATATATATTTTTTTTTCGATGTACAAAATGGCCGACTACTAATATGTTCTTTTGATATCTTTTTTTAAGCGCACCGCGGCGTGACATTTAGCATCCACAATTTTTTACCTAGAACAAAAAAAAACATTCTCGTGCATCTAAATTAGAATACCTAGAGAAGTGGGTACGGAATATAAAAAATGTTGTTTCATTCAAAAGTTGTAGGTATTTGAATTGAGCTGTAGATGTTTGAATGAATTTTCAGTGAAACATTTCGTATAAAACTGCTCATAAAATGAAAAGTTTTCGATTAATCAGAAATTCCGGACATACTGCTCTGCGAAATGCAATTAGGAACATAACTTTTACATTTGAAGTAAATCGAGTGAAAATTGTTGAAGTTATTTGTCACGCCAATGGGAAAAAAGCTGTTTCGAAAAAAAACGCGTTTAAAGTTTTAGGTACTCTATGGCCGTGCTAGAGGTGGGCTTACGTTATACGCTCAAAGTCGGTGAAACAAATTTTCTTGCCATAAATCGAATAGTAACTTATTCTTATGATGATAAAGCACCGTTTTAGCGAAAAAAATCGATTTTTTTTAAATTCTACTGTGGCCTTACCCTTTAAACGTGTTTTCCTCGAAACTGTTTTTCAAAACGGTGTACACGATCATTTTGTTTCTAATGATCGGATTGACTTGAAATTTGGTACACTTATTCAATGTAATAATAGTAAATCGAGTGAAAATCGTCTTGAACGACGTTTTTCTTCTCAACATTTTTTTTTCATTAGTTATTAACAATAAAGATCGCACTTTTTCCTCGAAAAATCACCAAAAAGTCCATTTTTAACCCTTCCTTGGCACACTTATATTTGGTCTCGACTTTGACACGCTGGGTCAATTTCACCCGGATGGTACGTCATCCACCTGCCCTTGACAACCCTTCGGACGATTTTTATTGAAAAAAATCCGGGTCACACTTTAAACATTTCTTAATGTGTCTGCATAATCAAAATTCGGGAAGTATACAATTGAATTGTTGTAAAAAATGATTGAAAACTCCCAACTTTAGGAAAGTGAGCATTTTATTTCACATTCGTCCGGGTCAAAATGACCCAATGTGTCAAAGAAGGGTTAATGATTGAAACATGACAACAAAAAAAGCTTGGTCAAATAGCCACTATTATCTATTTTAATAAAAAACTCGTTTTTTTCTGTTTCAGATCAACCACAATCAAGTGCACCGTTGAGCCCCTCACGTTCAAAGGTCCTTCACAAGGTTGTTTAGAACTTCTTTAAGGCCTTAGGCCACTTTAGAGGCCGAAAAAATTGGCTTTTTGGGGATTTTTTTTCAGAAAAACTACAACATAAATCGAGATTACAAAAAGAGTGTTTATCATACATATCAGTGACTGTATGCAATAATTTTTTTGGAGCGGTTAATTTTAAAATGTCGGCTGTGCAGCGTTTATCTCAAAACTGCATTTTTTAAGTTGGCCGGAAACATAACTCAGACAATTTTCAACTGATTCACTTTGAATGTTGAATATATCTTGAAAAATACATTGCCTATGCAAGTACGTAGGATTTTTTTTATATTGCATAGTTCATTTGTCATTAACAATTATTTGACGATTTTTTAGGCAAATTTTTAACTTTCCCAAAATTTGCCTAAAAAATCGTCAGATAAAAGTTAATATAAAAAAAAATCCTACGTACTTCCATAGACAATGTATTTTTCAAGATATATTCAACATTTCAAATGAATCGGTTGAAAATTGTCTAAGTTATGTTACCGGCCAACTTAAAAAATGCAGTTTTGAAATAAACGCTGCACAGCCGCCATTTTGAAATAAATCGCTTTAAAAAATTATTGTATACAGTCACTGATATGTATGATAAACACCCTTTTTTGTAATCTTGATTTAAGTTGTAGTTTTTCTGAAAATAAATCCCCAAAAAGCCTATTTTTTCGGCCTCTAGAGTGGCCTAACCTCTTAATTATTAATATTTTCAAATGAAATTTGATACACAGTGATTGTTAATGTACAAAGGAAGAAATGTCCAAACGATTTTTCAATAGTCCTACTTATTCCTTCAAATTTTGTTTTTTTTTCTTCAATAAACCTGATTTTTGGGTCGTCACAGTAGCCTAACCCAATTAATCTTTCTTATCAGTGTAATATGTGTATGAAACAACGATGGAATGCAATCCCTTGAGAAGAATTTCTACCAGCTAAGAGACGTTTTTCGATATATTTATCAAATTCGTTCATTTTCTAAAAAAAAAACCATAATCTTAGTATTTGCGGATGATTTAAAGTTTGCAGTAGGATACTCCGTACCCACTACAGCTATCTATTATAGGTAACGGTAGCAGTTCTACAACCACGACGCGGTTCCTCTATTATATTCCGCGGAACATAAAATTACCTATCCGACTGACTTCCCAACTGACTTCGCCGAGGAATCGGGGAGAATTTGAAAATTCCTCGTCGATCGATCGTACTCTTTTTGTATATCTTCGCTAGCCAGAAAGAGATAGGGCGAGAGAGGAAGAGAGTAGGGCGTTCCTAGCAGAAATTACTCACGGCCTGCTGCGATCGAAATTCTGCGCCGTATCATTGACAACAGGTGGTAGTTTATTAGACACTCCCGTCAGAGGGCGCTGGGTGGCGTGACGAGAAACGTTCGAGCGAAATGTCAAGGTATTATTACTACAGACCGCGGTGCGAACTTAGATCGGCCAGTAAATTGTTGCCACTTGGTTTTTAAGACCAGCTTTGTACTCACGAGCATACTCAGTACAGTAATCATGATTTCTTTGATCTGCGCAGAAAAATTACGGCTTCAGAGAAAACTGACGTGCGCAATTGATTCAACGAAAATTTCGATCGTATCGATTGAAATGTCTGGCAGCAGAAGCCGAGGGGGTTTTAACCTAAAAATATTGGGAATCTCTTTCTCGCTGTCGAATTTGCACTGCTTGGTAAGCATGGCACGGATTTGTGTAGCGATGGAAAAATTCATCTCGCACGAATAAGACAAAGTAAAACGGCGATCCAGTTCAGCACTGTTTGCATAAAGAACGAGGATAGTATCGGAGAGATGACGAATGAACAGAATTTTGCATCTGCTGTGAGACGTTCGGCCATGGCGTGGATCGGGCTCCAAGCTACGAGAGGATCGAGATGAGGGAGAAGGATCAGAGAGAAAAATGCAAAAAACAAGCCGCGGTACCTTTCTCCGCGCTCTGCAGAAGTGGCGGTTGCAGTATCCGCGCCCATGTACAATTCTTTGGGAACACGATCGTTCGGGGAAATTCTTTCGCTATACTATATCGCCGTGTTATCCGCTCTGGCCATGATGCACAATGGAGCAGCGCGAGATAACGGTGCCGCTGATGATAGTTTGGTTTGTGGCAAAATCGCGTGTTTTTTTCGCGTGTAAAGAGCGGAGAGCGAGGGAGAGACAAATAGAAGAGGGCGTGAGAGGGAAAAAGAGAAAGAAATGATGGAAACGAGATAAAGACGCGGGAAAACAAAGCGCAGGTCCCGATCTACTTTTTGAGGTTAGAGTCTGTAGTGGGATCGCGGTAGGACACGGACAGATGGCGCTCAAGGGGACCAGCCTAGTTTCAAATCACATAAATTGACTTGCTTTCGATGGTGCGTAACAAAGACTGCGAATAAGTGTACAACTTTTTTCTTCTTACGAGTGATTGGTATAACATTATAAAATAAGACGATTTATCCGTGCATTAAGGCCTTAGGTCACAGTAACGGATATAAAATCATGTGCAAATTTAACAATTTTTTTTCGTATGAAAAAGTGATTTACTTGTAAAATTAAATACACATCTATTTAGTATGAATATCAAGCTGTTAGAAAAAATATATATTTTTTTCGATGTACAAAATGGCCGACTACTAATATTTTCTTTTATCTTTTTTTTAGGCGCTCCGCGGCGTGACATTTAGCAATTACAATTTTTCCCTAGAACAAAAAAAAACAAAAATTCTCGTCAATCTACATTAGAATACCTAGAGAAGTACGTACGGAATTTGAAAAATATTGTTTTATTCAAAATTTGTAGGTATTTGAACTTAAGAAATGAATTTTCAGTGAAAAATTTCGTTATAACTGCGTATAAAATGAAAAGCTTTCGATTAATCAGAAATTCCGTATGTACTTCTCAACGAAATGCAATTAGGAACATAACTTTTAAATTTGAAGTAAAACGAGTGAAAATCGTTTAAGTTATTTGTCACGCCAATTGGAAAAAAGCTGTTTCGAGAAGTTTCGAGTAGTCGGCCATTTTGTATATCGAAAAAATATATATATTTTTTCTAACAGCTTGATATTCATACTAAATAGATGTGTAATTAATGTTATGAGTGAATCACTTTTTCATACGAAAAAAATTGTTAAATTCGTACATGATTGTATACCCGTTACTGAGGCCTGAGGCCTTAACGTAATGAGGCAAACCATGTCAAATGTGATTTTACAGCGATATCTTGAAAATCGCTGAAGGTATCAACTTGCAATTTATCCAGTAGTTTAAAAAAAAGGAGTACCTGACGTTGGATTGAAAAAAATGTTTTGACAATTTCATAATAACGAAAGACTCAAATATTTACAAATTTTTCGTTATCTGGCGTTTTGTTGATTTTGTTTTCATCTTCAATTTTGCAGATACAATCCATGGAAGGAAGCCTTGAAAGATATAGGGGTTTTTTTCACCTGGGGATAAATGTTGAGAAATTATATTAACTTATAATGTTATAATAAATACGTCTAAAAAAAGTGTTATACACATACGCGGCTCTGTTATAAACAATCAGGCGCGAGCCTATTTTTTGAATGTCCTATCTCCTTGGAGCCCTCAAGGCTTAAGGCGTTAGGCTGCTGTGAAAATGACGAATTTTCGTCGCTTGAGGCAACTCAAATTGACGGGCAAGGTCCAACATGGTGTAGAAATCACAGATTGAAGATAAACTTATGATTCCAAAGAAAGAACTGCTGGTAAAACTTCAAATGCGGAGATACGGTAAGGAAAAAAATAGCTGATTTTCATGATGTTTTTTTTTTCAAAGAAATATTTCTTCACCATTTTTAAGATTTGGGGTATGTTTTATTACTAATTTTTGCTGTTAAATGTCATTTTTTAATTTATTAATCTTAAAAAATGGCGGAGGTATGGCGCAGTATTCTAAACTGCATTTTTTTAAATTGGCGTGACGTAAAGTTAAAAATCTAATCGACCGATTCGGATGAAATTTGTTTTAAATCTTTCTGACCTTATTGTCTAAAACATGATCCTAAAAGCTTATGAAAATTTAAAAGGGAAAAGTATTTTTTGATTTCCAAATGTAACCATTTTTTTTCGGTAAATTCAATTTTTTTGTTTGTTTGTAAGCGTACCATTTTATCGATTTTCAACATTTCTCACTTTTTCTTGGTTCATATTCTGCGTATGAGTGTTAATGAGAGAAAAATCTTTGATGGTTGTTTTTTCACATTAATCACGCGACGCTACGTGTCACGCCGTCTGACAACTTCCGCCGCAATGCGTTTAGAAGGCCGCGCCATACCTCCGCCATTTTTAAATATTAATGAAAAACAAAATACTATGGTAACAGCCAAAAGTAGTAAAAAAACATACCCTAAGTCTAAAAAATGGTGAAAAAATCTCGCCGTTAAAACAAAAATCATGAAAATCATCAATTCTTTCCTCGTCTAAAGGTATCACCCCCCTTAAAGTATCACTAGCAGTTCTATCGTTGTAATCGTAAGTTTACCTTCAATCACTTATTCCTGCACCATATGTTGAACCTCCACCTTCAAATTGAGTTTCCCCCCTTAAATGCATTTTTGTCGAAACTATGTTTTTCAAAACGGTGTACACAATTTCTCGACATCTGATGAATGAATTGATTTGAAAGGCACACTTATTCAGCGTAACAGTAGTTTAGTCTTGACCGACGTTATTCTTCTCAACATCTTTTTTCATTAGTTATTAACAGTAATGATGACATTCTTCTTTGAAAAATAAAAAAATTAAGTTTTTTTTATAACTGAAACACAACATAAAAAGCTCGGTCAAGTCTTAGCCAATTTTATATTTTTTGAGAAAAAGTACATAAAAATAAATGTCCAGACCTTGTTTCAATCAATTTACTTA
Source organism: Ophion ellenae (assembly GCA_963210295.1). Classification (NCBI taxonomy): domain Eukaryota; kingdom Metazoa; phylum Arthropoda; class Insecta; order Hymenoptera; family Ichneumonidae; genus Ophion; species Ophion ellenae. The sequence continues at coordinate 16,896,325 of OY723393.1, read as the reverse complement.
CCCCCTCAAAACTAATTTCTCTAAATAGCCCTAACTTTTGGGCCTTCAGAGTAGCCTAACCTCTTAAGTATTACGATTGCAGACTACGCAATTCCGAGATTCTCGTTGCAAGAAGACGAAAGTACGAATAATGACACGGAAGATAAATTTTACGATTGTAGAAGACATCGAACGGGGCGATCGCGATGCTCTGGTCGTAATATGTACTTGTTTCCTGTATACAAGTGTCTCTCCACCGGTCAATAAATCTCTCTGTAATTTGACACTCGTTTTCTTCGATTTATTTCTAGTTCGTAACGCTATTCTCGGGTGTGCACAAAAAACCGCAATATTCCCCTTCACATTTTTCGCCTTCGTGTTTCCGGTGTCATTTTTTCGTACCCCCCCCCCCCCTCCCGTTTCCCCAACCCGTTATGTCTTCAGTGTCTCTAAATTTTCGTCAACTCTACATATAATTTCTATGGAGGTAATCGAACGTTTTTGTTACAGCTGACCATTTTCGTGATTCTCAAAATATCAAAAATAGATCTAGTCATACGAAAGTTTTATTATACTAAAAGTATATTTTCGAAGGTAATGTGTGTGTCAGAAAAAATAGGTCAAGTGCGCTCCCCGAACTCACTCCTTATCATTTCTATAACTCGGTAAACTTTATGCCTATCATAAAACGGTTTTCACAACCGTGTTCAGAAAGGTCTGTATAATATAAAATTAAATGAAAATAAGATTTTCTCAATTTTTTTAGACAACAATAGTGCCTTAATTCTTCATTTCAGATAATCCGAGCTGTCAGAACCAACTGCACCGATTGCTCATGCAGCAACGGCGGTACCTTGTGTAAATTGTAATAACTTCATCGTTCATTAATATTTTCAGTAAAAAACCCTCAAAGTAGACAAGACTATATATTAATTGTGTGTAAAATTCCAACCTCGTCATCACCAAAACTGCCATCAGAAATCTATTTAGAAAATAGACTAGTTTTTTGAATCTCACGCTTATGCAGACCCATCAAAGTGCGCCACCCCTTTCTCACTGGCGGCCATTGAAGGCGCAAGTACTGTTACCAAATTATTTGATCAGCGTAACATTTTTTTCAACTGGGGAAGTCGTTGAGACTTTCGTGGAAATCAGTGGTCTCGTGCAATATTAAACCAAGCTAATAATATCTTCTCTTCTCTATACCCACAAATGAAAGTCTGTTTTCTGTCTGTCCCGGATAAACTTCCGAACCAATGGTCCTATTTTGATGTGATTTTCACCAGTGTGTGACGTATTTTCCGGTGCACGTTATAGGCTACGTACCATGACGGTAGGTTATCTGGGGGCTGAGCAGTCAACAAAAACGTCGAACAAAAATGTCGACTCGCTGAAAAAAAAATTGACAGGGAAAGCATCCGCCAGCGATCGCGCCCTCCCCTCGACACGTCGACTGTACTGTTTCTGTTATCGTGATCATATGACGTTACTTACGTCCTTTAATATTGAGCAACGAACAAACTGTCAGACTCGCTGAAAGAAAATTTTGACAGCAAAAATATCCGTCAAGTGTGCTTTTTCTATTTTCGTTTTCAGATGACGTGACTGACGTACTTGAATATCACAGAGATAAATATAACATTTTCATAATGCCGAAAAGGAAATTCGGACTTACAAGGAACTTAGGTGTCCGCCTTCGATTTTGTTGAAACTCATATATATGATAAAGCATTGCAAACTATTAGAAAGATATTTTATATCTGCGGAAAAACGTCTTTAAGGGGGACACGACCTCTCAAAAAAGGCGTGTCAACCCTCAATTTAATTTTTTTTCAATTTTTCTATATTGGTTTTTTCATCGATTTACATTAGAAGAATTTTGGTTTTTGTTTCATTCAGGTCGGTGGACTGCATGTAGATGAAACTGCAAAACCACCCATCCCCACGCCTTTGTTGGAGGGGTGGTTTTCCCCCGTAACGCCGTTTTCCGCAGATAAAAAAATATACGTGTCTAACAGTTCTCATTGGTTTATCACAGATGTGAGTTCCAACAAAATTGATGGCGGACACTTAATTGATGTTCCTTGTTAGTCGCAACAGTGCAGGGGCGAAGTGCATGGCGAGAAATTGTGAAAATCGTACGCAGAGAGAAAAGCGTCAATTCGAAGACAGGGAGCGTCACTCTTCGCAAAGGGAACGTCAAACGATTGGACAACGAGAGGCTCTCCTCACAAACATCTTCAGAGAGATCAGCTATTTGGTCAAGTGATGTCGAAAGGGCAATGGAAACTGAGCGTCACTCTTCGCAAAGGGAACGTCAAACGATTGAGCAACGAAAGGCTAGACTCTCCTCGCAAATATCTTCAGAAAGATCAGCTATTCGGCCAATCGTTGACGAAAAGGTAATGGAAACTGCTCCACGAAGGTCTAAACGTTTGGTAGCAAATAGTACCCGTCATCCTGTCATCAGGTTTCATAGAAATTGTAGCGAAAACGGTATTCAGCAAGCAGATTCCATTTCAAGACTGGCACAAAAAGGAAAATTCCGCATTCCTTTATGATAGTAAATTACCGTCACGACGCGTCACGCGTGAGCTCAGCAAGGGATCTCCACCTGCTCGCTCCTGGGGGAAGAACAGCGAACATTGTATACACGGCTCGCCGATAAGTCGACCAAAACTGGATTTTCACCCGAGCGGACCCGAGTACAACAACTAGTATCCAATATAATAGTGTAGTTAAATTGATAGGTATAGTGAATAGTTTAATTGATTAATGAAATAAATGAATAGTTCAATTTATGTTATATTTCTTAAATTCAGAATGACGGATTAAAATTCAAATAGATATTTGGTTTTCGAGTTTCTATCCACCAATTTTAATTTGGGGAATACGATATCAAACAAAAATGAAGCGATGGTAAAAAACTTCGAAATATGTATAGTTATACGAGAAGGAATTCCTTTTTTTTTAATGTTCAATACCTAAAATTTGTCATGTCAATTGATCCCCTCACTGCAGCGTTTCTGAATCCGCGATTTGCACGTCCTAGAGGTAGCGCAGGGATATTTCAATATGGCCGGTCAAAGTATAGCCCATAACATCAAACGTAAACCATTACTTCGTTCGTGATTTCCTGCGAGTTGGCTATTGGATTTACCTCCGTGGTAGATTGTAGAGATGCTGCTCCCGTGAATAATTTATTGTCCGCTGTTTTTTAGCTCTGTCTGAGAGAAAAAATCTTGTGGAGTGACTACAAACTTGCCTTGATGGCCTAAAGTGAGTCATTTTCAGAGCCAACAATCACTATTTTTAAAACCATATCTATAGGTGGCTTATGGAACGACAAATCACTTTTATTGTCCGTCTTGCACCCTAGAACACATCAGAATGTCGGGTAATTTTTCGTTCGTTAAATTTCGTCCATTGTCATCGATGTGTTTTGACAAAGATTACTATACTAGTAGAGCTTCCCGAGTGGAAAACGTAACTCATCACCCCCTAGCTACAAGCTAGTAAACTTATGTTTCGAATCGCCATTAGCTAGCCGTTTTAGCTATTGACTGCTCAGCCTTGTAACACTTTGGTCCTCTAGTGACTGAATACATAAAAGTAAACGGTCACTAGATAGAAGGAAATATCTCACGGCTGTATAATATTTCTGACTTAGCCATGAACTGTTTTTTTTTCAGCTAGTGGCTGGGAACAATAAAGTAGGTGATAAAAAATGATTTGCGGCTTATATATATATATATATATATATATATATATATATATATATATATATTTCGTGATTTCTTTTTGCCCATTATTTACATCATTGCACCCTATCACAATGTTCTTCGTTGTTCGTTAATTACTGTTATGATATGTGTGCTGTAAATATATCAACGATCCATTTTTTACAGATATTAGACAAACGCTTACGCCGTAACGTCGTTTCGATCCCGGGACCTCTGAGTGATGAGTTGTGACGTTGTCTACTGAGCCACTTCTACTTATTTAATTTCTGAACCTTCCTATCGTCTAGATATGTTACAATATACAATGTTGGATTATTGAAAAATGGGTGGATTAACAAATCCAAATAACATTATGGGATCAATGACTCAATTCCATTCGCATTGGGAGCGATAATCGCATAGAATTACATAACCTTAAATTGTATTTGTCCGATCATTTATTCCTGCTAGTGCGGCCGCAGTTAGCTAGTGTTGGCTGAGTCGACGCGAGATACTGACTTGAGGATTTTTTTCATTTGCAACATCATGTGTAACTCAAGTTGCTTAGCCAACCATGAGCCAATCGCTCGATCGAACTACACGTAGTCACATAACCCCACTTTATCATTTGTCAGCAAAATCAGCTAGGCAGTGACTAGCCAAGGGGTGCATAACCGCAGTTAGCTGGCTAGGTCATGGCGAGATACCTACTTGAGAATTTTTGCATTCGCAACGCCATCTGTAACCCAAGTGGCTTAGGCAGCCATGAGCCAATGGCTTGATGGAACAACACGTAGTCACATAACCACACTTTGTCAGTCGTGACCAAGATCTTCTAGGCAGTGACTAGGTAAAGGGTGTGTAGCCACAGTTAGCTAGTGTTGACTACGTCATGACGACATACCCACTTGAGATTTTGTTCTTTTGCAAAGCCATCTGAAACTCAAGTTGGCTAGCCAACCATGAGTCATTCGCTCGATGGAACTGCACGTAGTCACATAACCTCACTTTGTCAATTGTGACCAAGATCGGCTGGGCAGTGACTATACAAGGGCTGGATATCAAAACATTCAGAATGTTACTAGCTCATATCGACGCAACCATTGCTCAGTTCGAATGAGCTCAATTGGGCGAGCCAGTTACTACACTCAGAAAAAAGATTTATTAACGACAAAGAAGTTTGTCTCTCGACGACTAAGTTTTCTTATTCGTATGCCGGCTTACTACGATTTTATTAACAGCTAAGAACATTTTTTATTTAAATTTATGATTAAGATTTACTAAGAATTTTTCTTAACATCTAATAGGTTAGAAGAAAAAGGTGTTTTATATCCGACAAATAGCGTTTTTCTTAACATCTGATAGGATTCTTCTTAATCCCCCAGCTGGTTTTTTTTCGAGGAATTGTGTCATTTCGTCCGTTATTATTTTCTCACTTGAACGTTTTTTCTCACTTTATATTCTTACTTACACTTAAACCATTCCTCACTTTCGAGTTTCTCACTTCCGGATCGGAACACTGACACTTGTGCCAAAAGCATCGGCATAGGAAGAAGCTACATCATAAGCGTATGCGTGAGCTACATCTGACGAGCGGCCTGCTGTCGGACCCGTTGCGTTGAAGGGCAAAGTGCGCATACGCGCATTAGTATCATAGTCGCGAAATAAGAGGTTTGCGTGATTGGAAAGTAGTATTTATTTGATTTGAGGAAATATTTATTCAAATTTTCTATTTTAAATATGGCTTTTAATTGAAGTGAAAAATTCGCACGTAAAAAAACATATTTAGTGACGCCCAACAAATGCTGTAGTTACAATCACATAAAAACTGTCTCCATACGAGTAAACAATTATTAATTTCTAATAAATTATGTTCTAATGTGCCAATTTATTAGAACACAATACATTTTTTTCTGAGTGTAGGCCGTAACTCAGACAGTCTAGAATAATTTCAACTCCGGTTTTACCTTCGGCCACGAGAGGCTCCAAGACGTCGGGGGTTCGCAAATTACGCCATTCTAGCTAGATATCACCCTATCAAGGTCTAGTCTGGCTGTGTTGTGCCCATAGCCAATTAAACCACGTTCGGGTGCGATGCGCGCGAAAAATGCGTCAATTGGAAACGGCGAGTACTGTAACAGATTAATATTCCGTTTCTAATCCAGAGTCCCGGTAGACGCGCAATTACACACGTATATGCCTGTGAACGAAGAGGAGTAAGGAAAGATTGGAGAAGATCCGGGGCGATAATTCCCTCCGAGTGGGTTCCCTCCCGCACGTGTGGAGCCATCGATGCTGTCCGCTCGGCACAACATACACATTGAGAGTATTGTTGCACACTGTCTACTGAGGATGGAAGTTTACCGGAGCAGGTGAATCGTCTTGGCCTATCTCTCGTCTCAACGGTTCGCATTTTCCACGAAATGAAATACCGCTCTTCCCGCGCTGGTACACGCTCTCTCTGTACAGTAGTACACGCTACTATAAATTCTCGTAACAACGGTTATGTCGTTCTATGGATTTGAGATGTACTCTTCACGTTTGGTGAGCACTGCTACGGTGAGCAGATCGTGACGTACTCTTCCCCCCCCCCCCCCCCCCCCTATATAGCGGGTGTCCCATTTTGATCTTACACCTGATTTATCTCGATAAATACTGCTCCGATCAAGAATTGAGTAAAATAAAACTTCTAGAGATCAAAGGGGGACGTTAAAAAAATGTTCCGAAAATCAAAATAGTGCCGTTAAGACCTTAGGCCACAGTAACGGGTATAAAATCATGTGCGAATTTAACATTTTTTTTCGTATGAAGAAGAGGTTCACTCATAAAATTAATTGCCCTAAATATATGTGTAATTAAGTCACTGACAATATTCTTATTGCGCAGACACGAGGCCCGCACGGCGTACTTAAGGTAGTTCCTCTGCGAAAATCTCAACCAAAAGTTTACATACCATGTTCATGTTTAAAAGATTGATAATTGGTTTAATTAGTGATGAATAAAATTAAAAACTACGCAATATTGACTCGGTACTAGTTGATAATACGATGGATATCATTTATCGCCGTAAAATATATTTTGTATTGTGTTTTTGATCGACCATTGCCAGTAAACTTTTTGCCGGGACTGTCCAGGCTTTGCCCCAATTGTTTTTTTTTCCAGGCTTTGCCAGGCTTTGCACCAAAATTGTGAAGGCTTCTCATGGTTATATCTTGGAAACTAGATGGTGAATCATTCTCATTTTTTTTTCACATTATTCGTGATATCTTACTGTGGCTTATCCTCGTTTTTTATCAATTTCTTAACTTTAGTTTTGACGGTAGAATTAATGATGCTCTGTTTGCCCATCATAACGCATTTGTTACGTGTAAACCAAGCCAACTTTAAGTTTAAATATCTCAGGTTTGGGGTGGTCAAACTTATCCAAATTGCACAGATGTTTGGATAATGTATTAAATAACGTATATGTCAAATTTCAACCATTTCTTAATTCAACTCTTCTGTGGAGGTACTACCTTAAGGCCTTAGGCCACAGAAACGGGTATAAAATCATGTGCGAATTTAACAATTCTTTTCGTATGAAAAAGTGGTTCACTCATAAAATTAATTTCCCTAAATATATGTGTAATTAAGTCAGTGACAATATTCTTATTGCGCAGGCACGAGGCCCGCACGGCGTACTTAAGGCCTTAGGCCACAGAAACGGGTATAAAATCATGTGTGAATTTAATTTTTTTTTCGTATGAAAAAGTGATTCGCTTATAAAATTAATTACACATCTATGTAATATGAACATCAAGCTGTTAGAAAATATATATATATTTTTTTTCGATGTACATAAGGGCCGACTACTCGAAACAGCTTTTTTCCAATTGGCGCGACACATGACTTCAACAATTTTCACTCGATTTACTTCAAATTTAAAAGTTATGTTCCTAATTGCATTTCGCAGTGAAGAACGTACGGAATTTCTGATTAATCAAAAACTTTTCATTTTATGAGCAGTTTATGAGCAGTTATAACGAAATATTTCACTGAAAATTCATTTCTTAAGTTTAAATACCTACAACTATTGAATATTTTTTAAATTCCGCACGTACTCTAGGTATTCTAATGTAGATTGACGAGAATTTTTGTTTTTTGTTCTAGGTAAAAAATTGTGGATGCTTACGCCGCGAAGCGCCTAAAAAAAGATAACCAAAGAAAATATTAGTAGTCGGCCATTTTGTACATCGAAAAAAAAAAAATTCTAACAGCTTGATATTCATACTAAATAGATGTGTAATTAATTTCATGAGTGAATGACTTTTTCATACGGAAAAAAATTGTTAAATTCGCACACGATTTTATAGCCGTTACGGTGGCCTAAGGCCTTAAAATGGTCGACATGTTTTCTTTAAAAATAGAAACTTTTTTTTTACCAAAACATTTGTCAGCCATAACCCGTGCAGAAATTTGGGCATGGATCCAGTTCGATTCGGATCAGGATCCTGTTTTCCTAATCGGGATCCAGTCCGACATCGGATTGGATCCGGAATTGAAATGTAACGCTCGCATTTTGGATCCCAATCAGGATCCTGATCCGGAACTATTACGGACCCTAGTCAGAATCCTAATAGAACATTTGCTTCGGATCCAGACTAGAATCCCTAACTTCAAGAATACGATCCAGTGCGATATCGAGACAGATTACAGGATAGAATGTAAAAATCACCTCTCGATGATTTCTACATATATCGCTGAAATTTAACTCGATATCAAACTGGATATTATTGTTGAAGGTAGGGATTTGTACATTTTTGACAGCAGATTTTCTCATTCTCTTATAAATATAGTAATGAATAATCAAAATTACTGATACGTGTTGGCTCTTTTCCCGTATCCCCGAAACTTGTGCCCTTACATTTCAAATTCGAATAGTTATATGTAAATTGAAACTTAAGTGTACATATTTCGAGGATAAATGAAATGAGCTAAGACGAATTAGTAATTTTTATGACCAATAATTACATTTATTAAAATATTTGTAAACAATCGAGTAACAAATGCACGGTGCTATTACAGTAAATCCTCTTTATTACTTATACTAGTACTAATAGTAATAATACTGACAAATATTAATATAAGGTAATGCAAATCTGCAACTTAATAAGTAATATCGGTATTAATTAGTAATATTAGTAAAAAATTCGTTTTTTTCAACTTTCTTTTCCGTTTTTTAGTTTTTTTCCTTTCATGTAGTTTTGGCAACACTTTGGCAATTTGGCGGCAACTTACGTAATATCGATAACACCGCCGGCGACCGCGTGGCCGACGGGGTAGGACGCGACATCTATGGAAGACGCGATTTCCGTAGGCGATTGACAGCCGAATCGGATCGGACATCACACTACAAGTGGCGCCAATGTTTCAAGCGTTTGACACCACATCGTCGCCATGCGTCCAGAGTGGGGACCGACCGGATCCCCATGCGGATATCCCTTTAGGGAATCCATATTATAATCCGGCCGGAATCTGGTCAGAAATTAGGTGTCGCATCGCCGCAATGTATACACAGTCGAAACCGTCTGGATTCTGCTGCGGATATCCCATTTAGGGAATCCATATTGTAACCTGATCGGAATCGAACAAGAAACTAGGTGTCCCTAACAAATTTCTGCACGGGAACTAACACCTTTGTGGGGAAAGCTTTTTGATAACCTTCATAATTTCTAGGTCAGAACATCATTTTTCACTATTTTAGCACTATCCAGAATGTACCGCAAGGAGTCTTCAACATCCCTAGTGTAAGTGTGCCTTTGTCTGTGGGTGAGAGTTTGTTTGGGATTGTTTGGGTTTGTTCGGTAACCGAAACAAACTCACACGCAGACTTACACTTGGGTTGCATTGTTTTGTATTGTATACAGAAAGTCTTGCCACACTAATGTGCTCGGTTAAATATTGTCCCTAGCAAAGCAGTTCGAGAACATTCGAGAGCAAAAACTGTTCGAACATCCTAGGAACTTCCATGTCAAAGGGTATGAGGCGCTCGTTCGTTGCGATAAAACAGTATTAGTAAATATGGACCAAAGAACACGTCGAGTGACCGCGTATTACGAATTTTCTCAAGGACGTTCAGCAAGATCTGCTGCTACTGATATAAGCAGTGTGTTCAACAGTTGTTGACGACAAAGCATTGCGATCTCTTCTACGAATGAAACCTAATGCACAGTCACGAGAGTTTACAAACGAACTCGTCTGTAGTCAGCCCACGATCCTCGAAAGAGCTTGGATATAGAAAAGTAATGTCATCATGGATACCGCACGATCTTAGAGAGTCGAACATGGCAACACACGCTTCTATTATACATTTCTATCCCTATATATAGGGAGAAGGGGTGACGGACAGAAAGAAAGAGGGAAAGAGAGAAGAGGAACGAGAGCATCGAGATATGGTAACTGTGGCAGTGCACACCAAACGTGAAAGAGCTCGAGTGATTTTTTTAATGACCTAATGCTTACATTTATTTGAAGGCCATTTTGAAGACGTTGGCATTTCCATATATATATTTAATTATATATCTCTTTCTATGTTCATTGTTATTTAGTATATTATAATATTTTTATTAGCATCATGTTGGTTATATCGTTATTAGTATCATATTAGTTATATTGTTATAACTACTCCTTTTACTAGTTTTTCGGAGTTCCAACGTCTACACTTGCCGGCTTCAACGTATTATCCTTCCCAATTGAACCCATTTCTATCACTCCCAACCCGAACTTCGCTAATCCTAATACCTAACGTTCCGTTGCGTTCACAGCCGTCTTAGGACCAGGTTACCGTTGATGACGATAAAGTCGTCATCAAAGCCATTTTTTTTGTACATAATTTTCATCTCTAAAGTTGTTTAGATCACGTGGGGTTGTTTCTTTGCGTTGTCAAAAACGAACATTAAATATGATCTTTATAACGTCAAACGTCGAATGAATTTTTTTTTCTGGAAACAGCATGTTTTCAGCGCACGCAGCGCTCTACGGCATTAACGGACGAACCGATTCACATGAGTCTCTGCGCAATTGAAGGAGAATTCAATTGGCGCGGTCATCAAAAAGCGATTTTTGTCAAAAATTGATTTCGAAATATTTTTTCGTCCGTTGCAGCAAAAAAATTGGGGTTTTTTTTTCAAACGGCACCGATTTTGTTAAGCAGAATTTTTTCAGAAAACCAAAAACGATAAGGCTAAACCTATACATACAACAAAAAATGATAAGGCTTATTGGGGTATGCGGGTACCCGATTCACTCGGGTACTCGATGTTCGGGTCGGGTCGGATACCCGACAGGTTACGTTTTTGCATTACCCGCCACTATCGGGTACCCGAATTTGATAATCGGGTACTCTCAAATTTTTGGTACTCGTAAACGTCGAGTACTCTTAAGGGGAGGGTAGGGGTTTGCACTTTTGAAAAATCGATTTTTTGTCTTTTCTTATAGCTGAACATTTCAAGAATATAATCCCAAAATTTCAAGTCAATCAGAGCAAAACTCTCGAAGTTATTGACTATTTAGTCCCGGTCTTCTAACACTGTAGCTCCAACTTCTCTAAACTTCAAACGCGTTTTTCTCGAAACCACTTTTTCAAAGTCCGTGTTCGCTGCCATTTGAAAACTACATGACTGGTTTATTTCAAACTTGGTACACACTTTCTACATATAAAATACCTCCCCCCAACGGTTAGTTTGAGATTTTTTTTATATTGAGGGGGTTTTCCACCCCCAAAATGGCGGAATTTTTCGTGAAAAATAGCACTTTTCACTTTACATGACCACCAAAAATTTAGAAATGAAAAAAAAATTATCAAAGACCGTTGGGGGGAGGATTTGATGATACTTTGACTTAATTTTAATAGTACTTGATTTAATATAATTTCTAGCTGAGATACAGTGAACACCGCAAATCGTGTTTTTCCAAAGGCGTTCTTGGAAAAGCTTTGTCACCGGCTGGTTTGTGGATATTTTCGCGTACAAATTTGACGGAATGTTCTTGAAATGACACTTAACAATGTACAAAAGGTTTCAATAAATTTACTCTATCCATATAGATGAAAAAAATTCACAAAAAAGTGTTTTTTTTTTTCACGCTTAAACTCCTACCCTTTCCTTAAACTTCAAATATTCGTAAACGACTCGGAGATCCGTATCTATTATTTATATTTATTTTTATAATATACATAATAAATATTTTTTATTTAGGTGTATCGACCAAATAATGTGAGATAACGAAAACTTGGAGAAGGCGGTAAAACGAATAAATGATAATACGGTAAAAAATATTTTTTCGTCTTACTTTTCTATTCTGTGTGTGTACGTACGTGCGTGCGTGCGTGCGTGCGTGCGTGCGTGCGTGCGTGCGTGCGTGCGTGCGTGCGTGTGTGTGTGTGTGTGTGTGTGTGTGTGTGTGTGTGTGTGTGTGTGTGTGCGTGTGCGTGTGCGTGTGCGTGTGCGTGTGCGTGTGCGTGTGCGTGTGTGTGTGTGTGTGTGTGTGTGTGTGTGTGTGTGTGTGTGTGTGTGTGTGTGTGTGTGTGTGTGTGTGTGTGTGTGTGTGTGTGTGTGTGTGTGTGTGTGTGTGTGTGTGTGTGTGTGTGTGTGTGTGTGTGTGTGTGTGTGTGTGTGTGTGTGTGTGTGTGTGTGTGTGTGAAAGTATGCAAACTCCAACGACTTCAAAGTCTCCTTTAGATAAATATATTGTGAATACATTTATATAAAAGTAACCTCACAAAGCATGGTGTCCCCTAAATCAATGATTCGATTAATCAAATTTTAATAATATTCCAGATTAGTTAGAACTTGTGGTAAATAACATTACATATATGTATTTGGTATTTTGTATGTACATTTGTTTCATTTTCTCTCTCTCTCTCTCTCTCTCTCTCTTTCGAATTTAGTGATCTCCTTTCTCCTTATCTATTTCCCCTTGTCTCTTCCTCTGCCGTTCTTTTGTCCCTCTATGTTTCCTTTCGGTTTTCTTTGCTTCCTTTAATTTCCTTAGGCTTCTTTATCTTCTATTCTAAAGGACGTCTCAAAATGACCTGACATTTTCATTTATTGATAAAACATATTATTTTTTTGAAAAGTACGAATATTTTTATTTTAATATAAGATACAAGCATGGAGGTTCTGTGTGGAACACAATATCGGATAAATGACCGCCTCGTCCCTGTTTGCAAACGTTCACTTTTTTTACGAAATGTTCAATAACATTTTGGCATAATTGCTTCCTTGAGCTCCAAAATGGTCTCTGGATCATTGGCATACACTTTTCCTATTTAAAAAACCCAAAAGAAAAAAGTCCAATGGCGTCAGTTTGCACGATCTTGATGGCCGAGTCACGTCGCCGCGGCGCGACATAACACGACCATGAAACTTCGTTTGCAATAACTGCATTGTTTCGCCCGCAGTGTGGCAGGTTGCGCCATATTTCTAGCGAATTTTCACTATTTCTATGCGTTAAGGCCTTAGGCCACAGTAACGGGTATAAAATCATGTGCGAAGTTAACAAATCTTTAATATAAATTCATTATACATCTATTTAGTCATTTATACATCTATTTAGTCATAAAATTAATTTTACATCTATTTAGCATGAATATCAAGCTGTAATTTTTTTTTCGTTGTACAAAATGGCCGACTACTCGAAACTTCTCGAAGCTTTTTTCCAATTGACGTGACAAATAACTTCAACAATTTTCACTGTAAACTTGTTCTAGGTAAAAAAACTTGTACTGAAACTTGTTCTAGGTAAAAAATTGTGGATGCTAAATGTCACGCCGCGGAGCGCCTAAAAAAAAGATAACAAACGAAAATATCAATAATCGGCCATTTTGAACATCGGAAAAAAAAAAATTTCTAACAGCTTGATATTCATACTAAATAGATGTGTAATTAATTTTATGAGTGAATCACTATTTTATACGAAAAAAATTGTTAAATTCGCACATGATTTTATACCCGTTACTGTGGCCTAAGGCCTTAATCGACCGTGTTCGCCACAAAAAAAAATGGCGCGCAGTTTAAAATGTCAGGTCATTTTGAGACACCCTCTAGCGTCGCTATTTTCTTTTTTGCGATTTTCTGGTCTCTGTCCTCTCATCGCCCTGTCTCTCTGTCTCTTTCTCTCGGTATCCTTCTATCACTCATTTTTTTCGGTCATATTCCCGCTCCACTCCCCCTGTTCCTGTCTTCTCCTCAATTTCCTTATCTCTCTTGCTCTCCCTCAACTCTCCCTTTTTTCTTCCCGATTTCTTCTTGCCCCTCCCCCCCCCCCACCGCCAGGGGGACCTCTCACTCTGCTCTCTCGTGAATCATCAAATACACATTCTATATGTTCTCTCAGCTTCGAGACCACGAACATCTAACAACAAACCCCATACCCATATTCCCAGCCTTCTTAATGAAAGCAATCTTTCCGACTCATTTATTTTTCGCTGCAAACATAGATGGAGCGCATAAAGTCTACTATTATATTAATACGTCTGTGCTGTACTGTTGCGGTGTACTTGTTTTCTCGATAGATAATTAATTTCCAGGATTTGCCCGCGTGAAGAAATATTGCACTTTTTTTTTCTTCTTTCTCATTCGTTCGTTTCCCCGACAAATACTGTTATCTTCACTAATTTCATGCACTTACCTGAATTGCGTTTTTCTTTTTATTCAAATTAACATTGATTTTTGCACAACGTGTAAAGAGGAATGGGCAACAACGACTCATTCCACCTGCACGACTGGTCTTGAAATTGTAATTATATATATCGGGAAATAAATCATTCGTAATCAGGAGCGAGCCTTTTTTCTTCATTTTCTTCGAATAAGTGGAAAGAATAATTTGCATAACTTGATAAATAAAGATTTGTGCAAAATATTGAGAAAAGTGTTTACACGTGTGACATTGGCGTAGCTACGATGAGGTGCGGGCAACCCCCCCCCCCCTCCACATCCCTGTGCCGCGAGAAAAAAATCGATAGAAAATAATTAAATTCAAAAAATCGATTAATTTTTTTTCACTCAAGCAAGCATGAAGATGTCATTAAATAACACTTTAACTATTTTCTTCGTCGTACTTTTGTAACTCGTATAAGTAGTAGCTATTTGATTACGTAATTTAAATAGAAATTCAAATTTCACAATTAAGTCACAATTCACAATTCGATATTGGAAGATCAACATTTACTACCAAGTAATAGATAATATCATTGTAAATCTAAAACGCCGATTTGAAAATCTACCGTCAGAACATGCACTTAACGCATTTTTAAAATTGATTATGAAGAACAAAACGGTATTGAAGTTTGCATCGTTGAAATGCAACGAGGTTATTTGTTTTCGTGTTGTCTGACTTTATTCACATATTTAGGCTGTAATTATCACTGAAATATTTTTGAAGATCATTATTGGGGATCCATAAACTAAAACTGCAAAAACTTTAGATGGTAATAAAAATAAAAAAATGATAAAGAGAGAAGGATTTTCGTTACATTCCAACGATGCAAACTTCAGCACCATAGAACGAAGAGGATTCCATCAATAATTCTTTTAAAATCTTAATAATTGATACGTCAGCCTTAGAAGCTGAAGCGATGGTCATGAAAATCACACTTTCAATAAAAAATGATGAAATAAATACTGAAAATTAAAACAAAAAGATATTTACAAAGTTTCCTGCTCTAACTTAGTTGATGTCATTGTTAAAAAAAGCCACCAAAAAAATAATGGGGCCGATTAGCAGGAAAAAATATTTTAAACTAAAAATTATTTAATTGAGTATTTACTGAAAATGAAGTTTAACGACTGGTAACTGGATTAAAGAATGTTGCAAAATTAGGTGACTATTTTTCAAGGTATGCAAGAGTTTGATATTGACGTTAACCCTTACTTGTCGTATTTCTATAGAATCACGTACTTGCCACACTGGGGTTGATTCACACCCCAGCGACAAAAATTGTTATAAAAAAAAACTATTGAATATTTTGACTTGAAAGACCATGTAGGTTATTTAGCCAAAAATCAAAATTAACCCTTACTTGCCACACTTCTCTAGAATACACATCAATACATTTTCGCATCAGAATAAAAGTCGGTGGGGTGTTTCGAACGCCACAGTGGCAAGTGAGGGAAAAATGAACGTGTGCACTGAGAAAGAAACCAAATGAATAAAAAAAAAATTGGTTGATCCAAGTAAATGTGCTGCTGCAGAGTGCCACCGATATATGACATTGTTACAATACTATAAAATATTGGAAAATGTGATTGATTTAAATAACATATTATTTTATTTGACAAAACTCTTCTGTTCTCTGAATATCTACATTATCCTTGAAATAAAATTATATTCTATTGAAGTCATTCTATATACAATTCGTAGATGTATGGATGAAATAATTAAGCGGTTGCTACAACTATTTTTATTTCGTATAAAAATATAATTAATAGAATTAATTATTTCTTTAGTACGTCGAAACGAATATGCCATGGGACGAAAGTTTTCCAATTTGTTTTAAATCTTAAATAAAAAGTGAGCATTAGAATAATCATCAGAGAATATCAGATATGCAACTGATAAGAACAGATACTACACTTTGATGTTAGCCACAGGCCAAGAAACGATACTCCTTAATGTTTCTCCAGCGTTTAAGTAGATTTTCGGTTCACGCTACGCTTACGAGAAACGAGCGCGCGTGCGGCTTCTAGCGGTTACTCCGAGAACTATGGGTTTCCTCACACCTATAATTTCAGTGGCGCTTGGCCATGATTTGGTTGAATTTTTTCAGCCAAATGCGCAAGAAACAACGTTTGTTTTCGCATAATTTTTTAACCAATTCAGACATTTGCTTAAGATTTCTCAATCAAAATAAAATATAAATATTTTAACGAATAATGTACTGGGAAATTAATATCGGAAATGGTGAGAAAATAAATTAACATATTTACTCAATAAAAATGTTCTCTGAATCAAACGAGCGAAATGTAATTTTTCTTGTGTACTCGAATCAACAATATTCATGTTATGAATTGAAACGCTTTTTTTGTTCGTTCCAGAAAATGCATTCAAAACTATATAATTTGTTCGCGATAATTTTTCTGATAGTTTCAATAATATATTGTCCTCGGCTAACAATATATCTTTTGAATGAAAAAAAAAACTTCTAATTTTATCATGTCATTAAAGTGAATAGCATTTTATTTGGACTAATAAATCCGATTATTTACACCAACAATTTTACAATTGAATCAACGAAATTTTATTCAATAACACTAATGATATTGGATCAATGATTTTTTTTTCTCAGTGCGATTAAAGGTTTATATTTTATGCGTGTAGCGTGATTATCGACTATTGGGTAAATTTTATTTTTAAAAATAATTGTGAACAAAACCACTTTTGTTAGCCCCCCCTTCAGAAAAATGCTGGCTATGCCAATGGTACACATATATACACAAACCGCAAGTGGAGAGCTTTGTTCAATAGCTCGAAGATTCGAGTGTCACTTTAACTAATTGTCTCGGGTGTTGTGTGCCAGCGCTATGGATAATCACTCGACGTGTGTGCACAAGTATTAGAAATACTCAACGCCACGCGTGTCCAGTAATACACCCGTTCTAAAGTACACGAGAATCTCGAGAGAATAATTCATGCACGCGCGTGTTTCGCTGAGGCGCGCTTAGTCACGTGCTCTTGCCGAAGAAGATATTCTGAACGGGAATTTATTGTTAGTTTGTCTTGATCGTAGAAGGTCTCGCGAACGAGCTTGAATTTTTGCCATCATGCCGATTTTTGCCGAAGCGTGAGTAATATAATGAACCCGCGAGAACGCGTCTGCAGAGAACCGGAAATTGGCAGCACTTCGAATGACATGACCCCCACTCAATATCCAGTTAATGTCTTAAGGGGTCACTTTAGACGCTAAAAAGGCTATTTTCAAGAATTTTTGGATAGATTTATAGTATAGATATAGATATAAAATTTGTTACCCTCAATAAATACACTTTCGAAATACATTTTTTTTTAAATGTATTTATTCCAGTCACTATTTATAGACGGAAATGGTAGTTAAAAAAATGTCCGAAAATGTAGTTAAAAAACGAAAATGGTAGTTAAAAAAATATCCGAAACAAAAAAATCAAACGGTTTTAGATTCAGTATGGTAATGGCTATAGCACATACAATACGATTTTTTATATATGCAAAAATAACAAAATGGCGGACATTTGTCGAAAAATAAAAACAAAAAAACGTGTTTTTTTTCATCGTTTTTGGCAAAAAAATAGTGAATAGCAAAGTTTGAAAAAATCCTTGATATGCGCTATAGCTATAGTTGTAAAGAATATGTGGTTAAATTTTCATAAGGATCGGTTCAGTAGTTTCGACGATTTTATCAACAGGCCGTCGAAAAAAGCTGTTTCGAGAAAAACGCGTTTAAAATTTGTCTGGGTTACAAAAATACATACATTTCTTTCTAATGTATTTCGAAAGTGTGTTTATTAAGTGTAACAACTTTTATATCAATATCTATAATATAAACACATTTAAAAAATCATGCAAATAGCCTTTTTTAGCGTCTGAAGTGAGAAGACGCCTTAATGTACAGGGTGTATAAAAATTATGTGTCATCACTCCGCCAGGTGATTCTCCGAGTCACGTTCGGCGAGGATCACCGCCCAACATGGACCCGCAAAATTGACCTTGACCCCAAAACTCAAGGTCCAATTTTTTTATTGGCTTGAAAAATTCTACTAAATGAGAGGAACAAAAGTCAGAAAGGAACCATGGGTCGCAAATGAGCCCGTCACCCAGAAAATAAAAAATAAAATATAAAAAATTCGGAAATATGAGTGTCCTAGTTTATTTAATTTTAATATATGTTTTTTACGGAAATATGAGTTTTGATGTTTCATACAAATGAATGTCCAAACGATTTTTCAATTGTCTCACTTATTAGTGAGTGTGACCACAATGGTTAGTTTCGTGTGACATCCAGCTAACTCAGACCCCTATACCCAACCAACCTCGACAAACATACATTTTTTAAAGTATTGTCAATGCTAAAAAATTCCCAAAGTTCATGCATTTTTCATGGCTCTCAACGGTAGCCTGTCCGTAAGGTAGTACGAGCGCGCAATCTTGATTTCTATAGACTTTGTTCAAATTTTAACCAGACATTGTTCATGTAATTATGCATGTTTGAGTGAAATTTCAGAACAGTCGACTATTTAGATCGGGAGACAATGGGTTTTAAAATTGCAACTTTTAACACAGCAAGGTCTGCATTGAAATTTAGACAGAATAATTTTCCGTAAAAAATATTTGTCCCCTATAATAAGAAGACATATGGCGAAACCGCAGAACAGTATTGTTCAATATTTCGAGAACAAAATAATTATCGTGTTACGGAAATTAAAAGTTTTCTCATAAAAAATATTTGCATTATGAATATTAAAATTTTATATTGTTTATGTTATCTTCATTAACAAATTAAAGTGTTGGTTCATTCATAACTAATTAAAAGCTTTGTTCGATTGAAAATTACTTCCAAATAAAATAAAATTACTTCCAAATAAAATAAAAATACTTCCAAATAAAATAAAAATTTGTTTTGTAGTATTGTCTTCAATATGCCGCGCAAACTCATGGCATTGGAAACGTGGAACGTGTTGCCATATTTCTTGTTATTATAGGGGATAAATATTTTTTACGGAGAATTATTCTGTCTAAATGTCAATGTAGACCCTGCAGTGTTAAAAGTTGCAATTTTTAAACCCATTATCTCCCAATCTAAATAGTCGACTGTTCTAAAATTCCACTCAAACATGCATAATGATACGAACAATGTCTGGTTAAAATTTGAACAAAATCTATAGAAATCAAGGTTGCGCGCTCGTACTACCTTAAGGCCTTACATACGCGATTTCGCCGATTTTCGAAGGTACTTTTCTAGACGCGGTTAAAAAAAAATAACGCATATATTGACAACATTTTTTTACAGATCATTTATGCACATGGTTAAGTATATGTAAAAAAAATCAGAAATATTAACAAATGGCGGTGATATAACATAATGAAGCAATGTGTTTTTTTGCGTGCGCATTGATGGTGAAAGTTCTCGGCATCGATGTGGGTGTCTCTAAAAAAATGAACATATTTATAATTGCATAATGAATGTATCTTCAGTGTGAACCAACATTATAAAAAAAAATTATTATAATAAACATTCGAAACTTAAATTTTTTTTACTCAATTTTCTGTCGGTATTTTATTTTTTATATTTTTTTGTCTCATTGATATTTTTGTTTCTGTGGTTCACACGATGGGTGATGATACTAAGAATGTGCTGTACAAATTTCAAAGCGATCTGAACCTTCGTTCAAGAGTTAGAACTTTCACAAGGTTCAAAAAAGCGAATGGTGGAAAAACGGCTTTGAAGTTGGCGGTCGGGCGCGCCGCGCGGTATCTATTATCTAGCTCTAAATGCTGTATCTTTAACAATTTTTGTAATTTTTTAATTCAGTAAAGCTTAACATATTCCTAACCGTTCAGGCTAATGGAACCAAAAATTTAAAAAAAATTGAAATTTTTCGCGTATGTAAGGCCTTAAGACAGTTATAGGTGTGAATGCTGAGTTCTCCATCGTTCACGCGGACAAAACGATTGCCGTTCACCCAGATTGAGAAATCATTGATCCAATTTCGTTGGTGTTATTGAATGAAATTACGTTATTTTAATTGCAAAATTTTTGGTGTGAATAATCGGATTTATTAGTCCAAACAAAACGCCAATGACTTTAATAACATGATAAAATTAAAAGTTTTTTTTTCATTCAAAAGATATATTGTTAGCCGAGAACAATATATTATTGAAACTATCTAAAAAATTATCGCGAACAAATTATTAGTTTTGAATGCAATCTCTGCAACGAACGAAAAAAGCGTTTCAATTCATAACATGAATATTGTTGATTCGAGTACACAAGAAAAACTGAATTTCGCTTGTTTGATTCAAATAACATTTCTATTGAGTAAAGATGTTATTTTATTGTCTTCACCATATCCGATATTGATTTTAAGTAAATTATTCGTTAAAATATTAATATTCTATTTTGATTGAAAAATATTAAGCAAATGTCTGAATTGGTTAAAAAATTATGGGAAAGTAAAATTTGTTTCTTGCACATTTGGTTGAAAACATTAAACTAAATCATGGCCAAGCGCCACCGAAATTAGGTGAGGAAATAGGTGAGTGAATAGGTGAAATAGGTGAGGAAACCCGTAGTTCTCGGAGTAACTGCTAGAGCCCGCACGCGCGCTCGTTTCTCATAAGCGTAGCACGAACCGAAAATCTACTTAAACGCTGGAGAAACACTGAAGAGTATCGCTTCTTGCCCTGTGGCTAAGATCAAAGTGTAGTATCTGTTCTAATCAGTTGAATATCTGATATTCTCTCCATGGATATTCCATTGTATATCATATATTTTCTCCACTATTATCGTGGATGATCATTCAAGTGCTCACTTTTTATTTAACATTTTAAACAAATTGAAAAACTCACGTCCCTTGTCATATTCGTTTCGATGTAGTACAGAAATAATTAATTCTATTGATTATATTTTGGTACGAAATAAACAATGTTTGTAGCGACCGCATAATTATTTCATCCAATACATCTACGGATTATATCCCATGTAGAGATTGACCGTTGGGCCTGGGACGGGCCTTCACAGTTAGCCTTTCTAGAATATTGGGCCGTGAGTATTTACCAATGAGGTGCCTTTATAGAAATGATAAGAACGGCCCGATATCGGCCAACAGAGCCAACAATTATTGGGCCAATGATTTAATTCATTGTAGCGCCAATGTTGGTGATTGCACTTGGCCCTATGTGGGCCCTCTTAAAGGGCCTATGTAGAAATTGACCACTGGCTCTATGATGGGCCTTTACAGTTGGTCTATCTAGAAGTTAGTCTATCTAGAATATTGGGCCGTGAGTTTGTTTGGGTTCGTTTGGGTGCGTGATAAATATTCAACCTATATCGGGCCAAGATTGGCCCGAGATTCGTCCTTATGGATACATATTTCATGGAATAACCTTGAAATAAAGTGAGATTTGCGTAGATGACAGGTTTCAATATTGGCATATTTTACTTACTTATGTTGGTTATTTGCAAATGCCAATAATAGGCCAAGACTTGATTATAAAAACCGAACTACAAAATATAGACGATTAATAAATGACGTGCCAGTTATTTGCCTATTCTGGCACAATATACGGATAATGAATAACCCAAGGCTTAAATAAAATAAAAGCAGGTATGGTCTGACCCACTTAGCCAATAAAGGGCTTAGATTAATTAAATGTAATTTCCAGTATTTTAGCATTGCCAGTTTTAAAATTGGCAAATTGCGATGAACTATCACGGCTGTTTATTGGTTTTAACAGATGGGCCCGGATAGGTTTTAGTAATGGACTGATATTGTGCCAGTTCTCAATTTATAACGGAACAATAATGGGCCAATGTAATTGGCAGTACTTCAGCATCACCAGTTTAAGAATTGGCAAATATTGTTTATCTATCATGACTGTTTAATGAATTTAAAAGATGGGCCATGATAGGTTTAACTAAGGGCCGATATTGTGTCGGTTTTCAATTTAGAACCAGACAATAATGAGCCAATGTAATAGCCAGTATTTTAGGATTGCCAGGTTTAGGATTGGCAAATTTAGTTCAACTATCACTGCTGTTTATTGGTTTTGAAAGATGGGCCAGGATAATCTTTAGTAATGGGCCGACATTGTGCCGGTTCTCAATTTATAACGGGACAATAATGGGCCAGTGTAATTGCTTGTATTTTAGCATTACCAGTTTTTAAATTGGCAAATATAGTTCAACCATCACGGCTATTTATTGGTTTTAAACGATGGGCCGATATTGTGCCGGTTTTCAATTTACAACGGAACAATATTGGGCCAATGGAATTGTCAGTATTTTAGTATCCCCAGTTTTTTAATTGGCAAATTTAGTTTAACTATCACGGCCGTTTATTAGTTTTTAAAGCTGCTCCAGGACAGGCTTTAGGGATGGGCCGATATTGTGCCAGTTTTCAGTTTAGAGCGGAAGAGTAATGGGCCAATATTATTTCTCTTTCGTTGGCTTATACGATGGTCCCAATATTGGCCTGATCGTAACATTGGGCAACTCATGGCAACCTCTACACGGGATATAGAATGATTTCAATAGAATATAATTTTATTTAAACGATAATGTAGATATTCCGAGAACAGAAGGACTTTTTCAAATAAAATAACATGTTATTTGAATCAATCACATTTTCCAATATTTTATAGTATTGAAACAACCTCATATATCAGTGACACTCCGCAGCAGCACATTTATTTGGATCAACCAATAAATTTTTTTTATTCAATTTATTTTTTTTCTCAGTGCAGACTGTGATTTGCGTTCATCTCCACGTGTCACGTCGGCGCATGCGTACAAAAAAAGATTGGATCGAGGGAAAGATTCACCGGCTTGCGTGGGAGTTGTGGCCGTGTTTTCGGTGAATGGTGAGCGGGCCTAGCGAGTTGGCACCAAGGTGAAGCGGGCACGCGATTCGCCACGTGTCTCCTCGGTGTTCTCCATGCGCAGCAGCTCTCGCCGCACGAATTCCGCCCGCCGATTATCGCCGAATTACTGGCGAATGTCACGGCAACGTCGGGAATGAGGCTAGACGATACGGCCGTTTCCGATTTCCCAGTGAAGAGAAGCGTCGCGGCGGGTGGTAGCCTCGCCGGAATCGTCATCACCGACGAATCGTAATCCTGTTTCTCGAAGGTGAGAGTAGATCGAGCGGTTGTCGGATGCTGCGATAACAACGAGGCTGCGATTCTCACGCTCTCGGGACTGCCTTCGAAATCCGGCCGATCTTTCTGGTCTCCTGTCACCGCGTAAGCGCGAGGAGACTCGACGATCATCCTTGACACGATATTGTCGGGCGTGATGGGTGCGGAGAGCGAATCCAACGATTGCACACCGAAGCGAACGAAATTACGCACTTCGGTATGAACACGAGGATCGTAAGGATCGTGATCCTTGTCCGGGAAGGAGGTCGACGTATCGACGAACGAATCGAAAGAGTCCGCCATTGTCGAACGCTTCTGTGGCCACGGGACGAAGCCTTTCTCGCCGCAAGGATCTCCAGGCCTCGTTGTCGTCTCGTGATCGTGAAGAGACCTGCCGATTTTTGCCTCGTCGCAGCGAACCTTCGAGATCTTTTCACGCCGGAAGTGAAAATCGGAATCGTTTGGCGCCTCGACGACGCATGGTCGCGTCGATCCGCCGATGTTGTCGCTCGAAGGACCTATCGTTCGGGCGATCAACCAATCGTCATTGGGTTCGTAATCGCGTCGCGAGCAGTCAACGCGGAAATTCCAACTCGATGACGAGTTCGAACAATCTTCGTGGCATGGATATCTCGCCTCGGTCCTAATCACCTCCATTTTCACGTTTCCGTTGAGCTTGCAATCGTCGGCGCGATTGAGGGAGTGCGTGGATACCGCGTGAATCGGCCGATCGAACGACGAGGGCGCCGTGAACTTTGGTATCGTCAGGTGCAACGTCTCGGCCGCTCGAGTGAACGCCTCCAGGCGGGATTTCGGTATGGTCGCACTTCCGGTGTAGACGAAACCTAAAATCGCCGATAACTCGGGACCCTCGACGTCGGCCAATATCATCGTTATCGGCTCCCCGTATCCCGCAGCTCTGCCGTGCGCCAAAAGTACCTCCTGCAACAGATCGGTAGCGAAATACAAACGTCACGTTTTTTTTACCACACCCGGTCTTTGCAGTTTGGTTTGACTCACACATGCACACGGATATGGCAACGAGACATTTTAACGATCATTCTACACATTCGGAAATGCACGAAGCAACGAAACAGCGAATGGAGAGAAAAAGAGAAACGCATACCAATTTGTTGGATCCCCGGATCGAGAACCCGGGATAGGCTTTTTGGGATCGTTGCGAAATTAAGGCGGGATATACATTTAGACGGGAAAAAAATAAGCAATATTGAGGGATTTTTTAAACTAAGAAATAATTATTCTACAATTATCAAACTTGAGGTATACTTTAAGGGGGGATTGTCTTTTTTTTTTTCGCAAAATTTACCGCTTTTTGGGAATTTTTTTGTGAAGAAAGTATACAACGGAAAACTTGTGAAACTTGGCATATAGCTTTATTGATCTGTTTACTACATACAAAAAAATTTTTAAACAATTTCATCAAAAAAGCCCCCCTTAAACGCGTTTTTCTCGAAACAGCTTTTTCACAACTGGTGTGCACGATTTCTCAAAAACTATTCAACCGATTGCCTTCAAATTTGGACAGAATGCTCAGCTGACATCCTTTTATCGTTTGATGAAGCAAAAGAGCAATACGTTTAATAGTTTTCTATTTATAACAAAAAATCGATCAATTTTTTTCGAAAAATCGATACTTCAAGTTCAAAACGTCACCAAATCGTCAATTTTTTTTCCCTTCATCGAACGATAGCTATATGTGTCTAAAGTAAAATGCTTTTTGGGTTTTTGTTGCAGGATGAACGTGAAGGCTGTAATCGTGCACACCATCAAAAAAGGACCATCGCGCGTCGAGGGGGGTGGGAGGCGGATTTTTTGATGAAATTGTTTAAAAAATTTTTTGTATGTAGTAAACAGATCAATAAAACTATATGCCAAGTTTCACAAGTTTTCCGTTGTATACTTTCTTCACAAAAAAATTCCCAAAAAGCGGTAAATTTTGCGAAAAAAAAGACAATCCCCCCTTAATAGCATATTTAAGTATGCAAATTATTTTTTATATTGATTCATCGTCAAAATGACGGAGCTGTTGCAGAGTGTTACACACGGAAAAAAAGAAACAGCGAAAATCACAGAATGAACCGCATAAAAAACAGGGTGCCACATTTCATTTTACAGTAAAACACGGTAATATAAATCCTGTCCTACAAAAATGACGAATTTTCCTGTACACGCTGATTTTTATAGTTACACTGGCTTATTTACAGTTCGGTACTGTGAATACATCAGTGTTTTCAGTAAAAATATTCAACTGTAAAATTTACATGAGGTCACTGTTTTTCATACTGTACGCAAACTGCAAGGGTTACAGTGTACATTGTATTGAGTACAGAGTGATTCATTAAAATGGAGAGTGTGGCACGGTAGTTTTACTCTTCTTTCGACAGTTCGTGACGTAATCTGTGCACCCTGAGATTTTTACAGTTACATTGATTTATTTACAGTTTGGTATTGTGAATAAATCAGTGATTTCTGGAAAAATATTCAACAGTAACATCTAAATGAGGTCACTGATTTTTATACTGTACGTAAAGTGCAAGGGTTACAGTGTACACTGTATTGAGTACAGAGTGATTCATTAAATTTCACAGTGTGCCACGGTAGTTTTACTTTTCTTTCGACAGTTCGTGACGTTATCTGAGCACTCTGAGATTTTTATTACAGTTACACTGGTTTATTTGCGGTTTGGTATTGTGAATACATCAGTGATTTCAGTAAAAATATTCAACTGTAAAATGTTAATGCGATCACTGATTTTTATACTGTACGCAAATGAGGCACGAGGCCAGGACACAAAGGATTGCCAGTTAGTAGTGCGTGGTTGATGGGACGTGGACATCGAAATTTGTGCCTCAGAATTTAAGAAATTATAAAGAAAGAAAGAATTAACAAAAAGGTACGTTCTTGTCTAATTAGGACTTGTCTCGCGCGTGGGGTGAGGCAAGTGGCCAGAACACAAAGGATTGCCAGTTAGTAGTGCGTGGTCGATAGGATGCGAACGTTGAAATTTGTGCGACATAATTCAAGAAATTATAAAAAAAGAGAGAATTATTTACAAAAAGGTCCGTTCTTGTGTATATGACTGATTTTTTAATATGTTCTACACATTTTTTCAAACTTCTTTTATGGATAAACTTTTTTTTGTGTGTCTCATTCACTTCATTCTATTCTTGATATATATATATATATATACATTGTAAGCAAAGGTTTCGCCGATTTCAAAAAAAAAATTTTATAATCAAATTTACAGTGTGACGTTGTGAACGGTATTCACTGGTTAGGACTTGTCTCACGCGTGGCGCGACCAGGACACAAAGGACTGGCAGTTCTTTCAGCGCTATCTAATGTTATTTTTACCCCTAATTTTGTATAATATACGATTTGTGGCACTATTGAATTACGGGGTTCATCAAGTTTGAATTACAGTATTAAAACTAGAACGTTTCCCGTGTTTATACTGTAAAAAGCAACGAATGAAAATTGAAACTATATCTGTTGCTAACCAGTTTCTAGAACAGAGGACTTCACTGTTAAAACACCTACATAAACTCTGTCGATATAACTGGCGCATTCACTGTACATAATACAGATTAACCAACTGTCAAATTACAAGTTTTGTTAAATTCATATTACAATGTTGAACTGTCAAAATTTACTTTTGACTACACTGTATTTTGGACTGTGTGTTCCAGTAGAAGATACAGTAGAGCGGTTCGAGTCCAAAGAAGACAGTACAGGAAGTGTAATAATTTACTTTGAGCACACTGTATTTTGAGCACTGTGTTTCAGTAAATATCGGTGTGCAATCGCTCGAGTCCAATGCGAACTGTGTAGCCCCTGTATTTTGTACTATTTCTTTTTTTCCGTGTTCGACTCCTCGTGTGGAGACGTTTTTTTTTCTTTTTCTATTTTTTTCTCAATTTTTATATTATTCATTTTCCAATTAAGCAAAGAGGAGAATAATTAATTTTATTAATTTATTTATACGCAAAAGGCATAGAAAAGGTAAAAAATTGGAATTTCGGTCTTTTCAACAAGGGATTGTAATTGAAGCGCATACGAAAAGACTTTGTACATGAAAATGCAAAACTTTACTCGTTAACATTCGATGATTTACATGTGTCGGGATGATATTCATCGTAGAAACAGGGGAAACAATAATTATTTCTGCATCTAGCACACGTATGTTGTAGCGATAAAAAAATGTGAAATAATAATTATTCACATATTACTTTCTTTGAGATTGGGAAAATCTTCCGTCACCCCCGAGATGTATAACAGATTTCCGAAAACTGCCATTTTTGGTCATCTTCGTTTACAAATGACGGACAGAACGAGATAAAACGGAGATCAAGCAGTACACATCTCCGTTTCCTACAAGCATGACAATTGGCCATAAGAGTAAAAAAAAGACAAGTCTTATTAGCTTATAGAGCGAATTGGTCATGTCATATCCACCAGGACAAGCAACAAGTAGTAAAAGAAAAATAAACCGACACTAGCTGTGGAGAGCGACTTCATTGATAACCTTTGGCCTATATTAATGTTGATCGGCGGTAGGAATATGGATAGCATGCGCCGTTGTTTTTGCTCTCCCTATACCGACGTGGGTACTGGTACGTCTCGTAATAGTAATATAAATTGGATTACGTCGATTACTCCGGCAGTCTTCGAAAAAGAACAACCCATGCGTGCTGGATTCTCAGTGAATTTGGATAAAAACCTACAAAAATAGTGCAAACGTCATTCAACTTCCATCCATAGCGATAAGTGCTCAATTCACCGCAAGCTTCTCACAGCGAACGCCGAAAGACAAGCGAGTAAGGATCTTCAAGGTATGATCACAGAAACTGCGGATCAACCAGAAGAAATGGAATTAGACGCTGGTGTTGATTACGTTGCCCATCTGTTCGGACGTTGAATAAGTTCTCGCCGTTTTTCAACAGATGGCGTTACCAGAACTGCGTGCGTGTAGTTTAAGATGGTAACACATCTATATAGAAGCACTATAAGCAAGCTTGAAATTCAATGTACGTCATTTCGCCGAAGTGTAAACAACTTTTATTTTCATAGTGTTAACATGTCAAATTTCGTGCCAAAAAAAGAGATTGGTTCAGACGCTTAAAAAATAATGATCTTGATGTATTGAATTGGAGGCATTACTTCATGAAGACTCATGTCAGACGCTAGCTGAACATGCAGAATCATTAGGAGTTGATCACATAACCTTTTCGAAACGTTTGAAAGCATTATAGTACAGTCGTGTTGTATATTGGAATCGGAAAAAAATAGAAGGCTAGTTTTTTGACAGGTGATTTTGTCGGTGCCGCGGGTGCGGAATCCAAGTTTGCCTAAAAATCGGGGTGTAGTGTTTTTAGGGGATAAAAGGGAATGGGGGTGGATTAATGCCAGACTAAATCTCCCACGGGGTCGGCGCCGGGAGACAAAATGTTCAGAAAAATCCGGGCTTTATTTTTGTCCATATCGCCGAAGTCGTGGAATTTCATTTTGGGGGTGAAATTTTGAATAATCAGTTTTCATTCGATAACTCTTTAGCAAAAATGCATACAATTTTTTTCAAATAGGAACGTTGTAGCCCTTGAAAAGACGTGTCGATCGAGTATTTGATCATTCCTCTCCAATAATGTCTTCCCCCTTAAAAGAATTGTTAAAGTATAACAAAAAAAATGTTTATTGAATAACTCAAAAACAATCGATTTTTCGGGGATGGTTTAAATGGACGAAATGTAGAGAATAATTTTCTCTATATTTTCGTTCATATGGACCACCCTTGAACTTTGCTTTTTCGAACCCCTATTACGGGTTCAAAATTCAAAATGAAATTCTGGGAAAACTATTGACCGAAAATAAGAAGATACGAGTTTGGCGCTGTGGACAAAAATGTAGCTGAGGATTCAAGCTACAAGTTTTTCCACGGCGGCGAATTCGTGCGGTCAATAGACCCAGGTGCCCAGCATTTCATTTTGAATTTTCGACCCCCGAGAGGGGTGGGAAAATCAAAATTCAAGGGTGGTCCATAGAAATGAAAATATAGAGAAAATTATTCTCTACATTTCGTACATTTGAACCATACCCGAAAAATCGTTTGTTTTTGAGTTATTCAATAAACAATTGTTTTTTTTTTTTGTATTTTAACGATTTTTTGGGGGGTGAAGATATTATCGGAGAGTAATGATCAAATACTCGATCGACGCGTCTTTTCAAGGGCTACAACGTTCCCATTTGAACAAAAAGTGTACGAATTTTGTCTAAGGAGTTATTGAATTAAAACTGATTTTTTTAAATTTCACCCCACTTTTTCACCCCCAAAATGAACTTCCACGACTTCGGCGCTGTGGACAAAACTCAAGACCTGATTTTTCTGCACATTTTATCTCACGGCGCCGACCTCGTAGGGGTTGTAGTTTAGCATTAATCCACCCCCATCTCCTAAAAAAACCATACACCCTTATTTTCAGGCAAACTTGGATTTAGCAACCGCGGCACCTACAAAATCACCCGTCAAAAACTAGCCTTCTTCTATTTTCTTCTGATTACGGGGTTTTTCAGCAACAGCACGTCTGTACTATTAGGAATGATTTTTTAAAATAAAGCATCGATTTTTACGGAAAAAACAGCGAGAACTTATTCAACATCCCAATACTTTGGCACAAAGCAGTTAGAGTCGATGACAGCGGAGAAGATTGATACTTACAAAGATACGCGGATCTTGAATTCAATGAGTATCGACGCGCAGAAGAAGTTGAAAAAGAAAATAAATAGAAGAAAAGAGATGGAGATTACTGGACGTCAGGAGCAGACGGAAATGTCGAACTCCATATCTTAAATCGGGGTTTCGCGTACAAGAAAGATTTACCAAAAATAGTTCACTGCACTTTGAACACTTTGATCAATGGCTTGATCCGGGAATAGGTACGCCCTCATTATATGGATCT
The DNA here is from genome assembly GCA_963210295.1 of Ophion ellenae. NCBI lineage: Eukaryota > Metazoa > Arthropoda > Insecta > Hymenoptera > Ichneumonidae > Ophion > Ophion ellenae. Next base: position 16,865,784 of record OY723393.1, on the reverse strand, counting down.
GCGACAATGGGTTAAGAAAGAGTACCAAATATGTAACAAGACAACAATTGCTAAATTCTGTCACACTTCGAAACAAAGCTACATATTTTTTTAAAATAGTGAAAGTGAATATGGTAAGAAAGTGAATATGGTAAAGTGAATATGGTAAATCGGGTCAATACCGAAATGAGATTAAATTCACGACTCTTGTCCGCACGATTTACGACCGCTATCTCGGGGACCCGATTTAGTCGATAAAAAAATACGTTCCTGCTCTCGCGTTCTCCTTGTATAACGGGAGGAGGAGGGGCTACGTTAAGGCGGGATATATATTTAGACAGGAAAAAAAGCAATATTGAGGAATTGTTTAAACTAAGAAATAATTATTCTACAATTATCAAACTTTGGGTATACTTCAATAGTATATTTAAGTATACAAAACAATTCTTAAAAATTAATTCATTATCAAAATGGCGGAGCTGTGGCAGAGTGTTACAGCAAGGTCGCCGTTGGGGTTGCGAATCGGCGTGCAGTCTAGCTTCCCGTAGACTTTGATTTGCGAAAAAGTTCAAACATTTTTTCAGCTAAAACATGTATGGTTTCTATGTGACGGTAATTAAAATGAAGAAAATGCAAATTTAAGAAAATGGTACGCATTTACAAAAAAACATCAACATTTCACGCAACATTTCTGTAAAATGTGGATTGAAAAAGTAGTTTTTTTTCCAATTGTTCAAAAACAATTCTCGCCAAGTAGAAGGTACCAATATTATCAATATTTCTACCAAGTTTCAACTCAAGCGGCTTAATAGTTTTTGAGTAATCCTGCACGCCAGTTTCGATAATGCAGTTTTGAGAAAACCGCGTTTGAAATTCACGGCCGCTCCGCATCCGAGCGGTGAGGCACAGCGTTGACGGGCTGTAACGTTTGCAGTTTTTCGAATTTCACTTTAAAATTTTCGGAAAATATTCCACATGCACAGTTCTATCGTTTAAAGAAAAAAAATCGATTTTTTGATCGTTGTAAATGTATGTCCCGCCTCAAGGGCTCGGCATGAGGTTTACAATTTTAACAATACCATTTTTATTGCACAACCTTATAGACTCAGGTCTTAACTTTAATTTGTAACAAAGATTTTGTAAAAATTCCAAAAAGTACCGGGTTATGGCGATATTTGTACAGGTTTAAATCGTCCGCTGTGGTATGGCGAACCGTCCCGTAGGATCTACGTTTTTTCGGTTTCCGTTTTTTTCGAAAGTTTTATGAAAACGGTGGAAGTCGTATATTAAAAAAAAACAACTTCTTCTTCGGCCTGCCATTCTGATTATTTTCGTAATTTCCAAAAAAGTATCCGGTCGTAAGAAAGTTTTATTATTATCCGAAAACTACATTACGTTCTTTTCGATTTTATAACATACTAGTTGCCAGAACCGCCTCCGCCGAATGACCATGCAGCAAGCACTTTGTTTCAATAATAATAACAATAAAAAAAAACAATAACAATGTATATCAATATTTTTCAAAAAAAAAAATTGTCAAGACTATGTATCAACAGTGTGTAAAATCCTGACTTCATCCCCTGAGTACTCTCACCAGAAAAAATATTGACAATCAGTCTGCTTTCTGGGCGCCAAGTTTCTGCAGACCCGTTAAAAGCGCCGAACCTTTCTCAACATACACCCGTTACGTGTACACTGCATAAACAAAAGGAAAAAAGAAAAACCAACATACACGTACAATAACGAGAGGTTCTCCAGTGCAACGGAGTCTCAGGACTCGAGATACGTAGTCATGTAAAAACGTCCACGCCTTCTCGCTTTGCCTCGTGACATTGCTTCAATCTCCGACCAATGAAGAGTTCCATTTGCATACAAAATATTCCGATAAACTTTTTACTCCGTGTCAATAAATACATGCGTTTATCTCGTTTCATTTATCTCGACGACGGCAGGCTGCAGGAAAGAAACAAGCGGCAGAGAGGAGTGAGATTTAAACACTTAAAGTCTCGCTTAAAGTACTGTCTCTCCTACTCGAACGACTGCTGTTTTCTTCTTTTTTTTTCCACGTGACTTATTTGTGCCGGGGATAATTTTCTTCTCCAACGCAATAAAAATTAATCGGTACACGTTGAATTCCGGAGAAAACAATTTAATAGCGTATTTATTTATTCTTTTCTATAATTTTTCTACTTCGGTACAACAGCAAGTTTGTATCGAAGTCAACATTCTTACTTTCACTATTCTTCTTCTTATTATTATTGTCATTATATGATTATTATGTATTATTATAATTGTTGTTTATATTATTATATTATATTATATGGATAGCAATTATATGATTGTTATAAGATTTTATTACTCCTGACAACGAACTTCCTCAGTCTGCACTGCACGTTACTCTTATTATTATTATTATTATTATTATTATTATTATTATTATCGTAATCTTTTATTATTAATGGCATCAAAATATTCCACGGCTCGTTAGGCACACGAAGGGGATAATAAATCATGTTCTTTGAAATTACACGACTCATCAATCTCGAAGATTGAGTGAAAAGTAGAAAATGAAATGTATGAGAAAAGGATACTCCGCATCGATGTACTTCATTAGTTTATTGGATGAATAACATAGTAGTTCGTGAATGTCTAATGGATCAACAGACGCGGCAGGGTCTTGACGCTAAGTAATAAAATATTGCGACGCCACTAACGAATTGACGAACACGCCGCGTACTCTTTATACAGTAAGTTGGCCTTTTGGTGGTTGTTTTTAAACTTCGAATCGACGTCACGCAAAAACCCGTCGACGAATCGAATATCTAATGACATTTTACCAATGTAATGTGATTTTTTCCTATCGATTTTGTTTACGTTATTTTTCGACGCGTGGGCTTGGTGTGGAAAATATTGTTCCACATTCGATTGTTGAACCGAGTAAAGTAATTCGGCCATGTGGTAAACATAGTACATACGCCCTTTTGAGAGTTGATTGACACTTTTCTCAAGAGGCGCAGTAAGAGACGCGTTTTACTATTAGGGTCGCTCTGCGCAGCCTCGTGACGCAGCCGGGACATACGCAGCGCCACCCCAACTCGCGTTCTCTGGCAATTCTCGTCAGCTTACTGCACCTTGCTTGCTACCTATACAAATATAATGCATCACAGTGGTTTTGACAGCTCTAACCTCTCAAACACCGTTAGAGTGTTTATAAGTTCAAATGTGAGCAGGTATTTTAGAGCCAAACATTTATTTGACAAAGGTTCGACGTGTCGCAAATTCTAACCTCAAAAAGTTATTCGAATACGTAAAATGAACAGCTCTATTCAGAACGAAAAATAAATTTGACGGAGGTTCTTCGTATCGCAAATTCTAACGTCCAAAATTCGTCGATATTGCGAATAGGGCGATAAGCAGAACATCGAGCTCGTGTACATAAAACTTTGCACTGGGGAGAGTAAGACAAAAAATATTATTCTCTTGCATCAAACACAGGGAAGGAAAAATATGTATTTTCAGGTACGGAAAAGTCAGAACCATGAACTTTTCGTTGCTCAGATACAACGAAAAATGTATACCCGTAGGTATCGAGGGGGAGGGATGAAAATATCAATTAGCGCCGCATCAAGCACAATGGAAAAAGTTTAAGCATCGTCAAGCCAAATCTATGAATTTGCTTGCGCGATCGCAGACAATAATAAATGCTCACCTTCGGGTATTGCAGGGCCAACAATATGAATTTTTCTCGGTAGAACAAAGGCAATGGAAAATCCTTAGATTAGCAGTAGAAAACCCCAAAAATGAATTAACTGAAGACAAAATATGCATTTTTGGTTACCGCCAAACCAAAAAATTGTTCACAGACAATCACATATTTTGCACTAAACCCAATGGAAACTAGAAGTATTTTCCTACGGGGTTAGACTACTGAGAATATGGCAAACACTCGTTCGTCGCTTGATGGAACTCAAATTGGAGAGGAAGGTCCAATAGTGGTCCAATAGTGCTGGAACCGCAGATTAAGGCACCTCACCACGGTTCGTGCACGGTACGAGGATGTATTTTTCGTAATTATTTTCAAGCAAGCGATGAATGGAATCTTTTTTATTAATACTCATAGTCAATATATACATATAGAAGACTGTACACAAATTTTTGTACTCGAATCTAAAGTATAGTTTGCGGTGTACGCCGCTTCCAAGAGACACTCCGACGAAATTGCTGCTCGTCGGTTGACAGCGATTAAGCCATACGGTTCATTTGAAAAATAAAATAAAAATATATTTAGAATCTAGACATATAGGTTTACAGCGTCACGGAGGGGAATTTCGATATCTAAAAACATGGCGGACCAGCGATGATTTTTTTTCGATTTTCACGGAAAATTTTCATCGGTCATGAAAAAAATTGAAGGGGGCCCTTTATTTTAAGAAATCCCTACTTGGTGCCATAGAAACTGGATTTTTGAACAGTTTAAGACTTGGCGCATGCAAATCGGATGAATAGTTTTTTTAATGTATTGTCAACCAGGTTGAAAAACGTAGTTTCGAGATAAACGCGTTCAAAGCCGCACATCTGCCGCTCGGCGAGGTCGTGCGCTTCGAACGGTTTCATATAAAATGCCGTATCTCCGTCAGTTTTTCAATTTTTTTTTTACTTTGGTGAGAGCATTCTTAACAAATGTATCCTTCAGAAAATTGAAAAAATTAAAAATCGCAAAATTTCTTTTTTTTACCGTGGTGTGGTGCCTTAAAGGTAAACTTATGATTACAACGATAGAGCTGTTATTAAAACGTTAAACGCGTTCTTCTCCAAACGATGTTTTTTTAGATGATGTACACGATTTCTTGCCATCTAATAAACAAATTAACTTGAAATTTGGAACACTTGTTTAGTGTAATATAGTTTAGTCCTGACCCGCATTTTATTTAACATTTTTTTGATTAGTTGTGAAAAATAACGTCATTTTTCTGCGAAAAATCGAGAAAAAAAAACTTTTTGATCCTTGAAACACGATAACAAAAAAAGCTCGATCAAGTAATAGTCAATAATATCTATTTTTTAAAAACTGGTTGCTTTGTTTCAGATCAACCGGCTGTTCAAAATCAAGTACACCATCGAGCCCGTCACGTTCAGAGATCCTTCACGAGATTATTTGTAACTTCGTTAATTATGAATCTTTTTTTATTAAATTTGGCACAAAACTTTGTCAATGTGCATACAAATACATGTCGAAACGAATGTTCAATCACCTTACTTATTGCTTCGAAATTAATTGTTTTCAATAACCCTGATTTTAAGGTCGTCACATTAACCTACCCCTTTAACCATGCACGCCATGAGCTTGCACACCATTTCCACTGTACTTGTGTGGTTTATACGTTGTATTTTTCCATAATGGTGATATCAATTTTTGTTATAATAATGTGATTTTAAATAAGATCGTTTCTATATAAGGTTTAACAACATTGTTTACAATATTTCTCGTTCATAATAGTACATTGTACTTGGCTATTACATTAATCATTTCATGTTTTTTGTTGTACAACTCATTAATCGAAAAAATATAATGAAACCACTGATTAAATGGAAACAAATAATCATTATTTTAAGGTAAACCACATTAAAAAAAAAAACCAAAAAAAAATATTTTCGAGGGAGCCTTTTTTTTATCTTGGCGTACTTATTTAACTTTCAAAAGTTTTCGGAAGATTTTCAATACCTGGAAACAAGCGTTAATGTTTTCGGGGGAATTCTTATATCTTGGCTTTTTTATATCTCCAAAAATTTAAGGAACAGAACATTTGTTGAATTTTTAAACTGTTTTTTGAAGCGCAATATCTGTGTGAAAAATGGTTGTATCGAAATGAAAAAAAAAACGTTTTGACGCTTCGAGTTTCTAGTTTGGAGACCTTTTGGCAACAAATTCTTGTGAGCTACGGTTATCGCGCAATCATAAGAAATAGCGCGAGACAAACATTTTCCATTTTATTTGTTTTTTTTTCTCGGGTCCACGGGCTCGGGAATTTTTTTTTCAGCTGAATCAATGCATAGGTCAGTGAGCTTGTTTATTCAGCTTCGATTTAGTTTTATTTGGTCTCTCGACGTGCAATTTTTTGCTGAGACTTCCGACTTTCAATGAAAAAGGGTCCTTTTGTCTTAGATCATCGGCATCTCAGCAACCAGTAATCGCACAGGAAATTAAAGGGCAGCTTTGATATAAATAAATAAATTTCCTACAAGAACTTTTATTGATTTTTGAGAAAAAAATGTCACGTTTAACATCAATTTGAAAAATGTACAAACAATTACTTTTTATGGTTTTTCAGTAAATCTACCACTCCTTTACAAATATTGATGGAAAGACTAATGTTGCCAGTTTTTTTCAGCTCAATGTACCCCCAATAGCCCTGTAAAATTTCTAATTGATCCATCAACCCGTTTTTCCGAACCGATTGGTCAAAGTTTTACAAAACAATTAGAGGAACAAATGTATTGTTCCTAAACATCGTGTAATCATAAAAATGAAGAGACCATTTTTTTAATATTGTTTCACAACTTTGTACTAGTTACTCGTTGAATTTGAAAAAAAAAATTGTAAAATTACATTTTTTTCCCCGAACATTTGAAAAACATTTGAGGAATCAATACTGACTCATTTTTAGACGATGCGGCCTTTGCGTACGATAATTTTAAAAGCTGTATTCACTACTCGATCTAAGGCCATTTATGCGATTAAATCTCGATATTTTCTGCGAAGGTTATTAGGGTTACAAACAACAGCTTTTTTGAAAACTAGGCATGATCAAAAGTTAGAAAACCGTTGAAGTTTAAAAAACCTTTTGATTAATGTTTTTTACCAAAACTTAGAAAAGTGTTACAAAAAAAAACATGAGTTTTGAAAAAAAATGTTAATCGGTTCTTTCCTTCGGAAAAAACAGGAGTTTTGAAAAAAACTGTTTTTTGTAACCCTAATAACCTTCGTAGAAAATATCGAGAATTAATACCATAAGTCTTCTCAGATCGAGTAGTGAATACAGCTTGGGGGTATAGACTTTTAATTGATGCAATTAAAAATTATTGAAATTATGGTACGCAAAGGCCGAATCGTGTCCAATATGAGTCAGTATTGTTTCCTGAAATGTTTTAGAAATCCTTTAAAAAATTCAATCATTCGTTGCCGAGATATCGATGATCAAAAACAAAAGGATCCTTGCTCATTCAAAATCGGATACCTCAGCAAAAAATTGACGTAGAGAGACAAAAAAACCATATTGAAGCTAAATAAACAAGCTAACTGACCTATACATTCATTTAGCTGAAAAAAAAAATGCCCGTGGACCCCTGAAAAAAAAATGTGAAAAAAGTTTGTCTCGCGCTATTTCTTATGATGGCGCGATAAGTAGCTCCCACATTTCGCCAAAATATCTCAAAACTAGAAACTTCAAGCTACAAAATGTTTTTTTCCATCTCGATACAACCATTTCTTCACACAGATACAGCGCTTTGAAAAAAAAAACTTTAAAAACGTAAAAAAAATGCAGTTCCTTTAATTTTTTCGAGTAGTGTATTTTTACTTCTTAAGTTTTTTCAAGATATATATATATATAAACGGAGGATAGTGACCCATAGATCATCGAGTCCGAGGTGAAGACTCCCGAGCCACATTTCAACGATCGAGACATTCGTCTAATTGAGATTCGTGACCAGGCTTCGTCTTTCTCTTTTTATCGTTGGCGTCGTGGATACGATAGAAAAGGGGGCCGGCGCAGAGAGAAATAGGGATGGAGAAAAAGTGGGGTAGAGACAGTTCACTATTTCTTCATAATTTTTCCTGGTTGCGGTACCGCTCGCCGTATGTATGTATATACGTATGCACAAATTGTGACTTCGTTGCAAATATATGTGTGTATATATATATAAGAGACAAAGGCTCGATGTTGTCAGAGTCGTCGACCAAAGGGAATTCATGGAGTCGCCCTTGGACCGCGTTTGTGGCACGCAAGCCTGTGCAGATAAGCGCGGTCATAACGTCGCCGATCCGCCGTACGTGTTCTGTTAACGTTCTACTCCGGTAAACAAGGCGCGGAAATCGAATCGAACTTGACCTTCCCTCGCACTGACTCGACCTAGACGAAGGGGGTTAAAAAAATGTCTCTTGTCCGCGGAAGGTAAAACCGCCGTTTCAGTTTCACTTAAGGCGGTCCTCTAGTTTCTCGGGTCGAAAAAATCGATTTTTTTTTCTTCATAAATCACATCTACAACATGTGTAGAAAATGTGTGCCAAAGGATTTTTCGATATTCGAAGTGGTTCACAAGTTACGGCCCTGGAGAACTACGGCCCAGAAACTACTGCACCGATCTTGTTCAAATTTATACAGCATCTTTAATATGTTATAAGCCAGCGATTGGACTAGGATTGTCATGATTGCTTCGATAGTTTTTTTTGTACGAGCGAAAAACTTAAGCAAAAATGAGTAAAAAATAGAATGTAATTTTCAAAAGTGTATAAAAAAGTCAATTTTTGTAATTTAGAATTCACTCTAGTTCAATCGCTGGTCTTAAATATGAAGATTAAAATGCCGTTTGGTTTTTTGATTTCAGATAAGCAGAACAGCCGCAATCTTGGTCACCGTCAAGCGCCTCTTTTACTTGATGTCTTTCTGTCGGCCACTATAACGTTTATTCTATTATATATTTTGACTTCAAAAAATTTGTAAAGCTCATTTAAATGTTAATAAAGATTATGCAAAAACAATGAGATTGATTATTTCGATGCTTTGCCCGTAAAAAATTATTGAAAAAGCCGTAAAAAAACAGCCGAGAAACTAGAGGACCGCGTTAACTTGTCGACAAAAATCGCGTGTGTAAAAATACATCGATGACACGCCAGCCAGCGATTTCGTTTTTCTATTGAAATGTAATTAGAAATGGATGCGCCGCGTTCTAACGTCCACCTCGTACCAAAATATGTCGCAAATTGATGTATTAAAAAAAATCAAGCCTTTATTTAATGTACTAAAAAGTAGAAAATATTTGTTTTACCAAGTCACCTATATGTGACAATAAATAAAAGCTTGAGGCGCTCAAGTTTTTAAATGTTCAATAAATTTGACTAATTCAGCTTCATTATTTGTATTTAATTTGGCACAATAGTAATTAGAGAAATTATTATCACACGTTTGTACTCAGTTTTAGGATTTTTATTTGAGAAATCTAAGGTTGTTTTACAGTAAATTAAATACAGTTGATATGTTAACGGAATTATGTGAATTCAAGATTATATGTCTAAATTTTAAGCGCCCTTAACTTTTAATTATAGTCACATATAGGTGACTTGGTAAAAAATATAATTTTCTACTTTTTAGTACATTAATTTATTTTACTAGTTAGATGGTACTAGTAGTTTACTAGTTTACGAGTTTGTACGTTAGGAACATGGAATGCTTGTGAAAAATAACAAAGACTGTAATTCGGCATCATCCTACGACAAATTGCTGCACATAAACGTTTCACATACAAACACAGTCGGCTACGAATTTGTATGTGTTAGTCAAATTTTATATGGATGATTAGATATCGCTAATCGTACATGAAAAGTTAAAAATGTTGGTAAATATTTACAAGAAGGGCTCCAGTCCTAATCGGCTCAAAAAAAATGTTCGCCCGTTCCGGGCTACTCTGCAGTATAAAAATATGTTTTTTATGATGGGGGAGGGGTATTTTATTAAGAAAAAAAAATTTCCTATACAAACTCAAACAAACCTACTTGTAAAAAAGCACACGCGCATGCATACCCAAACCCACACACTCTCACATGCACCCAAAAAATCCACACAATGTCATTTGACCCACTTGATGTCTCCAAATCCGATTCCTCCATAATTAAAAAAAAATTATTTAAGCGTTTGGGGTTTGAAATAAGGGTTGAACTTGTCTTCCCCGACTTAAATATTATAAACAAAGTGCCCTGAAATACATCGACTTGGTACAAAATTTCTCAACCCATTTTCTAGCTGGAGCCCCACTTGTGAATATTCACCAAAATTTTATGTATATATAAGTGTTTAAGTTAAATCATGCATCGTCACCTTTTAGATGCATGTTTGCAAAATTTCAGAGCTCTAAGCAGTCGGGAAGTGGGTGAAATATCGATTTTCTGTTTTGCATCTCACAGAAACTAAAGTTAAGGTGGTACCTCCACAGAAGAGTTGAATTAAGAAATGGTTGAAATTTGACATATACGTTATTTAATACATTATCCAAACATCTGTGCAATTTGAATAAGTTTGACCACCCCAAACCTGAGATATTTATACTTAAAGTTGGCTTGGCTTACACGTAACAAATGCGTTATGATGGGCAAACAGAGCATCACTAATTCTATCATCAAAACGAAAATTAAGAAATTGATAAAAAACGAGGATAAGCTACAGTAAGATATCACGAATAATGTGAAAAAAAATGAGAATGTTTCACCATCTAGTTTCCAAGATATAACCATGAGAAGCCTTCACAATTTTGGTGCAAAGCCTGGCAAAGCCTGGAAAAAAAACCATTGGGGCAAAGCCTGGACAGTCCCGGCAAAAAGTTTACTGGCAATGGTCGATCAAAAACACAATACAAAATATATTTTACGGCAATAAATGATATCCATCGTATTATCTACTAGTACAGAGTCAATATTGCGTAGTTTTTAATTTTATTCATTACTAATTAAACCAATTATCAATCTTTTAAGCATGAACATGGTATGTAAACTTTTGGTTGAGATTTTCGCAGAGGAACTACCATAAATAAAAGCTTGTGAAAAAGGACACGCGAAAATGTCCTAACACGAGATCCTAAAAGAACGGGAACTGCGCCCACGGACGGTTAAATGAGTCACGTGATGAACAATTTCCGCGTTGAAACTACTGCAATTACGCATTGCGCGGATTTCCGTGACTGCCCTCATCGAGAGTCTTCAAAGGGGCGGGTGCATGGCTTCTTTAAGCTCGATTTTATGAATTATCGGATTGACCGGTTTCTGTATTTTTGTTTTTCGCTTTTTCTCTCGATGCCAAGCGCAAAGCTGCGCATGTAATATAGCCTCTTGCGGAGCACAGTTATACGGCCATTTTCCGTTCCACCGGGGTATGTGCCTCGTATGCGACTTTTCGTACACACGTATCGGGCATACGTGTATAACACTGGCACGTGAGCGGGCAGCTCGTGGCCGAGCTATTATCGCGTCTTACGCGCGAACAATGAAAATGACGAGGTGCAAAATGAAGTGCGGCGATCGTAAAAGTCAACGAGCTTCGTTTATTTTGCTCTCGCGCGACTACCTGTGCACACGTTTTCTCTCGTGTGATTTTACGATAAAAAGCCAGCGGTGTGTATCGTACAGAGACACGGCGTCGTTTAAGCAACGTAGTCGCTAATTTGGCGATGTGGACATCGCGGCCATTTTGACTTTTAGGTCTTCAACGTGGTGGGTCTACGGAGGTTAGAGCAGAAAAGTTCGGCTCTGAAATAAGTCTTCCACAAATTTATCGCAATGTTGTTTTCTATTTGTCTTCATTAAATGTATGCATTTTTTAATGAATAAGATTGTTAGCCACTTTTGGATAAGTGGATACAATTTTATCTACAATAAAAAAAATATCATTGTTTTTGCACTTTTCCTTTTGTTGTATTATTCTTCGTCACCGTAAACGAAATACGGAAAGCTCCACTGTACTGGCTATTACTATGATGGTGGATTTCTCCCGATCGGAGCGACACTGGCGGAAAGATCGGGTAGTACGGTGAAAAATGCACCTTTTCAAGATTGAGCGGGTATCCTGAGGTACAACCGTGCACAACACACGGCATTGGCACACGAGTATAAGTAATTTCGGTAATTTCATCAATTCCGCACCGCGGCTTAAACTCCAAACGTCAAAACAGTCGTATACGGCGTCGGTGTGGTTAAGGCCTTAGGCCACAGTAACGGGTATAAAATCATGTGTGAATTTAACACATTTTTTCGTACGAAAAAGTGATTTACTCATAAAATTAATTACACATCTATTTAGTATGAATATCAAGCGGTTAAAAAATATATATTTTTTTTTCGATGTACAAAATGGCCGACTACTCGAAACTTCTCGAAACAGCTTTTTTCCAATTAGCGTGACAAATAACTTCAACAATTTTCACTCGATTTACTTCAAATTTCAAAGTTATGTTAAATGAATGAAAATAATTTTTATTCGGTGTTTCTCTGTTACATTTTACAGTGTGCCAATTTGGCTTTCATTAATCAAACATGTGTGATGAGATCCTGGTAATTGTGTTAGGTTATTCTTGCGACAGTGAGGTGTTATTTATAGTTTTTTGATAACTAGCCTTATTGGTGCGGTATTTCGCGACTTGGAGTACGTAAAGTTATGTTCCTAATTGCATTTCGCAGAGAAGTACGTACGGAATTTCTGATTAATCGAAAACTTTTCATTTTATGAGCAATTATAACGAAATGTTTCACTGAAAATTCATCTCTTAAGTTCAAATACCTACAAGTTTTTAATAAAACAATATTTTTTAAAATTCTGTACGTACTTCTCTAGGTATTCTAATGTAAATTGACGAGAACTTTCGTTTTTTGTTCTAGGTAAGAAATTGTGGATGCTAAATGTCACGCCGCGGAGGGCACCAAAAAGATAAGAAAATAAAATATTAGTAGTCGGCCATTTTGTACATAAAAAAATATATATTTTCTAACAGCTTGATATTCATACTAAACAGATATGTAATGAATTTTATGAGTGAATCACTTTTTCATACGAAAAAAAATTGTTTAATTCGCACATGATTTTATACCCGTTACTGTGGCCTAAGGCCTTAAGTACGCCGTGCGGGCCTGGCGCCTGCGCAATAAGGATATTGTCCGTGACCTACTAGCGCCACGGGGAGAGGTGGAACTAAAGAAAGCGGTCAAAAAGCGTAGCATATTTATGTACGGTACGGGATAGGGGCGCCAGCCCTCTGGTTAGGATATAACGCGAATGCGTGAGAATTGTTGTCTCTGTCGCACACAACAACCCCCGATTGTAGCACCTCTAGCATCGAGCTTCGGCAATGGAACCATGTGAACTAACGGAGCAAGAAGACTAGAGGTAAGGAGTACGAATGCCTGCGGCGATCGCCATCCAAAAGCGACCGCGAAAATTCAGTTATTAGAGTTGGTGGTTCCACCGCGTGCGTCGCTGCTACATCACCGAACCGAAATGAACTGAGCGACAAGAACGCAACCGACGCTATCCGCCATCGATGATTCCTGCTTGTCGTCCATTTTGGAATTAAGTGTGTGCGGACCACGCGTATGTGGCGGACTAAACAATTTTGCGAATTGTTCTAGATTTAAGGGGTAAGATGCAGTCAAAGGCGTGAAAAAACGAGCATTTTCAATAAAAAATAGTTTTATAGTAATTAAGTTTGTTTTACAAAAGTGATTACACAGACTTTTTATGTTATATTTCAACTTGACTTGTACAAATTTTCAAAGACAAATATTGATTATTTATAAAAATATCGCCATCTTTGTCGGACCCCCTTGGCATGTAGTGCTTTGCGGTGAACATAAAATTTTACTGGATCATCTGAAATAAAAAAAACCAAAAAAAAAAATCAGTAGTTTATTAGAAAATCTAGTCCGACGATTTTTTTCAAAAATTAACAAAATGGCGGCTTCCGACAGATAACTTTCAATTTTTGACCAAAAAATCGCTCGTTTATTGTTAAAAAAAACAGAAATTTTCAACAAAAATGAAAATCACTCGATTAAAGACTAGTTTTTTATGGTATCAATAAGCACACCAAATTTCATCGAAATCCATCAAGTGGTTTTTGAATTATAGTCATCACCGACTTGAAAAACATAGTTTCGAGAAAAACGCGTTTAAAGTTTTTCGATGTGGATACGGTATTATATGTTCGTAAAATTTTAAGCTCGATGGATGAAGCTAAACTTTTTTTAATGTATTTTGATCCGCTGAGTCCGAATATCACCATTTTTTGCCGAAAAGTCGAGCATTCAACTGTTTAAAACGAAAGTATTCTTTATAAAACTTTACTAAAGTTCATCATTTTTTAGTAATACATTTTTGGACATTTCTGAAAGAGTTTTTCAATTTTACTCTCGATTTATGTATAGAAATACCAATTTGAAAATTACTTACGTCGAATCATCAATTCCTGGCCCATACAATAGGGCTTCTGCCGATGTGGCATCTTCCAAAATATCAATTTGTTGTTGTCTTCGAAGCATTCTACCTTCCCGGGTATTATCGTTTGCGCGTTTGTCAGCCGCTACCTGCTATGGGGACCCGACGCCCCTTCACTAATTGTGGGATATCCCGGAAACTATTCATCGGATTGACTTGAAATTTACAGGCAATATTTTCGAAACATCATACTTCAAGAAAATGTAAACAAAATCGATTTTTTTTTTTTAATTCTGACTGAATCTCACTCCTTAAGGTATTCCTTTCACGAACTCGAATATTCAACAAATAACTGATTTTCGTCTATAATCAAGTAAAAATACACCCCAGTATACTGGTAAAATTTTAAGCCAAGGTACCAAAAAAATGACGACCCTAGAAATCGTCTCATTTATACAGCGCTTTATAGAGACGTCACTTCGTTATTATTATTTATCTGTACAGCGTATCATGATGTGATAATTGGTAGATGTTTTGTCTAGATTCAAAATTCTTATGAATTTCGTGAGATTGATAAACTATTATCTCGTCATGAGAGGACATTTTCTAGCGCGGTCGGTCGACGACAATAATAATGGAAGGGAAATTAAAACGAAAGACAATAGGAAAAAATTAAAAATTATAAGATCGATTTATCTGCACAGTGTAATAACGTGTGAATATGAGGGGTGATCATTGGTAAAAGTTTTGTCTGAATTAAAAATTCTTATAAATTTTCTTTTGTCGATAAATAAACTTTGTTACTGCTTCCGCAACGAAAAAAAAAAAAACATTGACTTAATTTCTGTATTTCCTTATTATTCTTTATCTGTACAGCGAATCATAATTTGTACAAGTTTGTTCTGGATTCAAAATGATGAATTTTCTTGTGGCAATAAATAAATTTTGTTTGTCCTGCTTCCGCAACGACAAGAAACACTGATTTAATCTCTGTACTTCCTTATTATTCTTTATCTGTACAGTGAATCATAATTTGTGATGATTAGTAAAAGTTTTGTCTGGATTCAAAATGATAAATTTTCTTGTGTCAATAAATAAATTTTGTTTGTTACTGCTTCCGCAACGAAAAAAAAATATTATCTTAATTTCTGTACTTCCTTATTATTCACTATCTGTACAGCGACTCATAATTTGTGATAATATGTAAAAGTTTTGTCTGGATTCAAAATTATGAATTTTCTTGTGTCAATAAATAAATTTTATTTATAACTGCTTCCGCAACGAAAAAAAAACATTGCCTTAATTTCTGTATTTCGTGATTATTCTCTAAAACAAACTATATTATCTATGTGGGAATTCTATCTATATAGAAATTTCCTTCACCAACTGGTTTCAAGGTTAATTTGATCAAATTACCGCTCCATATGAAGAAGCAAAGAATGCTTTTTGCATATCGTACGGCACTGGTTTCACAATTAATGTGATCAAATTATCGCTCCATATGAAGTAGCAAAGGGTGCGTTCTGCATATCGTAGGGCACTGGTAAGCTGCTGACTTCAATTCGGTTCGGTAGGAGAGCAGCGCCACCCTTCTCATCTGAATTTTCACGGACGTTTCTTTGACACTGCGTTCATACTCCTTACCTCTAGTCTTCTTTTGGCGGAGTTTCCAAACCTGTATGTAAGACCGTGGTTTATCCTATTCTACGAGCACATTTGTTCATATTTACGGAGGCTTTTTCCACCATCGTGGAAAACCCGCTATTCCATTTCGGGTGAATTAACTCATTTGCACTGATGATTCGTTTTGTTAAATCAGCCATTTTGTATTTTGCAAATTCGAGGCCGGCTCTATTATTTGCGTCCAATGAGCCCGACAGCCCCCAACCCTCCCCCCGTGTAAGGTGAATCGAGAAATTCGTGTGCAAAAAAAGGGTGCCCGAAGGAATTAATTACCATGAAATACGAATTGATAATTACCAAAAAATTCGGAAGCTCTCGAGGCCGTTAACGCGTGTATAACTGTCGTTTATCCGATTAGCTACGACGATACGGGGACGGAATCGCGTGCAGTGGGGAACGGGGCATCCACTAACGTCAATTTAACGAGAGCAAAATCTCGTTGGGTTACCGACGAAGAATTCCGAGATACGAGACCCGTGTGTGCGTGTTGCCATAAATGTGGCATAAAGTCAGGCAATCGAGAGGTTTTGTTTCGCAACGCCGACCCCAGCGCCGCTGTGTGGATTTTAATGAATTCATTTCTTACATCTCGTTATCGAGGAACGGGATACAAAAGTTGATTTTTCCATGCCCTTCGGGGAGATCTTAACATCTCACGGTCGACTCTCATTAGGACCCCCACACTGTGCTCGACTCTGTGTTTGTTTTACTCTCCTTCCGTATTACGGAGCCTGGAGTACAGGAATTCACCATCGCATGCGAAGATGATGGAAAAAAACGTCCGTGGAATTGTCACACTCAGGCAGGGTCTAATTATGGCCGCAGCTTTCGCAAAACACGTGGAAATAGAGATAATGCGCAATTTCGTATAGTAACAATAATATAATTTATGGATAACTTGTCTTCGATTATGAACTTTTTGTCACTTCTACATTTTCCTGCTGCGCGTATTCACGATTTTCACATCCTGGAGGTGGCGCTCTTTCAATATGGCCGGTCAAAGAATAGCCTCAAACGTGGACAATTACTTATTCTTGATTTCCTGCGAGTTGGTTATTGGATTCACCTTTATGGTAGATTGTAAAGATGCTATGCAGTGAATAATTTATTTCCCACTCTTTTTTAGCTCTGTCAGCTCTGGATTTATATTTTTTAAGGTTATGAGAGTCACTCGCAGGTATCGAGGAGTGATTCTACTTTTGAAAGCATACTTTTAACAAGGGACGTATGAAATTATATGTATACATTGTATTTAACGGAAGTAACTTTAAGTATTGTTCGATTTATTATTTATAAAGATACAAACTTGGAACGAAAAAATCTTGTGGAGTGACTTCAAACTTGCCTTGATGCCCTAAAGGGAGTCATTTGCAGAGCCAACCACCACTATTTTGAAAAGACTTTATCTCTAGGTGTCTTATGGCACGACAATTCGCTTTTATTAGCCATCTTGCACCCTGGAACCCTTTAGAATCACGAGGAATTTATTATTTTTTCAAATTTGACCATTCTTATCAATGTATTTTGACAAATTTTACTATACTAATAGAGCTTCTGCCTTAGGCCGCGAGAGGCGCCGCGACTTTTGAGGATCGCGAATTGCCGCATACTCAATCGTACATAACAAACTATTGCGTACGACAAAATATCGGAAGAAACGAGTAAAGCACAATCTTAAGGGGTTAGCATGAGCTAGAAATGGCAGAACAGATATTCCATTGCATGGTTTTTAAAATTAATTTGTTAATAACAAATGTTGTTTTGTCGAAAGTAATTATTTTTCCACATCTTGCGCTTTCCGTGAGTTTTAAAATATGAAAAAAGTATCCGGTCATACGAAAGTTTTATTACTATATTAAGAGAACATTTTTTCATCGGCTCAGCAACGGCGGCACTTTGTTTAAAAAATAGTAACTTAATACTTCGATAATATTTTTCAATTTAAAAAACTCAAACGCGGCAAAACTACGCATTAATTGTGTGCAAAAACCCGATCTCGTCATCCTAAAACTCTCATCAGATAAACATAAAAAACAACCTGTTTTTTGGGCCCTAGGCTTATGCAGACTCGTTAATGGGGAAAAAATCGGGCACGTGCCTGACGCAGTATGCAATTGTGAGTTATATAATGCCACGCACCCGAAGCGTCTCGATCGCAGCGCCACCAAAATCCAGCTTCATTATAGGTGACACTTTCTACCATTGATATTCTGTCGAGTTACGAGACCTGTATGTAAAACCGTGGTCAGAACTCCATATTCCGATCTGTCCATAAAATTTAGATAATCATTGACGCTGCTGTTCACTTGAGCCGATATACTATATATAGTAGCACGGAAAAGTTTTCAACCAAACAATTTTCATTGCATGTTACATCATTATACGGCAATCCTTGGTATATCCACATCGATAAACCGAAGGATCTGATATGCTGATAATTAACGAAAGTGTAACATTACTTCGAATAACGCATTTATCATAACACTGTTATTAACAGGCTGAAGGTGTTGCGCCAAATATTTTTGAGACGGTAAAACAATGAGTACATTCCCCTATATTAGCGTAGACAGCATTTTTTCTGGGACCGGGGGGTTTCGGCCTGATGAAAAAGTGGTTTCGTACACAAGAATTTTTTTGCAAATAAAATTTACATGATAGTCGATAATCACGCAACACATGAAATAATCAAAAGCTTATTACATGTTCATGTTAACATTGAGATCAAACTCTTGCAATACCTTAAAAAATGATCAATTAGTTTTTCATCTTTCTTTAATCCAGTTAGCAGTCTTGAAACTTTACTTTTAGTAGGTACACAATTGAATAAGTCTTATCTATTTTGTTCCTGCAAATCAGCCCAACACTTTTGAAGTTGGAATTTTTTGGAACAATGTCATTCTCTATGTTCAGTAGTGGCATATTAGAGGATCGTTCCTGAAGCATTGTGCTTTTAAGCCACGCTTTCATCAGCCTCATGACAGGAAAACTCCTCTCACAGCCGGCGGAACTCATTGGGAGTACTATTGGTGGTTGGAAAAGTTTATATAAGTTAGGGCAGTACCCCTTTCTAATAAGCTTTCTCAAATTTCCAGCAATCATTTCATTATTTTTTAATAAAAGTATGTTTTTCTTGACCATCGCTTCAGTTCCTAAGCTGAGGTATAAATTATTAAGATTTAAAAATAATTATTGATGAAATCCTCTCCGTTATTCATATTCAACTAAAAAAATTCTTCAACTTCATGAGCTGACGGTAGATTGTCAAATTGTCGCTTTAGATTTACAATGATATTATCCATTATTTGGTATTATAAATCTTGATCTTCCAGTATTCTTCTGGTTGTGTATCGACGGGCAAATCTAGTGTATTGGTTTTGCCCGCAGCTAGCTTAGTTATGAAATATGAATATATATTTAATTTACGTAATGAAATAGCTACTTTTTATACAAGTTACAAAATTTCGATGCAGGAAATAGTTCAAGTTTTATTAAATGATTTCTTTATACCTGCTTGGGTGGAACAGATCAAATGAATCAATTATTTGGATTTAACTCTTTTGAACCGATTTTTTGTGGAGGAGCACCGGGATTTCCGGGGGGGGGGGCATGCCTAGAGCTTGGACTATCCGAGCTTTTTTAATTACCGGTATTATTTCGATATCAACAAGTTTTAATATCGGATTACCGGTATTTCGATATTTTCCGATATTTATAGGACACCTTGATGAAAAATGTTAGAAGCTTGAAAGTGAAGATGGAAGTTGTAGAAATAATATTGTCCAGCTCAGTGAAAATGCAGTATTTATTAAAAATCACCGTCTTTTATTGAGCTCCTCATTTATTATACATTTCTTAAACATACTCTGCTATGTTCTTAAATATATCCGACCCAAAATGAAACAATTAAACATACAAAAACCAAAAATAGGATCTTTTATGCAAATAAAAAAGTAGTAAACAAGCAAAATAAAAGTTAGGAAGTTTTATAAATGTCAGCGCAGTAGTAGCTACCAGAATGCAAACAAATGGCACAGCTTGTGGCAGGCAGGCAACAGCATCGTCAACTTAGTTAACGAAATTGAGATTGTTGAAACAATGACCACAAAAAACAGAAAACAGTTTCGTCTGTCCGAGACGGCCTTATCTTATTGCAAGTGTAGGCCGCGGAAGAAAGGGCCCTTCCTGATTCCACACACGTTCATAAATAAGTTAACACTCCGAAAATATTTAATGTAGGTAATAATATTTCAAGGCTGTTAAGCCTAGTAAAAAAACAAGTAAAAGTACCTTAAATGGAAATAATAACAATTAGAATGATATTTTTGTAAAAAAAAGTTGTTAGAAGTTGTGCAAATAAAACTCGATTTGATTGATTGGCAATGAGGATGATATTTTTATCTTTTCAACTCTGATATCGAAACGTCGGTATTAGTCGAGTCCAAAATCGGGTTTCAAAATCGAAGTTTTGGTCCAATATTCCGGATTTTCGATATTGTCGAAAAACCGGTATCCATGCTCAAATCGTGCCAACCCCTGCCTCTCCTGTCTATGCCAATGTTCCTCATCGATATCACAAACCCTGAGAAGTTTCTCCCACATTTGAGTGCTTCTTTTCGCCTATGCGAGCGTCAGTTCTAAACATACATGCATTTGCACCCCACTTCATATGCGTACGCTGTTTGGTAAACCTACACGTATGAATCCGTCTGCCAATATGTCCCTAACCTCAATTTACTAAGGTTATAGGTAGTGAACACTAGCGGAACGTCTTCTAATTACAGTTTAGTCTACCGGGTGTAGAAGTATGAAATCGGAATTTCCCTATAGATGGTGCTAGCCATCAGTTTAGGGACCGTAAGACCGCTTCTGCAGCGCCATCATCTCCCTCTCACAGCTGACGAAGATTTTCAACACACAACAACCCAAGTTCCCTACACCGGTATATTTTTCTATAACCTTAAACATGTCAAGTTTCGTGCCTACGAACTACGATTTGCGGACAGCATTGGTTTTCTGTTATCATTTGAAGAAAACTGCTGCAGAATCGCATCGAACGCTTGTCGAAGCTTACGGTGAACATGCTCTTGGTAAAACAGTGTTTCGAGTGGTTCAAAAAATTCAAAAGTGGTGATTTTCGTGGGAAAAAGTTCGCAGACAACGAATTGCAAGCCTTATTGGATGAAGATGATACTCAAAGTCAACAAGAACTCGCGGATCAATTGAATGTGACGCAGAAAGCCATCTCCATTTGTTTGAAAGACCGGAATATGGAAAAAGGCAACACAAAGTCATTTTGCTCCATGATAATGCTCCATCACACACAGCAAAACGGGTCAGGGAAACGATCGAGGCGTTCAGTTGGGAAATACTAGCGCATGCGGCTTATTCTCCAGACTTGGCTCCGTCCGATTATCATCTATTCGCATCAATGGGACACGCTTTCGTTAAACAACGCTTCAATTCGTATGAAAATGTACGAAAATGGCTCGACAACTGGTTCGCTTCAAAAGAACTGTTTTTTTGGCGTGGCATTCATAAACTGCCGGAGAGGTGGGAAAATGTGTAAATAGCAATGGAGATTATTTTGAATAAAATATTTTTTATCATTTTCAAACAACAGACGTGTAGTTTTTACAAAAAAATTCTGGTTTCATACTTCTACACCTGGTACGTATAGATGTACCATATCAGCCCAAGTCGACTGTGGTGCCGTTTGGATGGAACTCATTCCCACATTTTTACAGATCGACTCGCACACGGAGCTCTTTCTCTCTCTCTCTATGACCTCTCTAATCTCTATGGACCTCTATCATTGTTTTTCCGCAGACTTCTTGCAAGAAAAACGGCAAAAAGAGAGACAGACGGGGCTTCTGATCGCGTGTCCACGGTGTACTCGACTCTGTTTCGCTTCGAAGACACGGGGAGGCGCTTCTTGGGACTATAACGGTAGACGCGGAGATTCAAATGCCCGCACGAGCGATATCAAGAACGGACGATTGCACCTTACCTCTCGGGCCAAGGCATTTCCTCCTTAGCTTTTTATACTCACGACTGTTTTTTTCACAAAAACAATGAGTTTTAACAAATTTTAATCGCATTTTTATA
Source organism: Ophion ellenae (assembly GCA_963210295.1). Lineage (NCBI taxonomy): Eukaryota > Metazoa > Arthropoda > Insecta > Hymenoptera > Ichneumonidae > Ophion > Ophion ellenae. Next base: position 16,843,828 of record OY723393.1, on the reverse strand, counting down.
CCCCATATTCTTTTCACGCCCTACCCCAAGAATTTTACAATGCGATAACTTGTATTCGAATTGTAAAATCAATTGTAAATTGTAAAATTGTATTTCGAGTTGTAAAATCGCGAATTTTTATTACGAATTAAGACCGTGATGTTTCAAACCCCTGGAACATTCCACTTGGCCCAACTTCTCGAAACTCGAGTGCAAAAAATCTTGAAGAGACGGCGGGGTTAAAAACAAGATAAAAACGGCATGTTTACCTGAAGATAGGGACTCGCAGCGGACAGGACTAGGCGATGTGCCAAAAATCTCTGTCCCCCTGAGCAGCACAGAGCTACATCAGCGAATCTTTGCGACACCATCGCTTCTCTCAGCAGGTCACCGACTTCTGGTATTCGTCCCGATACTCTTATCACTTCACCCATCATACTAACTGCACGGTCATTAAATGATGATATCTATGGGTATCGCGGGACAGCCACCGCACTATGTACCGTTGAGCACGATTATTCACGATCTTTCGACATCGCGATTGTAATGCGCGTATGCACGTATTTCCATCTTCGAACACAGTCAACAGAAGCCGACAAGCAACAATTCTCCTGATCTCGCCGCACTTGATACACGTGGTCGAAGCCAATCAATCGCTATTCCCTTCACCATCTTTTTTGTAATCACTTCCGCATAAACACATTTTTTCACCATTTATTGACAAACCTCACGAAAAAAAATAAATATAAGTTTAACAACTTCGTGACAGTTATATATATTTATGAATATTTGTTAACCTATTTATTCAAATGTTGTCATATAAACATTTGTTTATTCTTACTACTTCAGCGATTTTTCCGTTTAATCAACGGGATGCAACACTTTTTTTTTAGCATCCCGTTTTTTAAACTAATCCCAGCGGGGTAATCATTTTTATTATTTTTTTAATCATGGCGAATACTATTTAAGGAACAATAAACATTTTTGCCCTATTTTATGTGCTATTGTGGATGTAATTCGATAAGATCGGGTATGTGACTTTTTGCTCGAATCGTTATCGTGTTCGCGTTCGCGTTACGTCTGACCGGTTGCGTCTGTTCGACCGTATACGACTCTCGCAGGTCGACTGGCACCTGAACACCTTCCCTCATCAGAGCAAACCTCTCCGCTGTGTTCCGTGAGGCTGCTGTGCCACCTTGCATAGCTCCTCTCCGTTCGCTATCTTTGTGTCTTTCTCTCTTTATCTCGGTCTCTCTCTCGCTCCCTCTCTCGCTCTCTTGCTCTCTTTACCGTCCAAGAGAGTTCCCGATCCGATACACATAACCTTCCTTCTTTTTTTTCACCTTCTCGCGAGTCTTTTCGTCATTCCAGAAAAGTTCTCTCTCCCGAGGCCAGCGGACATCGGAGAGTCAACAATCAAACGGGAGTTCTCGAGAACGTTAACCAGTGCTAATCTAATTCGGCGTCTTGGGCGCGATATTTCAAACACACGTTTTACCTTGAATTAATGCAGAAAGTTGACTTTTCGGAACGTAACACGAAGGTTTTTTTTGTAGTTTTTATGAAAGACGCACGAGTGTGTCTAGCTATTAGCATACCAAAACGTAAACGATCCATCCGTTATAAGCTCTGTCTAATGAAGATTTGGTGTGTTTATTCTCATTGCCGTTTTACCCTCTGGACAAAAAATCATTTTTATAGTCTGTCTGCAAAGATTGGGAAATTAATTTTCCGGGTGACATTGAAAAAAAGGTCAAATACGCCTTGGACTAATAATTATATTAGGCTTACTTAATAATTATATTAAGACTATTCATTATATTAGCCTGGTAGCTACGCACTTAATTGCACTATTGAATACCTTCAAAAGGTTTACGAATTAATTTGTTGTTTAATAGACATTTTTCAAATATAAATTTTATTTCTGAAATATCGATAATTGTCGATAGTCAAAACGAAACGGTTATCGGGGTGTGTTTAAAATATGGTACACAGAACCAAGTGAAAAACCGGATTTCTATTATTTTGGGTCACAAGTACTCATTTTACGGCGACCATTACATTTTACTTGAAAGTACTAACTCAATGATATTTTTGAGAGTGAACGCCGATTTTGAAACCAAAACTTAGCAAGTAAAAATTTGGGCTCGGATTTATTGCTGCGTTCAACTAGTTGATTTACGCGACATCCCAACGCAAATGCTTGCACTAACAGCGACTGGATACGAGCGCCACCGCGGGTGCGTCAACCGTACAACTAATTTCTGTCCGACAACTAATACCGCATTTCTCAATTTTTCCCATTAGCGTGATGTTAACCACATCCTCTCTCGCTACTATTGCTACCTCCCCGCCGACTCAAATCACTGGTCATTCCGATTATATTGTTTGAGCCAAAGAGCTAAGAGAAACAAGACGGAGCACACAAATGCTATGCGAATTGGACGAAAGTCCAGTCGTAAAAAGTGTCGCCTCAAGATGGTCACTCACTGGCGCCCGATTTGAATCATTTTTCTGCATTGCAGCTTGGTTGAGTCACTGGAAGTACCTGTTAACTTTTAACTGCTTGTGTCATTTCACGAGCCTGGCAATGCATGATGAAGCTTTTGACATTAAGGGGTTACACCTAGTTGGAATTTCTGAAAAAATCGATTTTTCGTTTTCGACGGATTCTTATAATATAACCTTTCAAAAATATTCTCTGAAAATTTCAAGTCGGTCCGTTGAAAATTGGGGGAGTTATGAGCGCTTTTATCTGCGTATTTTATCTACGTGTATACCTGACGTAAAACTTTAAACGCGTTTCACTCGGAATTACTTTTTCGGAATCGGTGACCAAAATATCTCAAAAACAACTAAACCGTTCTGCTTCAAATTGCACAGACATTTTTTGTATATCAAAAGGCAGTCTGTAATCGAAGGATTTTTTTTCAATGCGTACTTTTTTTGTTATAAAGGAAAATGGTGTTTTTTTTCACCGAAATTTCGACGCTCACTTTCGATAGGCGACCATTTTTTCAAAAATTATTGTTTATTGAACCGCGAAGGACCTTTTTTGCACAGCGGTCTGTGCAATTTACTGTATCTCCATAGTTTATAAACATTTCCCAATAAAAAAATTGTCAAAGATACTTGAAATGATATCCTTTACTATGAGAAAAAAATCTGCACCCATTTTCCAAAAAAAAAATTCACGGAAACATATTTTTTGCAACAATAAGTTGCGGTTGGCCAACATGGTGTCACTCCTCTGGCGCATCTATCATGCCTGTGGATCTCACATGTCGAGAGGAACGCAGAGGGATGATGCCAGAGGAATAACGATCTTTTAATAATAACTCTAAGATCGTCAAATATATTTTTTATTTGTATTTTCGTGCAATAAACATAAAAAGAAAAGTAAAAAGAGAATATAACCTAAGTGTAACCTAAAAATACGAATGTAATGTTCAATATTTTTTGCTCTCCGATATTTCGGGGAGCCAAACTGCGACAAAATCAAACAAAAACAGAACATAAAAACGATGAAGCTGAAAATAAAAATAAAATAAAGTTCGAGTTGAAAAGCAAAAATAAACCAAATACGAATGAACCAAAAACCCGTCAAAAGAGACTAAATATATATTTTTGTATTTTTACATGATTAATAAAAGATTATTTGTTTGATTTTTATTTTATTTCTTAATATTGTACCCAAAATAATATTTTTAGAACGGAAAAAGAATTCTCGAGTGTTCAATAACTGGGACATGCCTGTTCAATATTAGGGACATAGGCACTTCCAGTGTTCAATAATTGGGACATTTGCATGCTTCACATTGTTATTCTTTTTTATTCATTTGAAATCATTAAAAAATAATTTAAAGAGTGATTTTTCGAAAGTAGAAATATCAAAGTATAATTTGAACATGAAAGCGATGCTTTTTTTCTTGATTTTATATTTTTTTCTCACCAAATTCAATCCCCCAGATCCTTAGCTGTTCAATAATTAGGACATTTACCTTACGCACTTTCAATACTTCGATTACTTTACACCACCTACAAGCGCTTTTAATTTTCGCCACTAGAGGCGCGGCAATCTACTTGCACCTTCCCTATTGGAGACGCTCGTTCGTTCCGAAAAGGAGTTTTATGGTCGCCATATACACATTATCGAGAATATTACAAGGTGAGTGAACTGTTTAACGGCAACACAACCGCGCGTTACTCTAACCTCGTGCGAAGATCTTTATTCTCGAGTTTTTACACCTTTTTACGCCGATAACCACACACGTAGGACGTGAACGCATCCGAAACGCGACAAGCATGCACGATCATTCTCGTTTCGGGCGTCTTTTCTCTCTCCTTCTCTCCTCCGCTCCGCGCTCCCTTCTTCGTCTCTTCTGAAAAGTAAATTCGTCTCGTTTGGATTATCGTCACATTGCTATACTTACGGGTCCCCGAGTGATGTTTAAAGAACGAAAGCCTTTTTTACACTTCTACCGTCACGCTACGTATACAGTTATTACCATACCCATTACTGGGGATTCCCATTAGCACGTATTCCTCGCACACACGGTAGACTTCGAAAATCTCGCATTTGCCGCACGAATATATCGGACGATATTGGTTTCCTGATTTACTTGCGCGCGCAAGTACCGTTTTTTTGTCTCCTAGAGAAACGTGACCGTCATGTAAAAAAAGCATAGCACATCGTTGAATCACAGAAGAAATAAACATCGCAAATTTCCCAAAATTGACATGCACTTTCCTTACGGAGAGCGGATCGGTTTGCAAAAACTCGTTCACCATGACGAAGCACCCGCGAGCGCTTTTTTTTCGCTAGTGTAAAATGTTGCCAAAACGAAAGAGCCCGGATGGCGTTATTGGTACGTGGCGCCCCAGGTGCCAGTCCTACGAATCTACTCCTCTCATTTGCATTCTCGTTTTTATTTATTTATTCATTTATTTATATCTCGTTCGACTTTCTGGACTCTGTGACAAAAGCGAAATGCGATAGTCCGTCAAGATTACAGGTTTGCCGACTCGTATCTGGACCGGTACACATTTTAATACGCATACGCACGAAAATTGAATATTTATGTGGCAGTTTCGATTTCATTATGCTAATGAAGATCATTGTCGCTCCGCGAGTTATGTGTGATATGTTGTAGTTATAAGATCGTCGTAACGGCTGAAATTGTCTCGTAAGTTTCACGATTCTTTCATTAAGGGGTCTGCATAGGCTTGGGGCATAAAAAACCGGTTGATTGCCGATATTTTTTTACCGATGAAGTGATGGGATGACGAGGTCGGGATTTTACACAGAGTTGATACATAGTCTTGGCAAGCTTGGGTTTTTTAAGTTGAAAAATATTGATATACAATGAAGTTATTATTATTGAAACAAAGTGCCGCCGTTGCTGCGTGGCCTATCGGTGTAAGTTCTGGCTATTAGGATTATCTGGAAAGAAAAATAAGAATTTACTTTCAGTGTAATAATAAAGCTATCGTATGATCGGATACTTTTCTGAAATTTTCAAATTACGAAAACGACAAGCTCAGTAGAATAAAAGTTGGCTTTTCAACAGCTTTAAAAAATCATTTGTTATTATAAAGCGATGAAAATATGAAAAAGTCATTTGGTTATACGATAGAAAATGTTATAAACTATCCTCTGTCTTTTTTTTCGTTTATTTTTTAAATTACCCGAAATTTCGCCGTTAAATCGTCACAACTTTTATGATTGTGGTTTTAGTAGCACGAAATAACTTTTGTTGTATTCTGCAATGTATATTTGTTATAAATAAATCATTTTTTGATACAATTGGTTTCAAGAAAACGACTCATGAGCTTCAAAAATCTTAAGAATGTGTAAATGTATGAAAAATGTCAACTTCTAAATTCATTAAAATAAAAAATTATTCTCTTTGTTTTGACCACGTAATAAATGGTTTCTATGACATGTAGCATACCGTTGGAAAGGGTAAGAGCTACATAACTTTTTAAAACAATGCCAAGTTCAAAATAGCTTTTAGTTTTGTTTATAATGAATTTAGAAGTTGACATTTTTCAAACATTGATGCATTTTTAAGACTTTGAAAGCTCATGAGCACGGTCGTACATACAGGTCTGGAAACGAAGCCAGATTTCAATGGAGTCGTGAGGCAGCGTTACGAGCTTCACTTTTCATTCCGCTCGCCGCCACCGCCGTCGCTACTATCGGCGAGTACCTCCCACCCACGGTCTTCTGTGATCTCTCCCTTCGCCCCTTGCCTTGTCTTAGACCGTGCCCCGTGCCATTTATTACTTCATTTTTTATTACAACGTTCTCGATAACCTCTGTTCGCGTCAACGAGCATTTGTAGTTTGAAAAATATTCATAAAGCTGGCGAAGGTGGACCGTTGTTTCAGGGCTTTCTAAACTGACGAACCAATAAAGGTATTTGTATATTCAACATTCCATGTGTTGCGTATTTTTTTCCTTTCGTCATCGAAAGAAACTCGGAATAAAATTCGAATAAAAATCCATTCCACTCGAAAAAGGTAAGTATTTTCATTTATTTTTACAATTTTTATATTGGTCTTCTTCCAGCCATACAGGATCTTCGCCTTTTTACAAGCCCCACTTCTATTCTCTTCCACAATCCCCCGTCCTTATTCCACAATCCTTTCTCATCTACCTCTATTCCCCCTTCGTCCCCCGCGAAAAAGGTAATGTACATTTCGGATCATCGAGAAGAGTGAGAGAGACGGATGGGAGCTGTTCTGTCCTTGTCGCAGACGTACACGCCGATAGCAATGCCACGTAGTGGCGAAAATTGGAAACAAACATGGGTTCGTTAACAGTGCCGACCCCCACCATGGTCGTTTCCAGACCTGTATGTAAGACCGTGCTCATGAGTCATTTTCTTGAAATCAATTTTGTCAAATAATGATTTATTTATAACAAACGTACATTGCAGAATACAACCAAAGTTATTTCGTGCTGTTGCAACCACAAACAAAGAAGTTTAACGACGATTTAAAGTCGAAATTTCGGATAATAAAAAAAAATCACACCTAAATTGTTTAAGTTTGAGGCATACATTGACCAGCCATATTGAAATATCGCTGCGCCACCTCTAGAACGCGAAAATCGTGAATTGAACTTTGGCCTCTAGGGATGTAACGATACTTGTTTTAGCCGACATGATACCGATAATTGTATCAACGTATTGGCGATACCGATACCGATACCGATACAATTTACAAGAAAACTTGATATAATAAAAATTGTTCTTTTTGTACACTAACCAATGACCTAAACATTAAAAAGGTACTGAAGTAAGAAGATGAAAATGTGCAAAATTATTTACCTACCTTCCAGAAGCGAAAGGAGTGTCAAAATCAAACAGAAATATATTTAGTCTTGTATTTATTATTAATTTAAAGTTTAGTGCTTGACGTAATCTAAACTTGAAATTGTACTAATTGAACTTGAAATTGGATTGAACTCTAAAAAGACAGGTTTCTACAGGGTTTTAACGTAAGTAGCTTTTAGCTGTGATGTAGATAGTCAATAATCAAACTTGACCTTAGGGAGGTTTTTGTTAAAAAAGCAGAGCTCATTAAGGTTATTTGCTGACAATCGGTTGCGCAAATAATTTAGAATAAGACCCGCAGTTGAAAAAAGGTCGCTCTGAAGCAACCGAGGTCAATGGATAGGATAGATATCTTTCGCGCGCCAATCTTGCTGCGCGAAAACCATCGCAACAAAGAGCGCGATATTGTCGTAGCCCTATACTAAGCATTTAGCCCGGAGGTACGTGCACTCGCAATCACGAGGCAGGCGACGATTTTTACATAACATTAGTATGTTATTTGTAATCACATAACATTATTATGTTTTTTTGTAATTACATAACATTAGTATGTTTATTATAGCAAATACAAATCTGTCTCAATAAAACTGCCATTCTCTGTTAAGGGGTAAGGGCACAGTCGAATTTTAAAAAAATCGATTTTTTTCATCAAAATGGTGCTTTATCATCATAAGAATAAGTTACTATTCGATTTATAGCAAGAAACTTTTTTTTCACCGACTTTGAGCGTATAGCGTAAGCCCACCTCTGGTACGGCCATAGAGTACTCAAACTTTAAACGCGTTTTTCTCGAAACAGCTTTTTTCCAATTGGCGTGACAAATAACTTCAACAATTTTCACTCGATTTACTTCAAATTTAAAAGTAATGTTCCTCATTGCATTTCGCAGAGAAGTACGTACGGAATTTCTGATTACAGTAGAACCTCGATTATCCGAACCAATTGGGACCGAGACTAGTTCGGATAATCGAAATGTGGGTTTTTTGGGACGAGATCATAAACAATACCTTTTCACATAAAAACAGTACATACATATATATTAAAATGTGACATACATATTAACGTTAAAATATATATAAACATGTGTGTGTGTGTGTATGTATGTGTGTGTGTGTGTGTGTGTGTGTTTGTGTGTGTGTGTGCGTGTGCGTGTGCGCGCGCGTGTGTGTGTGTGTGTGTGTGTGTGTGTGTGTGTGTTCTAAACACCTGAAAAAAGTCGAATGCCTTTTTAAATATTTTTTTCATAAAATCGTCCATTTTTAACGCTGTAACGCGTTTTTGAGCGGCTAAGTCTCGCAGCCGTTTGAGAAGGAGAAGTTGCGTTGGGTTGCTCATTGTTGCTCACGGCGGTGGCAGCGAGCAACAATGTATTGTTCGCGCCAACGTTCGGATAATTGAGCGTTCGGATAAACTAAATCATCGTTCGGATAATTGAGGGTTCGGATAATCGAGGTTCTACTGTAATAGAAAACTTTTTATTTTATGAGTAGTTTTATATGAAATTTTTCACTGAAAATTCATTGAAATACGTACCACTCAATTCAAATGCCAACAACTTTTGAATAAAACAATATTTTTCAAATTTCGTACGTACTTCTCCAGGTATTCTAATATAGATTGACAAGAATTTTTGTTTTTTGTTCTAAGTAAAAAATTGTGGATGCTAAATGTCACGCCGCGGAGCGCCTAAAAAAGATAACGGAAGAAAATATTAGTAGTCAGCCATTTTGAACATCGAAAAAAAAATTCTAACAGCTTGATACTCATACTGAATAGATGTGTAATTAATTTTGAGTGTATCGCTTTTTCATACGAAAAAAATGGTTAAATTCGCACATGATTTTATACCAGTTACTGTGGTCTGACCCCTTAACACTACTTTTATTTCACCATAAACTTTATTATCCGCATTTTCGATTATGTGTACTACCCCCGGTCTCAATTAGTCCGGATAATCGGGTTTCTACTGTACACGAACACGCACGCAGAGCGAGTAATTGTACATTTTTTCGCATAGCCCGGGTAAATTTCGATCTCGCTCCATATTATCGTCAAGGCTCTTTATTCTCGTAAGCATTTCTCCATTACCTTCACACTCACGATATCATAAAGAAATAAATTCCGCCTACAATTTTCGGGGTTTTCTTCTATCCGACAAGCATGTAATTAAATTAAAAAGCTACGATTTTTTCTGACGCTCGGAACTTTTGTCAGGCTCCTTCGAGCCGTTTTTCTTGGATTTTCCTTTAGTCGCGCGAGGCTCTGCCGATTTTGTTGTAACGACCTGAAGAACGAAAAAAACGGGGCGAATACAATTGCGGAATGATATATTGCATCATCGTAATAATTGTGGAGGTTAATAATCGTAAAATCAAAGGGCTCGTAATTTTTTCCGATTCCGTTGGGACAAAACTTTTGAGGCTGTATTTCGAGAATATTTGTCTCTGTTACGAGCGCCTCGACTACGTATCAAGGGGCGCCACCGCTTGGAGAATACAATGTCGAACTTTGCGGGAAGGTCCTTCGTGTTTTTGGTGAGATTTTTTCATGCCGCTCTTGTCCGATCGGTTCTTGGCCCATGCGTCTCTCTCCTCCCACCAGATCCGCTGGTACTCGTTTGCTATCAGCTGATTCATGCACGGTCTGCACTCCCTTTGCAAAGAAAACGAAAATTCACGTTCACGATTGCGCGTTCCGTATTCGATCGACGGATCTCATAACCTAAAAAATCTATTTGACTTCCGACAGCGTCGAAAATGCCATTTTTTCTTCATCTCAAAAACAGAATGAGAATCAATCGCTTGCAATGTTGTAAAGAAGAACACCGGGAATTAACCTTTCGTACGAGGGTGTGAAAACTTTGCTCGCCCGTGCGTAATCGGACGATATAATATTGTCCGGTCGCTTCGCGAGCACCGCGGGTGTCCAACCTTTAGTGACGCTGTTTCCTTTTTCACTCGGCATCACCTTGCGCCACTACTCTTTTCATCTACATATAAACGTATTAAAAAAAACAACCTCAAAAATATATTGATGGATGTGCGTGTCGCGAAATGTATTCTATCGTTTTTGAAGCGTTGAATTATCGATGCAGAACGTCAAATTATTACGAGGCGAGTAAGAGCGACTTCCTAAACCTACGCACACGCGCACGCGAAAGTTGTTTTATCGTGTCTCAAATCTCCCGAAATTACACACGTCACGTCGAATCAACATTAATCATGTTTTCGCATCGAATCGTGCGAATCTCTCTACTCCAGATTTTCTAACGTCTTATAATATGCAAATGTATATTATACTCTCACACACACACACACATGTAAACGGAAATAAATGATCATAATGAAGTGGGCCGAATAAAATTGAAAATACGATCGAGATATCGAAATATGTGATGATTGCGATTATCGTTTTTTTGCGGTTATATTTGTGAATGTGCACTTGTGTATAGCTTCGAAAAGTGTCCACCTCGGGCTCGCTCAACCACGTATTCGATTACGATATCGATCTTAACAATAATTCTAGTGTGAGCCAGCGTTTTTTGCTTCAAGCCCTCGGGAGAGCACCTTTCTTTCCGGGAACGAGCACGATGCTCCTTTCTACATTAAATGCTCATATATATATGAGGTATTCCACGTGAATCCGGTGGACTTTTTCCGTGACCCCCGCCAATTCGATTTATTTATTTTTATCTGATTCCATTGACTCTGAAAGACATCCGGAATTTTTCTTACATTTTTCAAAACAAACCTTATTCAAAAAAAAAGTTTCTCCGAAAAAACGCCCCGATTAAAAAAATCTGAAAAAATTCCCAAAAATGCGTGGTTGTATGTAAAAAATTTCAAGCTATGACCCGCAGTGGAAGTATGATTTTTTCTGTGCTTTCTGAGCGACTAACGTTAAAAAAAATCATACATTTTTTTGACCATTTTTGAATAGCCAAATGGTAATTAAAAAATGGTCAAAAAATTCATTGTGGGTATCAAAATATTCAAGTATTCGCCCGAAGTTAGCGGTTCTTGAATTTTTCGGATTTTTTTAAACGTTAATCGCTCATAAAGCGCAGAAAAAAATCATACTTCCACTGCGGGTGACAGCTTAAAAATGTTTATATATAATCACGCATTTTTGGGATTTTTTTCAGATTTTTAAATCGGCGCGGTCTTTTTCGGATTTTTTTTTTTTGACTAAGGGTTGTTTCGAAAAATGTTTAAAAAATCAGGGTGTCTTTTAGAGTTAATGGAATCAGATTTTTAAAAATTAATCGAATTGGCAGGGGTCAGGGAAAAAGTCCACCGGATTCACGTGGAATACCTCATATATATATATATATATATATATATATATATATATATATATATATATATATATATATATATATATATATATATATATATATATAACCGCACGCGCACACATCTTTATTTTATAATTGCCTTTAATAATCTATCGTCCCGATAGATCGCGGCATGATCCAATCTCCGTGACCAATCCAGGTGGATCGCAATTATCGTTTATTAGTTGCAACTAACGTTTACGCGTTGCAATCTCGTAATTAACTGTTAGAAAGGAAACAAGGTTTGGATTGATGTTCAAATTGCCATGACCTACCCCTTTATTCGAGTTCTTGTTTGGTTTAATTTTATTTCAGTCGTATTCTGACACTTTCGATCATTCCAATCGATGGCGCGATCAGACACGGTTTTCTCACACTTCATGATTAATTTCTGGAATACTATATTTTTTTATTTTAGCAATAATTTCATTCGTTTCTTTTCGTATTTTCGATCAAGATCCTCCACATCGGTGGTTTGCTTGGCGGACGTCGAAGATTTTTATAATCTCAAGGTATTCCTTTCGCGAACCCGAATATTTGAGGGCGTACGTGAATTTGAATTTTTTTTAGAAATAATTTTTTATATTTTATTATCCAATGGTACAATATGTCTAGAATGTTCTCCCAAAGTTTTAAGGCGTTACCCCCACTTGTAGCGCAAAAAAAGGCGTTTTTCATGAATTTTTTTAAAGAAAACTACAAAACTTTTTTAATCGATCAATATACCATCTTAAAGAACTCATCTTGAAGAACTTTCAGTAATTTTTTTATTGAAAAATATTACATTGTTTAATGGCAAATGGCCGTCAATGAAATAATGTTTTTATATACACGGTTTGCGGTGACCAATATTGCGGCGAAGTGGATCATCTGAAAAAAAAATGCGGATGGATTTAGTCAAATATAAGTATAAACTAGTCTTTAATCGAAGGATTTTTAAAAATATTCATTTTTCACAAAATGGCGGACAGTCAAAGTTAATGGTTCGATTTTAACGAAAAAAACAGCCGTTTTTTGGCTATAAAACGGCTATTTTTTTCGAAAAAAAAAATCGAACGATTAAAGACTACATTTTTATGTATTAAATAAGCCTGCAAAATTTCAAGAAGATCGGTCCATTAGTGTTGGAGTAATCTTGGTCACCGACTTCAGAAGTGCCATTTTGAGAAAAACGCGTTTAAAGTTTCTCTTTCAACGCTCTTTCAACGCGGATTCTTCTCTTTCAACGCTCATATCTCAGTCAATTTTGTTCGGATCGACTTGAAATTTTCAGGACATATTCTCAGATACTTATACTTCAAAAAAATGCAATAAAAAAATCGATTTTTACAAAATCGCAAGTGGGGGTAACCCCTTAAGTCAATCGGAGTAAAAGTGTAGGAGAGAGAGCCTTTGGGAATTCCTCACGTTGGGAAAGACGGGCCGGGAGCGACGCAGGTATATCGCATTTTTCGCAAAACACTATTTTTGATGTCGGTTGACACGATTTCTTAAAAACTATTGCACCGATCTTGTTGAAATTTTGCACATTTCTTCAAAATAGCATTGACTAGTGATTGAACAAAGGTTTTTTTTCGATTACAACTATTTTTACAAGACTATACGTAGTGTAAATTGTACCAAAAATTGAACTATTTTGTATACAACTCTGCCTAAAATTCAAATTTCAATTTCTTTTAAAATCCTTCGTTCAATCACGAGCTATACTCATTTACTAACAGAAAAAAATTGGTTTTTTAATTTCTAAAAAAGCTATCATGAGTTATCCTGACCACCACGAGGGCACTTTTTTAGGGGTCTCCGGAAACCAGGTCCCACCGTCTAGTTTCCCAAACTTTTGGATGAAATTTTTTTTTTTAATATTATCGAAATGTTGCACGTTTTCGTGCTTAACATTTTAAATCAAATAACTTATATATTATATTTATTTTGAATAGAGTAAATATGCTTTTTTGGCTTCGAAACCCACGTAACCCCTTAACAATTGAATGATTTTCGTTTATAATCAAGTAACAGTATATCCCAGTATACTGGTAAAGTTGACAGGCTGGCCGCTTTTTTATCAAATAATCTAAAACGACAATAAAAACAGATCACCGAACGTTTAAAGAAAATATTAATGATAAAAGTTAAAATGTGACTAGTAGAAGAATTTCCGTAACCGCGGCTTTTCAGAGAAAATGTAAAAATGTTCAGTTGTAAATCTACTAAATTCGTGCGATATTTTTTATTTCAGTTTATCGTTGGATACAATAATTGATTGTTACGTATTTTTTATTAAGCACCACTACAATTCAACCAATGATTCAGAATCATTTTTATTCCCCCACAAAATATATACCCTCCGCGAAAGGAATACCTTAAGGAGTTATTATACCGTTCCTCGCCTGCAAGAGTGGGGATGAAAGTACAATGACTTTTCGGCAGGCTGCCAACTTCTTGCGAATAAAATTTCATGTAAAAATAAGTTATTATTAGGCAATTTCCGAATCATAATATTGTGGCAAAATATTTCTATGCTGGGAAATGATATTGATGGTTATCATTTTTGCAATTAAACATAAATGTGTTGCAATTTCATTCAAGAAAAAAGAACCGTTAGAATTGGCAATGGCGGCCGTTTCTGCCATTGGCACGATTGACTATCCCTAAAGCGTCGTCGGCTCCGGGTTATTTACACCGTGAAAAAGTCCAACGTTCAACGTTTTATAAAGAGTTTTTGATTCGCCAAAGTCGAAAAAACGTTAAAAATGTCGAGCGGGCAAATAACCAAATTTTATTATAAAGTTCAAATATTGTAGAACTATGTACGTTTTGAACCCCCGCCGAAAGATAGCTGATTTTCGGTATTTTTTGCAATGGTTGAATATGCTAATCAGTCTGATGTTCTTATGTAAAAAAAAACCACTGATGAAGAAGAGAAAATACATTTTTAAACGTTTATTTCAATTTTATTTTTTACATTTAAGTGGTCTTCTCATTTTAGACGCTAAAAAAAGGCTATTTTCATGAATTTTTTTGATAGGTTTACATTATAGATATTGATATAAAAGTTGTTACTCTTAATAAATACACTTTTGAAATCCATTTTTTTTAAATGTATGTATTTATGTAACCCAAACAAACTTTAAACGCGTTTTTCTCGAAACAACGTTTTTCGACGGCTTGTAAATAAAATCTTCGAAACTACTGAACTGATCCTTATGAAATTTTAACCACGTATTTTTACAACTATAGCTATAGCGCATATCAAGGATTTTTAAAGCTTTGATATTTACTATTTTTTTGCCAAAAACGGTGAAAAAAACACGTTTTTCTTTTTTTTTTTCGAAAAATGTCCGCCATTTTGTTATTTTTGCGAAGACTCATTAACGATTAAAAATGTCTTCGAAACAAAAGTCCTCACGGTGTACACGGTTGTGGCCGTAAATATTATCTGAAACAAAATTCGTAAAAAGATTATTAATCAGTATGAAAGCCGCTATCTCGTTATGAAGGTTATTTTAAAATCAAAATTGACAAAACGGCGGAGCTTTGAAGAAAAATATGGAATTTAGCCTATTTTTTCAAGTTTTTAGTTTAAAAATTATGAAGAATTGAAAAAAGCTTCCATAGCAAGATAAAGAATGGCGTGTAGAATGTTGTGTCAAAATTTGAGAAGGATAGCTTGAAAACTCTTCCTTTGAGAGTGTACACCGTTTTAAAAACAACATTTCGAGAAAAACGCGTTTAAAGTTTCGAGTGCGAAATTTTCAAATAAGGGGTCTACTTACGATCAGTCGGCGATGCCAGGTCCATGTTTATAACCGTCTATACTATCGGATAATGCAAAAAAATCGATTTTTCAAAAAAATTTACACTGTCATGATCCCTTAATGATCGAAGTAGAGAAACCCGTAAATTATTTGATACGATATTCCTAACACTATAATCACGATGTACTCAGTTTTTCATCTAAATCTGGGTGTTATTTTAGTTTCTGCAGCCCAAATGGATGAAGGTTAACTTGCACATTGAAAAATCGCCGATACTATGTTGTAAACCTAATTGTTTTTTCAGTTCATACATCCTAAATGAATCTCACGGTGTTATGAATTTCAACCGTTTACAAGCATTTCGATTTTATCCTCGAAAGTCTTTAAGGGGCTATACCAGTGTGAACGCTGAAAATTTGGGTGATTATCGGGAATTTTTTGGAAGAAAAGTACTCAATTAAATGTTTCGGAATATTAAGAATATATTTGGCTATACTTGACCTATATTACATATTTTTTTCATATAAAAATAGTGAGATCCAAGCGACTTAAGCGCTGCCTTCGGAGGCGCCAAAAAAAAGGTTCCTCCACTGCTGACATGATTCCGGCCGATTAAGTAACTAAAACCGAAAAAAGGAAAAAATGTCGTTAAACTGGAAGGTATTTCCTGTACAATGACGTAGATTTTTTTGAAAATCTAACAAAATGGCGCAATTATGAAAAAAATCTGTTTTCTTGCCTATAAAATGGTCATTTTTTTCAAATCAATCAAATCATTCAAAAATATCCTACGTCATTGTAGAGGAAATATATTCCAGAGTACGCACTTCAAATTTCAAGTCAATCGGATAATTGCTCTTTGAGTTACAATGTCAGCAAATTTGAAAAAACCTCATTTCATATTCTTGAAAGTATAAAAATCTTGAAAGTACAAAAATCTCATCTCATATTCTTGAAAGTATAAACTGTCGAAAAAGGCAAAAAAATCGATTTTTTAAAAGTGTCACACTGGTATAGCCCCTTAACTCCGTCCCCATTTGTTTAAAAAAGCGTCTTTCGCGGCTCCGGCGACATCTTGTGGTCAGCAATGGGGATCGACTGATCGGTAAAGTGGAGGATCGTACGCAATGGCGTCTCGACTGACGATATTCCAGAACACGGAATATTCAGCTACAATTAAATTGGCGTCACATTTTCAAACAATAGCGATTCCGAATAGTATAAAAACATAGACGACGCGTATGTTTAGAGTTTGAAAAAATATCTTATTCTATATTGATTTTTAAACGGTTCGTAAACTTGCTCCGCAATCGCCGATACTCTATTTAGATTCGTATGTATAAAAAAATAAACATTTCGCATGCACCGGTGACGCATTCACTCTCGTATCTTCAGCGATCGCCCATTTGCTTGTTATTTTGAATGAACGTTTGTTTTGCCTTCCTATGAATATCTTACGATACCTTTCAGCTGCTCGAACCAACGTAACGCACTTTCGTGCAGTCTCGCCGACCTAACTACATAGCCGGCAATTCAATTGTTCGAACACGAAAAGAGCCCGCCAATCGTAAAAGCAATGGAGGAATCACAGAATTCGTCCGAAATTCAAGACAACATAGAAAACTTTGCTTTCCGACATGGACACATATTCGTCGTCGATGTCGCGCCCGAGATGTTCGAGCGCGATCCCGAAACGGACACGTCCTATTTCAAGCAATGTTTACACGTAAGTACGAACAAACGCTTTCTGAAATTCCACTTTGGGGGTACGTTGACGCGCAACTAGTTGCATATGCGCTATTTGTTTACATTGCGCCAATGAGCAAATTATTGTTCGTCGGGACAGTTGTACGCGAGCATCCTCAGCCAAAAGTTAGCGTGGAACAAACGCGATTGGATGGGTCTGATATTGTACAACGCGACGAAAGATTGGGACAAAAGTCCGGAGACGAAGAACATCCTTACGGTTCACAAGTTCGCCGAGGTGAACGCGGATATGCTGCGTGAGATCATGGAGATCAGTGAGTACGCTAGGACTCGGCGTTACGCTCGTACGATCGATATATTTTCTGACTAGTAGAGCAAATTTCACAGAGGACCGTAACACGCACCTAGAGGACTATTGCGATCCGTCCGAGGATGCCAAGCTCGACCGTTGCTTGGACGACGTACTTTGGCAAGCTTGTCGCTCCTTCGATTGCATAAAAATTGCCATGCCCCTTCGTCAAGTGGTGTTGCTCACTCGAAGGGACGATCCGCTGCCGGACGACGCCGCCGAGCGTCACAAAATTCGACTGAGGGCAAAGACCTATCGGGACGTGAACGTGAAGTTGCAAGTAGTCGGCCTCGGGAAGAACTGGAACCACGAACTTTTTTACAAGGACATAGACGTGCTGGCCAACAACGTCGAACCGGAAGACTCCAAGCCTGGGAAACTCGACGATCTTGAGATTTTATTGAAATTTCCTGCCAAAACGAGCGGTCATTTAAAATGGAGAGTCTGCGAGGACGTTGAAATTCCTCTCGTCGTCTCCTCCTTCTCCAGGTTCGCCCGGTTTTACCATCCGTGATGCGAATTTATACGTACTCGGAAAGTTTCAATTTCAAAGGGGCCGTCCGTTTTGTTTGCAGCAAAACGAAATATCTGAATACGGCTCGAATGCACCAAGATACGAACGAAATTCTAGATGTGCACAGGCACTGGGGACCCGCCGGACAACGCGACGACGTGTCGTCGGACGAGGTGAAGAAAGAAATGTTCCCAAAAAGCGTCGATTCGTTGAGGCCTTAGGCCACTCTAGAGGCCGAAAAAATAGGCTTTTTCGCGACTTTTTTTTTTCAGAAAATCTACAATATAAATCGAGATTACAAAAAAGAGTGTTTATGATACGAATCAGTGACTGTATACAATCATTTTTTTGAAGCGATTAATTTCAAAATGGCACCTGTGCAGCGTTCATCTCGAAACTGCATTTTTGAAGTTGGCCGGAAACATAACTTCGACAATTTTTAACCGATTCACTTGAAATTTTGTATATATCTAGAAAAATACATTGTCTATGGAAGTACGTAGGTTTTTTTTATATTGCATAGTTAATTTGTCATTGACAATTATCTGACGATTTTTTAGGCAAATTTTTGGAAAGTGAAAAATTTCGTCAGATAATTGTTAATAACACATGAACTATGCAATATAAAAAAAAAATCCTACGTACTTCCATAAACAATGTATTTTTCAAGATATATTCAACATTTCAAGTGAATCGGTTGAAAATTGTCTGAGTTATGTTTCCGGCCAACTTATAAAATGCAATTTTGAGGTAAACGATGCGCAACCGCCATTTTGAAATTGAACGTTTCAAAAAACTTATCGTATGCAGTCACTGATATGTATAAGAGACATCCTTTTTTGTAATCTCGATTTATTTTGTAGTTTTTCCGAAAAAATACTCCCCAAAAAACCTATTTGTTCGGCCTCTAGAGTGACCTAACCCCTTGAGGGATCATCGCAGTGTAACTGGTCGAAAAATGGCTGATTTTCGCGTTTTCTTTTTTCGATCGTTAAAACATTCTAATCAATCTCATTTTTTTATGTCAAATCCAAGCACTTGTGAAGAACAGAAAATTCATTTTTAAACGTTTATTTTTATACATTTTTTAACGGTTGAAAATGTGTTCGAAGAAGGGGTCTATGGTGTATACGGTTGTGGCCGTAAATATTATCTGGAAAAATAAATTGTAAAAAGATTATTAATCAGTAGGAAAGCCGCTATTTTGCTATGGAGTTATTTTTGTAAATCAAAATTGACAAAGTGGCGGCGGTTTGAAAAAAAGTATCGAATTTAGCCTTTTTTCATTTAAAAAAAAGGTACATTAAAAAAAAGCTTCCATAGCAAGGTAAAGAATGGCGTGGAGAATGTTGTGTCAGAATTTTAGACGGATAGCTTGAAAACTCTTCCTTTGAGAGTGTACACGGTTTTGAAAAACCACATTTCGAGAAAAACGCGTCCGCGCCAGGCCTCACGCAGCTGCTCTAATCCCTTTTTCTGATAAAGGCTGTAACAACAGGAATAATTCTAATTTCGCCCCAAAAATTGAACAGCATGTTTATAACCGTCTATACTATCGAAAAATGCAAAAAAACGAGGTTTTGAAAATTTTACACTGTGATGATTCCTTAAGGGGCCAGTCCACTTTGGAGCCACGAAAAAGGCTATTTTCGCGATTTTTTTTTGAGGATTTTATAAAAGTTGTTGGGCTTGATAAATAAAGTCTTGAAATACATTTAAAAAAAACTTTAATTCATTTTTATTCAGTTTTAAGTACAAAAACTATAGTTTAACGTAACGCCTCAAAAAGAGGTGGGATAGGTAGCTCCATCACAACTCAGCAACGGCTTGTGTGAAACAAAAAATCAAAGTCCATTAGATTCAGTATGACACCAGCTACAGAATGACTCTCGGATTTAAAGTTTTATGAAAAAAATGTCAGATGAAAAACGAAAAAAAGTGAAAAAACGCGTTTTTTCGCAGTTTTCCCCAAAAAAGAGAAAAAATCAAAATTTTGAAACCATCGAGGGTCATCTTGTTGCGAATCATGTTTATAATATGTGGTTCAAATTTCAAGAGAATCGGTTTATTAGTTTTAGAGATACGATGGAGCTAGATTTTGAAAACGTTGTTTCGAGAAAAACGCGTTTGAAGTTTATACTATGAAAAACTCTTACCTAAAGTCAATCGGCAATTCCTGCACCGTACAAAATCCCTTCTGATTGCTCATCATCGTCGATTTCCTCAAGTCTGGCTTGCTTTCGATTTTTTGACATTTTCAAAGTGGACTGGGTCCTCTAAATTCGCATTTCTTTCGCTTGCAATGTTTTGTCGAAAGTTTTTCACACGAACGATTAAAAATTCTCATATTCTCGAGGAAATCAAAACGCAAAGATCGGCAGTGAAAATAGTCACTTTAAAGAACTTTAATTTTTTCGGGTCCGATAACAAATGCTTTCATCGGTGATCGCTGCGATAAATTTGTGGTTTTGACACGCAGGAAGCTGAGGAAATTTTCAACACGCACATTCCCGATAACGTAAGCAAAGCAGTGAAATGCGGAGACAGAACGATCGAATTCCGACTCGACGAAATAAGAAGCATACGGATAACGTCCAAGATGGGCATTGATTTGATCGGTTTCAAGCCAATTGCTTGGAGCTTGGCTTATCACATAACGCCACCGAAATTCGTAGGTCTCGAGGCTACGGTTTCCGATGGTAGGCAGCATTATTTTTACGTTACGTACGCCTGCGTTGTTACGTAGTAATGATATATTCCAAATTATCTATTAACTTTACAGAAGAGAAAGCTTTGTTCGCTGCGTTGCTCAAAGTTTGCCTCACCAAGAAGGTGATGGCGATTTGTGCTGTGAGTCATCGAGCTGCGACTTACCTCGCCAGAATGATACCATGCTCCAAATACGGTGGATTTTACCTGTACAAGACAGCATTCAGAGGTAAATAAAAAAGCTCTACTTTTACAATTATTTTTCGCAATCGAATACCGAAGTTCCGAAAAATGAGAGAGCGAGTTTTGCTCACTCTCTTCCGCCACTCTAAGCTATTGGGATGCTGAATAAGTTCTCGCTGTTTTTTCGTGAAAATTAATGCTTTATTTTTTAAAATCATTCCTAATACTTTCAAACGTATCGAAAGTGTTGTGTGATCAACTCCTGATCTTTCCACAAGTTCGATTAGAATCTGACATGAGTTTTCATGAAGTCATACCTCCAATTGAACACATCAAAATCATTATTTTTGAAGCGTCTATACCCATCTCTGCATGTTGTTTCCGACAGAGTCGCTGTAAGTCTCAACAAGAATTCCGTGTGCTTCAACTGCAGTTTGTTAAGGGGTTACGTGGATTTCGAAACCAAAAAAGCATGTTTTCTCTATTAAAAAAGAAATATAATATATAAATTATTTTATTCAAAATGTTAAGCGCATAAAAGAGCAACATTTCAACAATATTTTTAAAAAATATCATTTGAAAAATTGCGATATTGAGCCGGTGGCACCGGGTGTCCGGAGATCCCTAAAAAAAAGTGTCCTCGTGGTAGTCAGGATAGCTGCATCGGAAATTAAAAAACCAATTTTTTTCTGTTAGTAGATAAGTCTAGCTCGTGATTGACCGAAGGATTTAAAAAAAATTGAAATTTGAGTTTTTGGCAGAGTAGTATGCAAAATAGTTCAATTATTGGTACAATTTGCACTACGTATAGCCTTGAAAAACTTCGTTCAATCACTAGTCAATGCTATTTTGAAGTGTGCAAAATTTCAATAATATCGGTGCATTCGTTTTGGCGAAATCGTGTCCACCGACTCCAAAAATAGTGTTTTGAGAAAAATGCGGTATACCTGCGTCGCTCCCGGCCGGTCTCTCCCAACGGGGGGAATTCCCAAAGGCTCTCTCTCCTAGACTTTTACTCCGATTGACTTAAAACTTTGGGAGAATATTCTAGACGTATTGTACTATTAGATAATAAAATAAATAAATAAAGAGATTTTTAGAAATTTTTAAACCCACGTAACGTGTTAAATAAATAGTGCAGTAAAATTTCCCATAAATACTCTTTTTTTTTACCCGAAATTTGACATGGTTAACAGTATGAAAAAAAAGTTGTTTACACTTTGGCGAAATGACATACACTGAATTTCAAGCTTGCTTATACTACTTCTTTATAGCGTTACCACCTTAAACTATTTTTTTTTTAATTCGTATAGTGCTTTGGGATTAATAATCCCATACAGCCTGTACATAGATCTTAGGATTAGCAGTGAACACATCTTATACATTACATGTACATCACTTAAATATAAAGATTAACACTTCAGCTAAATTGGGCGATTGGTAATACTGTGGACCTGTCCATGGAGTGAACTCCCGGCAAAGTAAGGACTCCCGGCAAAAAGGCGGGAATTTTTTTAGCTTTTTGAAGTTTTTGCATTAGAGTTGTTCTATTCCTTTCATAGTTTTCACATTGCCAAAAGATATGATTCGCTTCTTCTTCATTCTCTCCACAGTCGCACATGGCAGATGTGATATTATTAAATTTGTATAGGCTCTGTCTTAAGGATAAATGACCGCTTAATCTATTGATCGAAGTTGCAGCTCTTCTCGAAAGTTTATAGTGAAAAAACCATGGCCGATTGTTTTGGTTATAGTACTTTTCAAAGTAATTTTTCCCTTCAGTTTCCGCGGATATTAAGCACTATTAGTAAAACTCGTTTTTTTTAATGTCTTCCAAAAAGCATTGAAATCTTTGTTCGAAATTAGTGGGGTCAGAGTGGGATCAGTGGCTCAGTTTTTATCAGAAATCTATAGCTGCCTAACCGTTCGCACAATCTCAATGAAACCTTGACTAAACGTGAGGTATGTTCAACGGCTTCATTTGGTTAAAAGAGACTGAACGGCCTAACCCAATAGATATTGAGATAATAACCATTTACAAAAAGGGAATTGATCCACTGTGTACTTGGGGGTGTACACAGTGAAACATGGCTAATTTCACAGTGGACCAGACAAAATTTGAAGAATATTACCCTGATCCACTGTACACTTGTAGGTAATGGAGTACTTTTCTCTATACAACGGGGAGTATTGTACAGTGAACTATTGAAACATTAATTTAAAAGAACAGCCTGTTATAAGTTCAATCACAAACATTTATTGAATATTAATCAACAATGAGTACCTACCGAAAGAGATAGTACCAGTACCTATCTAAATCACAACGCGAACATATTCACATTATAAGTTACCTAATTATCTTGTGATATTCTTATTAGCTTCTTCAAGATAGTTGTATTAAGTATTTTTCTCATTTAAATATTAATCATCATTAAGTAACGAAATATAATCAATCGCATAAAGCTTCAAAATGACTGAATGATAAGCAGCAAAATAAACATCAAAATCAACACTTGAATAAATATGATGGCTTCTTCTAATCTAGGTAGTTTTGTCATTTTGAAAGATATTGTAGAAATAATAGAAATTTCTTTTTCTGGCGTCGCCCCTATTTTTCTTCTACGCACTGCTGTTCTTTTCCCGTGCAATGGTAAATAAAATTTAAGGTTTTATAGAATTCACAAATGGCTGAAGATACAGTTAACCACTTGGGGTACACTGTGAATCACGGTCCACTGTGTATCTCGAAAAATTGAGTCACTGGGTAGCGACCCTCTCTTTTTTTTCTAAAGCAGGGACTGACAATTTTCTACTTTTGTAAAGTTAACAAACACAATGCCCCAATACCGGAATATAGCTGTATATTGCGAGATAACAATGACTTCAAACATAACTGCGATAGGTAAAGAAGCAAAAAACATACAAACTCAGCTGGTTTTTCAACTTTTTACACCAAATATAATATAAAATCACCTCCTGCAATCGAGTTGCGCGGGAGCGACTCGCCGACTGGTTCAAACCTATTGGCATCCGAGGGCGGTTCTAATGTTAAAGAGACGCACATATAGACGTATCTACTTCTGAGAAACAGAAAAGGTTCAGTGTACCCACTCCCGTGAAAAAATTGCCGACGCTTACAATAAAACCAACGCTCGGAATGGTAATCGGGGCCCAATCGATGGCACCCAACCACAGGGCCAACGTTCGGCCGGTTTTGTTGACCGATGAGTAGTAACCCATGGTTAAATTGAACATTGGCGCATTACCGACAACCAACCTTGGGCCAATATTGGCCTAAAATTGCACTCAACCTTTGGTACGCCGCACTAGATCCGAACTTTGCCCATCTATATTAACAAATTTTCAGTCTACATTTGCAGCGATTACTGGCAGCTAGAAAGCTACCAGCGTTGGTCCAGCGTCAGCACCAATGCTAGGCTGATGCTGTTTGCCAACTGTAGGACCCATGTAACATTTCGGATTTTCTCCAACCGTCGCCCAGTATTGGTAATGATCGATGGCCAGTCGTCGAGTATAGTTGGCACTGCACTGGCCGAGTGCTGGGCCTTTTGTAAATTTTTTCATGGGCTGTTGTCACTGTTCCCACTTTGATCCTAGTTGAGTATCTCTTCCCGAAATAAAACCTTTCTTCTTCGTCTTTAGCTGCAGTATCGGCTAGCTCATTGAAATGGATTTCCCGATAAGCAGGTACCCAAAATAATTGGACCTTTTCCCCCTGTTTTTCTAAATCCCTCAGAGTTTCTGTTATCATTAGCATTAAATAAGAACCTTTTTGTACGCTGAGAGGATTTGTGAGAGATTCCAATACACTCTTCGCATCCGAAGAAAAAAAAATTCGTATCTATACTCTTAATAACGTCTAAGACTCCCATTATTGCCATAGTTCCAGCGGTGAATATTGAAGTATACTTTGCAGATCTGAACATTCGGACATCGTCGTTGTCAGTCCTAATAATCGCGAAACCAACAAAGCTTCTATCTTGCATTTTCGATCCGTTTGTGAAGAAGGTAATCGCTTCTTTCGAAATGTCTTTGAACATGGCATCGAATTTAGTAGCGTAATCTTCCATTTCTAGAATATCCTTCCCTTCCTTCAGGGAAATGATAGGTTCAAAGAAGGAACAATCGTCAAAATTACATCTTAAACTCCACGCACGCAGTTCTGGTAACGCAATCTGTTGGAAAACAGCGAGACCCTATTCGACGTCCTACAAGACTTACGAAAACGACGTTTTTGTTTTATTTTCAGAACAGGTAAATGATCTGGGACCGCAAACGCAAGAGTACGTCTACGACGACGTTGACGAAGATTCATTGCCAACCGACGCAGCGGGAGTTGATCTGATGAGTAAAATCGTCAAAAAGATACGGATTGAATGGGATCCTTTCGCATTCGTAAATCCGAAGTTGACCCGACAGTTGGCGTACATCGAAGCTCTCGCATTGGACATGGAGTTCGTGGAACCGACTGATCCTACTTGTAAGCGAGAAAAGTGTACAAATTGATGAACAGTCTGAGATCCGTAACAATCGAGGATGCATTTTTCAGATCCGGACACGGAACGGATGGCGGCACGGTTGGGAGATCTTGTCGAAAAGTTCGAAGCGATGTTCCAGTTACCGGCAGCCACGGCAGTTAAACGCGAATGTCCGGAGCCTCGGGCCGCCAAGAAAGCTGAAAAAGTGGTGAAGGTCGACAACGATCTGTTGCGAAGCTTGATAAAAAGCGGAAAGGTCAGTATCGCGAGGGCATGATAACGGCATATAAAACTTTCCGTTAATTGTTAATTCGGAGATAAAGAACGTTCGTTTCTTCCCAGCTGAAGGAACTGAAGATGGAAACCTTGAAAGCGTACGCACGATCGATTGGCGAACAAACAACGGGACTCAAGGCTCAACTCGTGGAGAGAATAACGGAACACTATGCCGGAATGGATAGCTCATAAAAAAAGCCCAAAATGCGGTTTATTGCAACAATAATTGCGGAGTATACACGTACGTGCGATACCGTTGACTCAATTCAGTTCGGTCGCAAAATTTCTACCCCCTTTTTCCGTTCGACTATGATTTTTCGTTTCGATTTTTTTTCTCTTTCGTATCATGTCATTTTTATAAAAATATTTTTTTTATGTTCGTTCGGTGTAGCTTCGGAGCGATGTAGACACTCGTGTAGGAGAGTTTCATAGCATCATCGCGGTCTATAGCCAATTGCACGTTTTTATTCGTAGAGCCCGAGTGATCGAACGTTATCTGGCTTCCGGTTTAGAGAAAGGCTGAAGAGATCCCGGCTGGACCCAGGAAAATCCGGTTGTCTTGTTCTGCTCCAAATTCTACGACGAACCGTACTATTGTTAAATCGACTGTCCAAACGAAGAGCATTAAGGAGGTTGGAGCGATCCAGTTGTCAAATGACGGTTTATGAATTTTTTCAATGCACCTCAAAAAGATGCATACGAGTTACAGATTTATTCGATAGACGCTAATTTTGATGAAATATATAATGCAAGGGCAAAGTTATGCATTTTTATATTTTCATAACGTGAAGAAGAAAAACTTTTGTGCTACTACCAACTTGAAAAACTATAACATTATCGATGATTTTTATGAAAAAAAAACTGCGACAGCAAATATTTTATACATCTCAGAATGGAATTTCGAGTAATTTATAACGATGCCTATTTATATTTATGTCACAAGATTATTTATTATTGGGAGTACAAGCAGTCTCCGCCGTTTGAGAAAACATGGCCCCACCAGGAGGGTATGGTTGAAATAGTCAGATGTAAAACGTTATATCGTAGGTTGGACATCTGGCAAGACCTATAACCTTGAAATATTGACAATTTTGTATCAGCATCGCATAATTTTTTTCGTGCGAAAATGTTGAGTTTTGAGCCGAATAAGCGTCATTTTCGGGAACTCTTGCGTTTGGCACATGGTCTTATATACAGGTCTTGAAACGACGGTAATGGGGGAAGGTTCGCTTAGCGTCTAGTTTTTGCTTTAATTTTTGGCCGCTAGGTGCGTATAGGAAAGGGGGTCTCCTGTGCGAAAGAGACAGCAATATCGTGTGCGAAAGACAGCAATCTTGAAGAAGTGAAAATGATTTGCCGAAAGAGACAGCAATCTTGAAGACTTGCACACCATCGCGTTTTATCCACTCTTTGAGAACGCATTTTTCTTCAAAATGTTTTTTACTAACATACTGCGTTGGTTTTAACTCCACTCCGAGAATGGCTGCTTGCCACTTTTTTTAAAGTTCAGTGTCATTTGGCACTTTAAATATCGAGCATTTTGATCTATGTTTGTACCTCGTTTTACATTGAGATATCGCATAGAATTTCGTCATTGTCACGAAATTAAACTGTCAATAACAGTTATTTCGACGTATCCAACTTTTTTCATACGTGTGAACGATTTACAACTGTTATACGCATATACGCCTCTACGATGAAACGATTTATGATCGGTTCAGGTTAGTCTGATCCTGTCCCCCCGATCACAACGACACACGGTGGGCGCGATAAGAGAGAAAAGCTTGGCCTATATATAAGACCGTGGTTTAGCACGAATCTCCCTCCAATAGTGCTTTCGCGTCTTCCTACACTTTCGGCCTTCCGCTATGATCTTTGTCTTTGACGTCGATCTCACCATTCTTAAACTTTTGAAACCACTCACGACAACTTCTCTCACTTAAAGCAGCCTCACCATATGCTTCTGCAAGCAATCGATGCCCCTCAGCTGCAGATTTCTTCAAATTAAAGAAGTAAATCAAAAGTTGCCGCAAATGACGCTTGTTTGGTTTAAAACTCGACATTTTCGCACGAAAAAAATTATATCAAAATTATAACCTCCTGATGCGGCCATCTTTTGTCAAACGGCAGAGACTTATTTGTACTTCTAATATTACCATTAATGAATATTGAGTGTTGGCGAAATACGGCAACTTCACCGACATTGAAGTTGGTAGCAATGCTCTTCGCCAGCTAAGATTCGTAATCTTTCAGCCAACCTTGATGGTTCGATATTGAATATAGGTGTATCTTAACTACTAGTTTTCCATGTGCCTTTTCGGGCAAAATGTTTTTTTTTAAATGTTATGCCACAAAAATTGGCCGAGATATTCACGAGTAAAGTCCAACGGTGAGTAAACAATGGCACAGTAGTTCCGGCGTCCAAGCGAGCGCGGGCACGGGTTCGAATCCACATTCGGGCAAGTGGATTTGATCTTTCAATTTTGAATTTTGAAATTTGAGTTTTTAACGTTATCTGGTCGTTCGAATATAGTATTAAATAATAAATAAAAAATGTTCAACCATGTCATCCGTTATTTACGCAAAAGATTTTTAGATCTTTCGAGTAAACAATGGACAATATTGTCTAACATTTTTTATTTATTATTTAATACCTTATTTGGGCGACCGGATAAGGTTAAATATTCAAATTTCAACATTCGAAATTGAAAGTTTAAACTTTTAATTTCAATTTCAATTCGACCAAAATCAATGGATTTGAATCCACTTGCACGAACCTGATTCGAACACGCGCCCACTCTCTCTCGGACGCCGAAACTACTGTGCCATTGTTTACTCACCGTTGATGTGAGTAAACTGTATTTTCTCGTGAATATATCGGCGAATTTTTGTCGCACGACATTTAACCCAAGGACCCTACACATGGGTACCGCAAACCCCACATTATTAGTGAGAAATGTTAACATAATTCTTGCTTTGTTCAATCGCATTGTTCACGGTGATAAATTTATATTGGGTTTTTCTCGAAAAGCCTATTCCATTCATCAGTTCTCGAGCGTTCGATTTAAAAAAAAAAGAAATCTCTCTACGACAAATAGTTCGTTAGCAGCGTTCATTTGAAGTGCTAGGATGTGCGTAACCCCAGTGTAGGTTATTTGTTTCGTACAGATAGTGTAGGGTCCTAGGGTTAACAAAAAGCGTTTTGGTTGAAAAGAGACACCCTATATGCTCACAAACGGAAAACTAGTAGTTAAGATACACCCTGTATATGGTTTACGATGGGCAAGATGGAGGTTTTCTTCCCTAAACGTTTACCAAGGTTTAGTTTGCGTTAAGCTGTTGCTAAAAATGGTCTATCTTGGTGCTAAATTGGCAAAAAAAATACATCACCCGTATCGTGAACGTCTTGCCCATCTAAACGCACGGAAAATGACATACATTAAACTATTTTTTATCTCTGGTGTTTAGTGGTGAAGAAAATTAAAAAAAAAACCGCAGACTCAGTATAATCTACACAATAACATAAATTTGTATTTTTTTATGTTGGATTGTGGTTAACGCTCTAACCTCCTTAAAACGATAATAAATATACTTTTTCGTACTTTACCTTGGGCTCGTAAATTTTTTGCCGCACGGGCTCGTGAATCTCGTTGTTGTACGGGCTGAATGTTATGTAGTGCGGGTCTTCCGTGAGAGGCGCATTGTAAACCTGACTCAGACTTTCCTTCACGCACTTCTTAGCTCGTTCCCGGAAACCCTCCATATTGTTTTCGTATCTTGAAAGTTACGAAATGATGTTTACTTCGCAATACAATTTCGCGGGCAAGCCTGTAAAGGTAGCTAAAATACGTAGAGGATTCATAGACATTTTTTCATCGAACGGGATAATAAAATTCTCGGGTTCTGTCTGAAGAGTTACTCTGCATCCGGGTTTCATTGTTAAATGTTGGGTAATTTTGGGGTCGACCATTCAAGTAACCAGGGGGAGCAAGAGTGGTCACGGCCCTTCATGAAATCCCGGTGTCCTCCAGCAGAAAATCAACCCAAATTAATTGAATTCACATAATCGATTCATTTCATTTGTTTCACCCAAGCAAGCACAAAGAAATAACTTAATAAAACTTGACCTATTTTCTTCGTCGTAGTTTCGTGACTGGTATAAAAAGTAGCAATTCTATTACGTAAATTGAATAGATATTCAAATTTTACAATTCAGTCAGCTGTTGGCAAAAGCAATACGTTGGATTTGTCAACCGATACACAACCAGCTGAATACTCGAAGAGTCAATATTTACTATCAAATAATAGATGATATCATTGTAAATCTGAAACGCGGGTTCGAGAATTTACCGTTAGCTCATGCAGTCGACGCATTAAAAAATTGAATGTGAAGAAAGGAGAAGGTTTCGCGAATCATTATTTTTTAAATTTAATAATTGATACGTTAGTCTTATAAGCCAAAACAATGATCATGAAAAACATACTTTCATTTACACATGATGAAATAAATGCTGGAAATTTGAGAAAGCATATTAAAAAGGCGTACCGCCCCAACTTATACGGTCAAATCTCGATATAAACAAACTTCCCTAGAGATTCGTTATATCGAGGCTACATATAACTATAGGCTATATCGTCATAATGCTTCAGCAACGATTCGCTCATATGTCGATACTGAACATAGAGAATGACATTGTTACCGAAATAAATTCCAACCAAAAAAGTGTCGGGCCGATTTGAAGAAACAAAAAAATAGAAAACTGAGACGTATTTAATAGAGTACCTACTGGAAGTAAAGTTTAAAGACTGGTAACTGAATTAAGGGGTAAGGCCACGGTAGAATTTTCAAAAGATCGATTTTTTTTTCTCGCTAAAACAGAGCTTTATCATCATAAGAATAAGTTACTATTTAATTTATAGCAAAACATTTTTTTTTCACCGGCTTTGAGCGTATAACGTAAGCCCAGCTCTGGCACGGCCATAGAGTACCTAAAACTTTAAACGCGTTTTTCTCGAAACAGCTTTTTTCCAATTGGCGTGACAAATAACGTCAACAGTTTTCACTCGATTTACTTCAAATTAAAAAGTTATGTTCTTAATTGCATTTCGCAGAGGAGTACGCACGGAATTTCTGATTAATCGAAAACTTTTCATTTTATGAGCAGTTTTATACGAAATTTTTCACTGAAAATTCATTCAAATACCTACAACTCAATTCAAATCCCTACAACTTTAGAATAAAATATTTTTTTTTTAATTTCGTACGTACTTCTCTAGGTATTCTAATGTAGATTGACGAGAATTTTTGTTTTTCGTTCTAAGTCAAAAATTGTGGATGCTAAATTTCACGCCGCGGAGCGCCTAAAAAAAAGATAACAAAAGAAAAGCTTGATATTCATACTAAATAGATGTGTAATTTTATGAGTGAATCACTTTTTCATACGTAAAAAATTGTTAAATTCGCACATGATTTTATACCCGTTACTGTGCCCTAACCCCTTAAAGGATGATGAAAAGTTTGTTGACTATTTTTTAAGGTATTGCAAGAGTTTGATATTCATGTTAATATGAACGTCTTATTAAATCTTCATATTTTTTGTCTGTTATGTAATTATCGACTATTTGGTACATTTTGTTTAAAAAAAAAATGACTAAACGATTTGTCAGCCCCCCCCAGACAAATGCCTGGCTACGCTAAAGGGGTCTCCCAGGTCAAGAAACGTTGATCAGAGTTAATACTTCGATGGGTGATAGCCTTAGCGCGCACGGGTTTGTGCATCAACTGTAGAGCAACTTCACTGACTTTCGGATGACAATCCACCTCAAACTTAGTAAAATATAGCCGCCTTCACCGGCACAGCTTTCCCGTGCCGTCGTGCAGATACGATACTTTAGGAATGAGTGCTTAAAGAAAATTGGGGGTCTAAGGAACTAGAGAAGCTGCCGTAATTGGTGCGGAGTCAAAGTAAAAGGGACCATAAAAGACTGCTGTAGATACAAACGAACATTAGAGCGGGATATACAATTACAACGATCAAAAAATCGATTTTTTTTAAACCGTAGAGCTATATATGTAGAGTATTTTTCCAAAGTTTTAAAGCGAAATTGGAAAAACTTCTTACGTTACAGCCCGTCTCAACGCTGCGCCTCACCGGTCGGATTCGGTGGGCACGTCGCACGTAGGAGCGGGAGCGCAAAGGAGTAAGCAGAGATGGGCAAAACGTAATTAAATGAACAACTAACAATTACGATTCCTCCTGAAATTGATAATTTCATTACTTTGTAACAGATTACTTAATTTAATTCAAATTCTATGTAAACTTTAAAAGCGTTGTGCTCAAAACTGCATTTTTAAAATCGACGTGTAGAATTACTGGAAAACGATTATGCCGATTAAGTTGAAACTTGGTAGAAATATCGAAAATTTTGCTACGTTCTACTTGACAATAAATGTATTTGAAAATTAAAAAAAAACTACTTAATCCAAGTTTTACAGAAATTTTGATTTTTTTCATAAACGCGTGCCATTCTCTTTAATATGTATTTTCTTCATTTAAATTATCGTCAAAAAGAAAGCTAGACTGCACGCCGATTCGCGACTCCCGCGGCAACGTTGCTGTAACATTCTGCCACTGCTCCGCCACTTTGATGATAAATAAATTTAAAAAAATGTTTTGTATACTTAATTATACTATTGAAGTATACCTACAGTTTGATAAATGTAGAATTATACCTTAGCTTAAAAAATCCCTCAAAATGGCTTACTTTTTTCTCGTCTAATACATCCCGCCTTAAAAACAAAAAATAGTAATCTTTCGGTCGCGCCCAATTAACGTAAAGGTTGCACAAAATGCGAGATTGTTCTTACAGCATCAACGCCTCTTGGTTGATTCCTGGCATCTTTGGATCAATCTTTGTCAGCACTTTCGTGATGTACTGTATAAGTTGCCAAACTCTGTTAGTCTTTTTCCATTCCGGAAAGCCCCAACTGCTCGCCAATTCGCCCGTTTCTGGATGGATCAGTGGATGGAATACGTTACTTTGGAACACAACTTTCTGAAACGAACAAACGAACGTTTTATCCATTCGCGTCACTCGACGTCACTCGGGAAAGTTTTCGAAGCGTGACATTTTTGGAAAACTTTTTTCTACGCCTGTCCACGCGCGACGGTGCAAATTTTACCGGACACCCTCCGTCCGGAAAGTTTTGTGGCAGTGTTACGGTGAATCTGAAGACTCCGCCTTGATAAATCCCTTGGCGTATGAATTGAACGCCAAACCACACTGCGGATCAAGACGGTACACGTTAAGTAATAGGAACATTGGACACTCGACTGTTTACATTCTTAAGACTCACGGGAAGAATTCTGAGCTGACGGAATAACGTAAATACCCTTCAGGTCTCGAGTTCTGAGTATATTGCTGAAATTCGAAGCAGTCGATGGGTATGTTCAACTTATTTGTTGATATTGAATTCTTCGAAGATGTACGTGTGCGGAACTTACTATTCGGATAGGATATTGTACTCTTGTAGAAAAACGATATATTCTTTGGTGTTCTGAGGGACGTTTGGCCTGTCAATCATTTTGATCGACATGCTAAGCTGCGAATCGCCATTCGAACTGGCAGGTAAAAGTTTTCTAAAGGAACCCTGTCGCTTGAGGCCATCGTCGGCTAAATCTGGCTCGCCCTAAAAAAAAAAGTAAGCACAACAGAGCGCTGATAAGCGGGCGATAATCTTTAACGATGTATCATACTCCGAGTCTCTCGTTTTTTCGATAAATGAAGCTGCTGCGCAATATTCACCTTGGAAGTTGATGTCATGCCTCTGGAAGACATGTCATTGACATTTATTGACTAGTAGGCTTTTTTAGGCAACGGGGATGTCAAATCTTCGATACATCGACGGCTCCAATTTTCCTCTTGTCAGTTCTGGATGATCGCCTCCGTAACGCACTGCTATCGCAACGAAAAAAAAAACAAACACATGCGCGAATACTATACGACACGCGACGGCGAGTGTGTATTGAGCCAGCTAGGTGTGACCGCGGTCTTACATATAGGCTGGAAACTTGTAGGATGGGGCGTAACTCAGATAATGAGGCAGAGTGATAGTTCTCGCTTCTGCCACCTGAAGCGCTGCTCCCTAGGGCCGGGCAAATCAAACGCTGGTCCGAACAGCGGTGGAATGGTGCAGATTTTTTGGAATAAAGAATATTTTGAAAAACGATATCAATGGAAAATGATTGAGTTTTTTATACTACTGATCCTATGGTGAGAATGACAATTATTATTTCAGAAGACTGCATTTCTCCAATGTTCGAACTTCCGTTGTTTTCTAATTTCGTCTTCGGCCATTGGAGTAGATAGGATATAGAGTAGGTGGGGCATGAACTAAATTGTGCAGCCAAGCTTTTTTCGTTTCTTTTCTTTCTAATTAATCTTTTTTTCTTAGTAGATTGCATTCCTTGTTCGTTTGTCCCACTTTTATTTTTATGTTTGCTTTTTTATAATGTAAAGGGGCTACATCTACCTGGAGGCCCGATAAAATTGCCAAGATCCAACTTTTTTGCTGGGAAACGGTTGGTGAAAAAGAAACGCATTTTTTTAGACACAATGGTACCTAAATTGAGTTAAAAAAAATCACTAGCAAATACAGAAAAACAACAAAAACATGGCCGTCGGCAGATGATGAATTTTTTTCCGAGACGTTTGGCGGTGGACAGCCTCCAGCTTAAACAGTTTATCTGAAATCTAAAAACCAAACGGGTTATTCAAGTTATCAATAAATACGAACGAAAATAAACGCCATCGACTGGACCGCTTTGTGGCACCTCGGTTGAACCGCTAGATTCGAGTTGGTCGTGATCGATAGGACGCAAGACGTGAAACGGAACCTTTTTTTTATTTCTCGCTAGAATGGACCCACACAAACCGTTTCGGAGTCACGAATTTTCAAGTTCCATTCATGTCCAGGCTTTATTTTGCCCAGGAGATGGATTTTTTAAAAATAAACGTGCCCCGGAGCAAGAGTTTTTGTCCGATCCAGTTCTACCTGGAAAATTCGAAATCAGCAGAAGATTTTGGATCAACAAGGGTGTCAGGAACCCGATTGAACAGCTAGATTCGAATTGGTTGTAAATGATAGGACACAAGACGTATTGACATTTCAAAATTAGGAAGAAAGTAAGACAGAATAGTACTGAACCGCCGATTAGGTGATTATACTTTCGAGTTTTAAATAAAACCAAAGGCGTACCTAACGAAGGGCAGGGAGGATGTCCCCCCCCCCTCCCCCCCAGAAAAATAAATTAAGTCTATTATCTGGTGCCCCACCCTCTGCTGTGAAACTAATATGAGCTGCCCCCCCCCCCCCCCCCCCGCCGAGCTTAGATCCTGGGGTACGCCCTTGAATAAAACCATTTTAAACCGGCTTCAAACTGTTTGTCGGCTATGTATTTTTATCATTTTGTGCGCGCGTGTGTGTGTGTGTGTCTGTATATCTATTGTGACGGGAAATCCCTCCTATCACAAAATGAATCCCTCGTTTCTCTCGACGATTTTTTTTAAGGCCGCCAGCCGCCTAGCGGCTCGCCGAGAAATTGGGAAGGATTCGTCTTTACCGGTCAGCTGCATTCTTGGGGTGAGGTAGAGGGACAGACTCTAGGATACGAACACTACTAGAAGTCTATTTCGGGAGGGCTGTCCCATATATTTTCCGCTTCCCTTTTTACAATTTTTCCTCTCTAGTCGCTCGACAAAAGACGCGCATTTACGAAAAATACTCGAATAAATAAATAAATAAGCAAATGAATAAATAAATCGATACGCGAAGACCGAATAGTACTTATACTGCGAGAAAACCAATAAACAAAGTGATAACAATCACGCACACCCACCCACGCAAACTGCCGGGGCCTACACACACTTACACCGAAGACGTTAAACTGTTGACATGAGGGACTTCCCCGGCACTCACGCACGCTTACGAGTCCTCTCACTCAATCGCCCCCGCACTCACTCCACTTAAATTTCTATTCCCCGCGGCACACAAATTCCCCAACGTGGGACGGACACGAGAAACGAACGCACGTGACAGCTTTTATCGAACTCTTCAACGGGCTCGAAAATGAGGCCAGCCTCGGCCCAGTCGGTTGCTCCCCAGATTCGAAAAGTCCTGTCGTCCAACTGTCGCGGGGAATCTGGAGGCATCCCAGATGAGGCTGATGTTGTCGACGAATGTCCAGGGAACCCCAGAACTGTGCGGGGCCGGGCGAGGTCGAGAATGTCATCGTCGTGGGAACGGAGGGTCGCTATGCAGCGCGGAGTCTCGCGTAAAAATAAACATAGCAAAATAAAGAATGGTTACCGGATTCGCTTGCCCTAATATCCCTATGGATCCGGTTCGAGGTGGGCGTCGAGCGAGAGGGCCGCCTCCGCGTGCTTCTGGAACCCCCCACAAGCTGCCATGTGACAATATATACAATATACATACATTAGTATAAACAATAATTATATATACGGGGTGTCCGACCCAGATAGACAGTCATGATTATCACACCGTGCATACAATTGATGAAGCAAATTTTACAGCATATTCACATGCCGCGATGCAAAGTCATGAACTCATTTAGTATCATGAATTTACAAAACATTTCAATCGCAATATGCTGTTTACAAATTCATCGTACGTTTAAACACAATTAATATCCGCAAATTTTACGTCATATTGAAATCATATGTAGATATTTTGGCATGTTTTCATTACGGTAGCATTAATTGTTCTCATGAATTGTACTTAATATGAACACAATTTCGTTTACGTTGATGAAGACATTTCATGAGCTCATTTAGTATCATGAATTTGGGATACATTGTGACTTAAATTTGTCGTTTCAAAATGCATCATCCGTTGACTTCAAGATGAACTCATAAGCCCGCAAATTTGAATTCTACAATTAATATATGCAGTTTGACATCATATGGAAGTCATCCAATGATTTTTGTTGGTGTATTCACTGGGTTAGAACTGGTAGTAGACATGCCATGCAAGCAATATGATGGCGATATGCGTGTTTCTCAGTGATACATTCGTTGGGCACAATTTGACGGCGATATGCGTGTTTTTCAGTGATACACCCTATAACGGCGATATACATGTTTCTCAGTGATACATTCGATGAGCACAATATGACAGCGATATGCAAGTTTCTCAGTGATACATTTGATGGGCGCAATATGACGGCGATATGCGTGTTTCCGAGTGATACATTCTAGGTCGGCGATATGCATGTTTCTTAGTGATACATTCGATAAGCACAATACGACGGCGATATGCATTATTTTCAGTGAAACATCTCATCAGCGCCATATGATAGCGATATGAGTTCTTTTGCAGTAGCCTTTATCACCTATTTACATATCACCACGAGTCTACTCGATTGATTGTCCATTCCCATTCGTTGTCTTGCTAGTATAACATCGTCCACGCATCGAGCATTTTAATCTTACACCTGCTTTATCTCGAAAAGTACTGCTTAGATCGAGTATTGAGTATAGAAAAACGTTTGGGGTCCAAAGAGGGCCATTCTAAAAAAAATCGTTCGGTCCAAAATTCAACATGGCGAAGTGAAGATGGCCGACATGTTTAAAAAGATGGGATCATGAATTTATCACCAAAAAAATTGTCAGGCCAAAACTAACGACTATTATAGGCAAAGTTTTTTGATAACGTTCATATGAACGTTATAAAAAAAACTGGTAAAAAGAGATAATATTTTTGCAAAAAGCATCCTCAAAGTCACAAGCCTTGGTGGTGTCATTATATCATAAATGTTGTAATCATTACGAAAATCGCAGGTGCTCGTTCACCAGACGGCAATAATGACGAAAATATGACTCTGCAGGATGTTAATAAACTTCCGCTGCCAGGGTTTATACGTAAAGACGGTGATCAGGAAAAGGTAGGCTACCGCACGTTAATAAGCAATTAATGGAGTTCGCAATTCCAACAAATCCAAGTCGAGAATAATTGGGGATCGTGAGAACCTTACATACAGGAGGGATAATTACGTACACTTTGTCTCACCCGACGGCGAATTGGTTACCCCGGTAGGGAAATTATTATCTGACCTGGGACTGATCGATTCGTCGTCTATACGAGATAAAAATTTGGCTGTCGGACAGATCGCCATGACGCGGTACGGACAACACCAAATTTTTAGTGTCGTAATAAAGAGCCGGTATTATGATGACACGAGCCTCCAAGAAATCCAGAGTAGGTTGAGGGCCCTTGAACAAGAGATGAATCGATTGAAGCTAAGATCGTTTCGCATATCCAGTCATGGCGATTTTACCGACGAACTTGGCCCTGACAAATTTTTACACACGATCCACTCCTTATTCGAGAACAAGGGGATAGATGTGGTGGTTTGTTATGGCAGGACTCAGGTCCCTTGTCCGGAGTTAAGGGAGGCCATAATTAAAGAGATGCACTCGAGCCTTATTGGCGGCCATAAAGGCGTTACTAAGACCTGTAGACGAATTCGAGAGCGTTTTTATTGGCCTACCCTCAAAAACGACGGCCAGAATTCCATCCGTTGTTGTAAAGGTTGCCAAGAGCAGAAACTCGTTCGCGCAAATACTCGCGAACCCATGCTCTTGACCGATACACCAGCAGACACTTTTGATAAAGTATCTCTTGATACCGCTGGTCCGTTGCCTATTACTCCTCACGGGAATAAGCATATACTAACGATGCAAGATAATCTATCAAAATACTGTCTTGCTGAGCCCATCCCCGATCTAAGGGCGACTACCGTTCTAGAGGCAATAGTGCGTCGGCTATACAGCCAGTTCGGAGCTCCGCGGGCAATTCTAACTGACCGTGGAACCTCATTCACGAACGGATTATTGGGGGAAATCTAAAAAATCTACAAGGTAAATCATTCGACAACATCTGGGTACCGTCCCCAAACTAACGGTGCGTTGGAACGAAGTCATATCGTTCGAACGGAATATATCAATTTCACGCCTCACGAGGTTGTGTATGGAAAAACCGCCCGACAGCCTAGTGAATTCCCGACCCAAGACCGTCTGGCTACGAGTAGTTCGTTCCTCGTTGAGCTCATAAAGCGGCAAAATGAAATTCGAGAGATGGCCGGGGAATCCCTGAATCGGGCTAAAGAACGATCTAAACTATACTACGACCGTAAATGCCGGCCCTTTGAAGGAAAAATCGGGGATCAGGTATATGTTTTGAAGGAACCACGAAAGGGAAAATTCGACACTCAATATGACGGTCCCTATTAAATAAGATCGATTATCGATAGGAATAATGTCGTCCTCGAGACTGAAAGCGGTGAACGGTTCGCTAAACATGTAGATAAAATCAAATTAGCCTACCTCTAGTTAGTTTTCAATTGTATGTGTATTACGTTCAAAATGATAATCACGACCATCTGCGTCCTTGTCTTCGCGGGCTGTGGAATGTCCAATTCAACACCCAGGAACCACTACGTCGTCAACAAACTCGAAGATAACGCTGGAATATACTACGAGCTACAAATGCCGGTGCAATTACAACGCGCTGATTGAAGACTGACCTTATTCATCGACCTTGCCGAATTCATCGCGGCCTTCCCGAAGGACGACGGAAACGGGCCGAAAATTCAAGCAGAATGCCTCAAATACAACTCGGAGGCGGGTTGCGAGGAGCTGCTCCGTAGACCTTATATAATATCGAGGTTATGGAGCGGTCCCGAGCTAACTAGTGATCTATGGGGGGTCGAAAACCGCAAAGATCTCAAAACATGATCGCCCTTAACGACAATGAAGAGACGTTCCGTGCCCTGCGGATTTGTGGGGAGCATCAGTAATCGGAACCCTCACCGA
The DNA here is from genome assembly GCA_963210295.1 of Ophion ellenae. Lineage (NCBI taxonomy): Eukaryota > Metazoa > Arthropoda > Insecta > Hymenoptera > Ichneumonidae > Ophion > Ophion ellenae. The sequence goes on along the minus strand of OY723393.1, from coordinate 16,804,285 downwards.
GGATGACCGTGGTGATAGCCGTCGCTGCTTGCTCCCGCGACCCATGCCCAATTTGCGGGAAAGGAAAGGAGTGCCTGGGGGTGGGAGCGTGCATGAAGAAGCTAACGGCCGAAAGTTTCCGCCGAAGGGGAAAAATATCTTGCCCCCTTTGCGGTCTTACGATCCCGGGGGCGAAGTTCGCGGCCCACGCAGGGGGCTGCCTATCGCGCTGGGAGAAGAGCGGTATGTTTACGGGAGCCCCGAGCGCGGCCGTTGCATGGTCCACCGCAAACGTTCAACCACTGGCGGGGGTGCAGACAAATAAGGCTCGCCCTCGTGTTCCGCCGACAACGACTCGTGCCGCAGCCGATTCAAGCAGACGGGACGCGGAGGGACCTGCCCGTCATCGGAACCCCAGCACCATCGCAGAACAGCCTTCTCGCCGGCAGAGATTGGCAAATTTTGGGGAGTTGGTCTAAGTGACTGCCCTGGTGACTGCCCTCGCCAACGTGATGCTACGCGAGGAATCGTAGTGGGAAATTCCCGCGCTACAACAGTTCGACGAGGACGTCGATCGCCCTAAGGGGGGGGGGGGAGTTGTTACGTCCCGTAACATTTTTCCTTTTTGTTTAAATTAATATAAGTACTCTCTACAACTCTGTGCCTCGTGTCTCTGTGCGGTGTCGGCTGTCAGTCGCCGACGGTAGGACCGGATGTACCCGATCCGATTCCGCTGATCGAGCATCGCCTGATCCGCGGAGTTCGACCGTGGGACTTCGGGAGCGAACAAGTTTCCGTGGACGTTGCCAAAAAAACTCCACCAGGCTAATAGCGACCGAGCTAACGTTGGTCCGGTGGCGGTACGTATGAATAGTTCCGATTTGTCCACGGTTCGCTCCTGGAGTCGGAAAAAAACTCCTAGTAACAGTAGTCCTCGCGGCGGTGTAATAAGTCCAGGCCTTAGACCCGGCGGATCCGCACAGAGACGTCAGTCTTTACTAGTAACGTAGTTAAGTAACGGCAGTACTCGCGGCGGTGTAGTAAGACCTAAGTAGCGACCCGGCGGACCCGCAGAGACATTGATCGTTACTTTAAGAAACCATTTTAATCATACAAATTTTATTCTCTAAAATACCAATAACCTATCGAGTCAGTGCGGTAAGGTGCGGGGACTGCGCCAGCCCCGACATAAGAACAGCGTGGTTTGCGGGAGTGAAACGCGGGAAGAATTGTCCCCGCGGAAGAGTGAGAGAGTGAGAGAGAGCGACGCGGGGGAAACTGTCCCCGCGTAAAGGCGTGACTACCCGCAAAGATGTAAGTAGGATAACCACAATATAATAAAATAGCATTTATAAATAATTACCCCGGTAATTATGCAGTTTGGCGCCTTTTCCGAAAAAACGGCGGGAAAATTTTTTTTTCGCCACAAACGGCCTCTATTAGTCCTAACTAATGATATTTCGTCGAGGGAGGCTGACATTTTCCATAATTACCATGAGTTATGGGGTTTTCAAGTTTGAGAAAACACATGATGGAATGGGGCATTTTCATGCATGTTGGCAGTGTGTGTCGGCTCTGGAACGACTTTCAACTCAAATCCACTATCCAACGCACCCTCTGGGGGGGTTTGGGGGGGGGAGTGAAACCCCCCCCGACGGGGTGAAGAGGCAGCGCCCCTGCGGGGGTGGAGGGGGCGGAGCCCCCCCCAAGATACTGGAAAGAGATTTTTTAAAGAAAAAAAGTCTCTTTTCCATAATTGTTCTACAAATAGCGTTTGTGTGTGTGTGTGTGTGTGTGTGTGTGTGTGTGTGTGTGTGTGTGTGTGTGTGTGTGCGCGTGTGTGCGTGTGTGCGTGCGCGTGTGCGTGTGCGTGTGTGTGAGTGTGTTATTTTGAAAATGAGTCTGGAAATCGTCGAATGTACTGTGTGTAGATTTGTTTTGCTATATGTGCGTGCGTGTGTGTGTTACCTGTTTACAAGTTACCTACACAGCTATGTGTCTTCTTATAGGTAGTATAGTACCGAGGTAACAATGTACATGTTTTGTTTTGATTTCGCCGACCACATTGTCCTCTCCCACTACTATCCTATATGTCTATTTCGTCTCGAAATTCTGAAAAATAAACGAGAACAGCTCAGTTGCGATTGTATCGTGGATATAACACGTTTTCAAAATGAATTGTGCCAATTGCTCGTACGGATTGCGACAATTTCATCGTTTGTGCGAAGATCAGGAACAATTGTTGGAATTCCTTCGAGATCACGACGTTGTGTTTCGCACTGTACAGTGCACAACTTGTGAGGAACTGGCTAAGTGGAATGCGAAGGAATTATCTTGGAGGTGTCAAAAGAAAAAAAAGTGTCGAGAGGAAAAAAAGTATTGATCACGCAGTGTTCCTTCAGACAAGGGATCCGAACACACACGTGGTTCAAAAATGCCACGCTGTCTCTGGAAGAAGCCTGCATATTCATCGGATATTTTCTATCATTGAAGCCTCCACGACAAGAGTTTCTCGAAAGAGAAATGAATTTGAGCAGTCATACTGTACTCGACTGGTCAAATTTTATTCGTGAGGCTTTATTGATCTACTATATCGATAATTCCGAAAAGATCGGCGGCGCAGGTCGTGTTGTCGAGATCGACGAGGCAAAGTTCGACAAACGGAAATATCATCGCGGTCGAATCATTGAAGGGCAGTGGCTTTTCGGCGGGTTTGAACGGGAAACTCGCAAGATTTTCATCGTTCCTGTTCCGGATAGAACCGCGACTACGTTGCTGGATGTTATTAAACAACGTATATTGCCGGGAACCACCATTATGTCCGATTGCTGGAAAGCATATAATTGCCTAAAAAACGCGGACTTTCAACATTTAAAAGTGAACCATTCACTTAATTTTGCTGATGCCGACACTGGCGCGCATACTCAAAATATCGAGCGCACGTGGAGGGAGGTCCGCGCAAACGTCCCACGATATGGTCGTCGCGAATATCACATGGATGGATATATCGCTGAATTTTTTTTTCAAGCGTCAATATCCAGACCATCGTGATCGATTTCACGCGATTTTCAATATCATCGGAACCCTAAAGGAGCTGTGACTTTCGACACTGATATGTCTTTTTCAAGACTGTCAACTATATCAGTATTTTTCAAGATTTAAATCGGTCCTTATCAGGACCACCAAAATTTTGAACGTATTTCGACTGTCTACTAAACACACATATACACACATGCACACGCAAACGCATGCCCAACAAAAAAAAAATTAAAAATCTCAAACTTCAAAACCCCATAACTTATGGAGTTTATGGGAAATGTCAGCCTCCCCCGACGAAATATCATTTGTTATGATGGAATAAACAACCCCATGGCGAAAAAAAAAATTTCCCGTCGTTTTTCGGAAAAGGCGCCAAACTGCATAATTACCTTTACCCCTAAATACCCATTGTCAGACTTTGTTCCCCCCTCCCATTTCCACAGGAGAGTTTGCCGGGCCCGTATGGGACGTGTGGCTATCCCTTTTATTTGAACAGGAATTATTAAAGAACCCAAAGGTAAAATAACATCGTCCCTTCTAGACGTAACAGGAGTACCAAATATTGAATTCAAAATATAATTGTTTGTTTTTTTGTAGCACTCTCACCTAACAGATCGTTTAAGTACAGTCACCAATTTTGCACAATTTTGTTCTAGTATTTCCTTTACTGCAACCTCAAGTAAAATTTGTATTGTTTGAATCAGGAATTGAAATCAATTAGGCAGATGACCTCACTATAGGTTTTTTTCTTTAGGACGATTTATTAGAATGAAGAAAAAGATATAGCGGTGATGCCTGCGTAATTAATTGACGCAGACCCCCATTTGAGATGGGGGTCTGATTGGGATTGACCCCCACTGTTCTTTTTTGTCCCACAAAGTCGTTTTCGAGAAACATCTGTCAGAAGTTTCAGCTCTATCTTCCTCGCACCCATAGGTTTTTAGCCTCGCTGTGGGGCCATGGATCTGAAACGGCGACCACTTCGGAAACGCGAAAAGTGATTTCTTCAAAACGATATTACCGATCGGGCTGAAAAAAATCTTAGCCAACGCGACATTTTGGCAAAAAGTGGCTAAACTTTCAGTTTTTAAAGGATCTTTACCGTTTCAGGGAAATTACAAATCTTGTTTTGCGTCTATCTCTCTGGCAATCATATGGAACCTAGGCGTATGCTCTTTCGTCTTAACGCGAGGCTTAGTACGCACAATAATCGGTGGCGTACAAAGACGCAGCACCATAGGGATCACACGAGCGCAAAAAAAGCGTGTTTATAGCCTTGCATTAATAACATCCGGGTGTCCGATGGTAACCATTTATGAGAATTGTATTGCATGCTATTGTACAAAATTGAGAATGGTAGAAACATTTACAGATACACTGTGGCGAAAACATCCGGCTATCAAAAGTAACCTACGACAACGCCGTACCCAACGCGCGTACGGATTCGATGTTCATCAAGAATATGTTCATGAAGAATGCTCTCGCCATATTCGGCAACGAAGCATCGAAAAATTTGAGCGTGACAGGTCCACAATCGAAATAGAATCTATGTATAGTCCTTTGCTAATTTCCACAATGGATGAAATGTACAATTTGGGCAAATTATCCTCGATTCTCAGTGACCATGGGAAGGCACTCCAGTGGCTGAGAGATGTAGGGCTCTTCCGATCAACAAGCTTTTTCCCACACAAAAAAATGGTGACGTTACATGAAGAACATCACGTGGTTGGCGAGTTTCGATGTATAAAAAAAAACGTATGATCACGTTCATACAGTTGCCGAGAACACCTGGTTCAAAAGATGTTATTTTTCTGTAGAAGCGTGCATACTAATCACGTACTGCTTTGTAACGCATATGACGTTCGAACAAACAATCAGGGAAAGTTCGATTCTCGAAAATCGGCAAATCTCCCAGGAAACAGCTGCCTAGATGAGTGCTTCAACGACGGAGGCCAACTAGGGGGTGTTGGGGAGATCGCTGAAATACACGAGTGCAAAATTGGCCGGCAAATATTTGAGCGGGGGCGTTTTGTTGACGGTCGCTGGATCCTCGGGATGATCCACCGTGACCACAGCGAAAATTATCAGTTGGAAGTTTGTCCCGCTAATCGAAGAGATCAAAATACCGTAATGCAGTTTATCAAGAAGCACATGAAGCACCTGTAACTATTCACACGGATTGTTGGAAAGGGTACCTTAATCGAACCTCACATGGTTACACGCACGCCACGGTGAATCACTCAGTGGAATTTGTGGACCTAGTGACTGGTGCGCACACCGAAAATATTGAGTCGTCCTGGGGATCGATTCTGTAAACGAAGCGAGACCACTCACTTTTCACTCTTTCTCACGGAACCGAGCGCCCTCAATGGACTTACCAAGAAACATTATTTTCACTTTATTTTATTTTGTTTTGTAAATTTACAGCGGTTCGTCGTTGCCCCACGGCGCGGGGCCAAAAACCTCCGAAACCAGTGGTGGGAGACATCGTGCTCATGGTCTGCTGGCTGCATGGACGATGTTTTTGCTTCAATTTGTTTGGCTGCAGTCGATAACGATCCCTTCAGGGGACTTGGGGGAACCCTGGCATCTTCACCCCCTACCCGGGCATTGGTGGCTTTACTCGGAGTGAGCCCAATACTTCCACCTAACTCGTGGGAACAAATATGGGAAAAAACGAAAACGGTATGCATATGGGTATGACTGGGGATGAACGCGCCTGGTCGCGAGTCCAAACACCCTTTGATTCTTGATTAATTGGTGTAAACAATGGATTCAGGCGAGGTAAATATTTTTAAAGATTTAATTAATTAGTAAGGTATGGAAATATACGTTTAAACGATAATTTTGTTTCTTCATTGTACAGTTTTATCGAGATTAAAGTGTATGTAACGTTCTAACCACACTTTTTTTGTAAACAGTTTACAATTAGATGACAGATATTAACGTTTTGTTTTTTATACAGTTGTTAAAGGTTGTGTATACTTGTGGGATACGTGAGACGATTCTCGAGGACTGGGCGAATCGCCCATGTATCGAAAGATATGGTCGAATGTTCATGGATGACAACCATTATTTCTATCAGATGACAGGTAAGGAACATTGTTGTGCCTATAATTATGCTTGACAGAGATGGAATATGTGTAATCATGTAATTTTTTCTCATGATAATTTTCTAAGATTATGGCACTGTGATACGTCGAAGCCGACTCGCCGATGGTATCAAAGCTGTGGTCGAGGACGAAGTGCCCTCAGGAAAAGGGAGAGAAAATGTCTGCCCTAACAGACGTGCTGCTTCAAAAAAGCCATGTTCCATTCGTAGTTTATATAATGGGTGAATTCAAAAACGTTTTTGAGTACATTGCTTTTTGTTTTTGCGCAACAAAATTTCGTTCACTACAAGAGCAGCTAATACTCTTTTTTGCCGAATTTTCTGAATCCGTGCTCTGTGAGCAATCTGTTGACACTGATCAACCCACTTTTGATACTTGTAAACAAACGACATCCCGTCAATTTCCGAAAAAACACTATTATATTTTTATTTTTATTCATTCAGATTTCTTTCACTTGCATCACTACCACGACTGCCACTAAAGGAGGTTAGGAAATCAGCTTTCGAGGCCGTTCCTGCAAGCAGCCAGGTTGACGCTGCTATTCGACGCGGCGACTTGTCGCTACTTTTTTGAGTCGCGGGAAATTCAATATAGGGTCACGTGACTAGATTTATCGATGCAAACGAGCGAGGAGCGACTGCATGAGGCCGCAGCTTCAGACACCTCGAGATGGGGTTCCGTTCTCTGAGGGGGCAGAGAGTTCTTGTCGACTTAGACGTCAATGCTCGGTCCTCCCTTTGGGGACCTCAGGACACGGACAGGCGCGGTGCCAAACTGGAGCGGCTCATCCGTCAGTGTGGATACACCGTTCACAATGATGTCAACCAGCCGCCCACTTTCTGGGCGGTCGCAGGTTCGTCATACATCGACGTAACATTGGGTTCGCCTTCCATGAGCCGCTTCGTCGGCGAATGCGGCAGGACTGGAAAACGAGCGATCACAACGCTCTGGATATCGGATTGAGGGTGCCAAAGGCCGAGGGAAATGACGGTGCCCAGACCCTTGCCGACTTGTCGACGCAAAGGTGGAGGGGCTCCCACTGACGTCCCCCGTAGAAGTTGAGGAGATGGCTGGTGCTCTCACCAGTGTCCTCACGGAGGCTTGTGAGGGAGCGATGCCTAGGAAAAAGCTTTCCAGAAAGTCCAACCCGTGGTGGACTGCCAATCTCACTAACCTCAAGAGAGGTATACCGGCTACGTAGGGCCTTTCAGAGGGACCGGGATGACGTTCGTCGCCTCGAACTCCGGCTGCAGCACCGCACTTCTTTACCGGAACATAACCGAGAGGTGAAGAGAGTCAAGCTCGAAAGCGGGAGGAACTTCGTCTCGTCGCACGGCAAAGCGAAGGTCTGGGGCTTCGTTTACAAGCTCCAGTCGGAAAAGCTTCGAGTTGAGAGGGTCCTCAGCACCCTCCAGCGAAACGACGATTTCACAATAGACATGGAAGAAACCGCCAGCTTCCTCCTCGAGGCTCACATCCCTGAAGATCGGGAATAGGAAGATACCCCCCAACAGCGGCAAATCAGGGAGGGTGCCTTTGCTGCATCCGAGACCCCTGACGACCCGATTTTCACTCAAGCGTAGCTCGCTTCCCACCTCAAAACTTTCAAGAGCGGGAAGGCCCCGGGATCCGACCTCATTGAGGTCGTAGTGCTGAAGAGAGCCTTCGCGGTCATTCCCGATGTACTGGTTCGTCTGTTCAACGCATGTTTAAGTTTAGGCGTCTTTCCCTCTGCCTGAAAGAGGGGCTCTCCCTTCGGAAGGGCGAGGACAAGGACAAAAAGGACCCAAAATCGTACAGACCCATGTGTCTCCTCTCCGTGGTAGGTAAGTTCTTAGAAAAAGCACTTAAGGGAGGCATCGCGTGCTCCTCAATGGGCCCGGGCAAAACCGCCAATCGACAGTTCAGCTTCCCTCCGGGCACGTCGACAGAGGATGCAATCGTGGAGTTGCGCAGGGCAGTGACCGACTCCCAGGACCCGTACACCGTCGTGCTGCTCTCCGATGTCTCGGGCGCCGTTGACACCGTGTGGTGACCCCTGGTATTTGAGAGTCTGAAAGCTAGGGAATTCCCACGGAACATCTTCGAGGTGATCCGCAGTTACTTCAGCGATAGGAGTGGGAATATCGTGGGGTAATAGAGAGGTCTCCAAGCAGGCCGCGAGCGGGTGCCCCCCAGGGCTTGGTCCTGGGTCCAACCTGCTGGAACCTGATGTTCCACGGGCTCCTCAGAATCCTCGAGGAGATAGTCCCGAACAGGTCCGTTGCCTATGCCGACGACCTGATGGTTATGGTGGAAGGGAACTCGAGGAGGGAAATAGAGGCTAGGGCGCAAGTGATAGTTGATAGGATTGTGGTCTGGTGCAAGAGCGCCAAACTGTAATTGTCAGAGAGGAAGACAGAAGCCATCCTTCTCAAGAGCGAATGGCAGCGTAGGGCACCAGTATAGAAAGGAGACGAGGAGACCGTCCCGACGGCGTGCGCCGTGTTGCTAAGAGGCCCCACTTCGCCAATAAGTACCCAATCATTCAAATAGAGGATGCCGCGGATAGGATAGCCATCAAAGATAGTGTCAGGTATATCGGTGTCCACTTCGACAAGGATATGGGAGTTAGCTCCCATTGCTCCTATCTTAGGAAGAAACGTGCATCCGTCTTCGAACGCCGAGGAAAAATTGCTAGGGCTAGGTGGGGCCTTAGATTCGACAAAGTTAGCACCGTATCATATAGGGGAGTTTTCATCCCGTCGGTGCCATCCGCCACATCCGGGTATGCAGACCTCTGCAAAGGGGCTGACCTGAGGGTACTTAGGAGCGCCCAGCGACTCGCGCTGATCATAGTCACTGGAGCGTATAGAACAGTGTCACACGACACGGTATGCGTGATTCCAGCAGCCGCTCCAGTCAACTTTGTGCTGGAGCAGGCTGGGGCTAAACATGAGTTGAGGGAAGGATACGAGACCGACATCAATGGGGTGGCAATTCCAGCAGGGGCGGCGAACGCCGTAGATAGGGTCAAGGACGAGGGAAACAATATGTGGCAGGCCGCCTGGCAGTTTTCCAGCAAAGGCCACACGACATTTGCCTTCGGAAACATCCGGGAAGGATTCGCAGCGGGTTGGTTCCAGCCGAACAGATACAGCACGCAGGTTCTCTCTGGCCACAGCAATTTCGGGGCACGACTGGCATCACTCGGGCTCGCCGAGGAGGAGGACTGACTGTGGGGAGCTGGATATGGCCCGGCACTTTCTTCTCGAGGACCCCAACTACATACCGCAGAGTCACTCTGCGGGACTTCATCGGCCAGAGGATATGGCCAGCGGCGACTCACTAATTCGTGGCCAGCACTCAGGCCTTCTCCGTCTTCGCCGACTTCTGTCGAGAGGCCCTTTGGCTAAAGGCCGCGGAGGAGCGGTAAGTAGAGGCCGAGTACATGGCCAGGGCATGGAGAGAGGGGAAAACTCGGAGGGAAGGCAAATGCACTGTAATTTCATGTATTTTTGTTGATTCCGGTACGTAATGAGAAGAAAGGCACATTGGATGAGAAGCAGCATCCACAAAGAAAAAGGACATTGAGGCCGAAAGTAACGAGTCTGCTTCAAAAAATTGCGAAAAACTTGAAGGAACACGTCTCAGTAACAAAATATCCACACCGTCAACAAAACGAGGTCAATTCAGACGACAGTGACGAATATCTCATAAATCGCTTACCGGAACCGGATGACGATGGCAAAGTAACACATTTTCAATAAAATCAATGGTACATCCATAACAAAAGGGACGAATTCGATGAAATTGGAACGATTATACCGAAGGAAATTTTGGAGGCTGAAGGACTTAAGTTCAATGTCAAGAAGTGTATATCGGCTGTTGAAAGCAGTACAATGAAGAAACGACTCAATCACTTGGGAACGGCGCTATGGCCGGGAGGTAAACGCTTAAAGTTGTTACTATAACGAACAACAGATAACGACTCTTTTCGGCTTGTACGTAACTAAGAGGTGCAAGGTTCGGTGAGTAAGTAAATTAACGTAATGAACGCGGAAACCGCGATACCGTGTATATGTATTTCTTTTGGAAGCCTAGTTTTTTTTTGTAAAACCTTATTTAATTTTGCACAAAAAAGGTCCTTAGTTAATAGTGTCTATTGTCACTAGCTTTGGAGATACGAGATATGAAAATTAAATTTTGTTAATTTACAATATTTGTATTTAGAAAACTAGAGATCACGGAAGAAAAGGTGACACGAGACCTTTTTAACATGATATTAAAGTCTGGAAGAAAAAAGACTGGCTTCCAAAAATGTCAAAAAAAGTTTATCAACTGAATCTAAAAAGTGCTATGTCTCCGTTTTCCATGTTTTGCTCTGTTTAGATTGTTTTTTGGAAATCCCTATTTTTTGTCCGAACCATTATTCAATTTTGGGTGAAAACGGTCCTGTGGCAATGACACTTACGATCTCTAGATTTATAGACACGAATTTTGTAAATTTATAAAACTTATTTTTGAAAATTCGTATCTCAAAACCTAGTGACAATAGATGCTATTATCTGAGGATATTTTTTGTGCGAAATAAAATGAGGTTTTGGAACAAAATACAATTTTCAGAAACATACAAAAACGGCAACAGCTGCTCATGAAGAGTGCAACGCCAGCGACAATTTTCGAAAATTTATTGTGTAAATTTACAGCGGTCCGTCGTTGCCCCACGGCGCAGGGCCAAAAAACCTCTGAAACCAGTGGTGAGAGGCATCGTGCTCATGGTATGCTGGCTGCATAGAGGATGTTTTTGTTTCTATTTGTTTGGCTGCAATCGATAACGATCTTCAGGGGACCTGGGAGAATCCTGTCATATTTACCCCCTACCCGGGCATTGGTGGCTTTGCTCGGGGTGAACCCAATTTTTCCACCTTACTCGTGAGAATAAATATAGGAAAAATAAAAACGGTATGCATATGGGTATGACTGGGGATGGACGAGTGGGAGGCCTAGTTGCGCGTCCGAACACCCGCAGGGTGGCTCGGGAAGCAAAGGTGCGGCTAAACCCTCCTAATGAGTCAGCCCCAGGCAACCCGCGCTGCCCCTGGGGAGCCGGATATGTAGCCGACCGGGCCCCGTATGAGGAGTTTGGGCCTCGCGCCGTTAGCGTAGTTTTCGATAGAAACGACGGAAGTCAGGTTAGGCAAGTAGACCAGCCGACCTTCCCCCTTAGACAAGCCGCGATAAATGTGGCCGCACCGGGCGCCGAGAAGCCCTCTGTCTAAAGGGCGCGAAGGAGCGGTAAGTAGAGGCCGAATACATGGCCAGGGCATGGAGAGAGGGGAAAAGTCGGAGGGATTCGATGGAATTGGAAGGATTATACTGAAGGTAATTTTGGAGTCTGAAAGACTCAAGTTCAATGTCAAGAAGTGTCTATCGGCTGTTGAAGGCAGTACAATGAAGAAACAACTAAATCACTTGGCAACGGCGCTATGGCTGGAAGGTGAACGCTTAAAGTTGTTACTGAAACGAACAACGGATGACGACTCTTTTCGACTTGTACGTAACCAAGAGGTGCAAGGTTTTTTGAGTGAGTAAATTAACATAATGAACGCGGAACCTGCGATACCGTGAATATATATCTCTTTTGAAGGCTGGTTTTTAAAAATAGTAAAACCTTATTTGGTTTTGCTCAAAAAAGGTCTTCGAGGGAAAGAAGCCTTCGAGGCAAAAAGCAATCTGAGCACGACTCGCGCGTGACGTCACCCGACGGCACGCGCAAGGCTTTTAGATGATTTTAATGCTTATTTAGCTTTTGATTCTCTGCGTTATTAATGTATACAAAAAAAATGTATCGCGCACTCTAATCGCTTATTTTTTTAGTCTATACGTTAATTTAAATATAATAATAAATCTAAATTACAACTTAGTTATCTGCTAAAAAAATTGTTTACGCTTTACTCACACCCGTCTCTATGCCAAATAAATTGTAATTCATAAAAGTAAGCGGAAATATATTTGTATTCGTATTATTATATTCATTCTCATACTTTCATCAAGCGATAAAGCATTGTCCCCAAAAACAAGTCAATCATCTATCCGGCCGCAAATCGTAAGTGCCAGAAAGTGCATTTTTAACACAAGCGATAAGATGGCCCCGTTGGTAGCGTTCATGGCTTCGGTTCGCAAGGGCGCGGGATCGTTCCCCGCTCTCAGTACATTTCTGTTTTTTTTTTGCATGGGGCGAATTGTTTAGTCGTGAAATCATGCAAAGTATCCAAATGTAAAAAATCTGAACCTGCCACTTTTTTCCCAAGAAACGTCGCTCGCTCGTTTTTGTTTTTATGTGTCAATTTCAACGCCTCGTAAGGGAAAGCATGCTGTTTCGTCGTTATTCGACTGGATTGTTTCGACAGTCTCGTATTTCGTATTGTCTTCGTACCGATCGGAATAATTAAAAAATTTTAACGTACGTAATTTGCGATTCGTGATTTTCGTGATAAGCGTTTCGGGATTTATGTGAATCACGATCCGGGATTTTTGTTGCAACGCGATTCGTGATTTTTGTGATACGCGACTCGGGATTTTTGTTAACCGCGATCCGGGATTTTTTTACTCTGTGCCACGTAACATTGGTGTTTTTAAAATGATTTTTTTCTCATTTATTCGACACTTGGGTTGTGTTCTTTCAACTCTCGATTTTTTTCCTCATGGATGAGCCCGCGGTAAAAAAGCCGAAACCGGCTAAAAAGAAACATCTTCAACATCAATGGTACGATCAACATCCAGTGTGGAAAAATGGGTTCAGGCTGTTGCATCGCAACCTGATATATTTTATTGCCTTGCGTGCGAAACAACGCTGTCATGTGGCCACTGTGAGATAGAGAGGCATTCCAAGTCAGAAGTGCATGTTAAAAACATGAGTGTATTAGGTGTAGGATCGCTCGATTCGGGGAACACTACGCCTTCTGCGTGTGTTCCGCAAGCAACTTGTACTCATGAGAGTTTTTCTGCTGCCTCTGGAGCTGAATTTGACTTCAAAGAACGAGTACAAGTTGCTGAAATTCGTTTCGCGACTTTTTTGGCTGAGCATAATATTGCGATGACGGTCGCACCGGATATGCTCAGTCTATTTGAACTCATCGGTCAAGAGCCTGCTGTGTTGCAGGCTATGACAGTCGATAAAACAAAAGCAACAAAGCTAGTCGACAGGATTGTTAGCGTAGTAGAAGCCGACCGAATAACGCGAATACTACGCGAAAACAAATTTTCAATTCACGTGGACGAAACATCAGACTGTACAAACGATAAATGGATGTCGTTAATGGTCCGTTACGTAGAGCCAAGTACGCTGACGGTAAGGACAGAATTGTTGACTATGCTTCATTTGAACGCGGCGAACTGTTCGGCCATTGAACTGATTAAAGCGTTCAAAAATGAGCTTTGCCGGAAACAAATTCCCTTGCGCAGCATTCTCGGTGTCCCGTGCGATAACGCATCCGTAATGGTCGGCAAACATTCGTCGTTCCGTACATTTCTGCCGGAAAATAATCCCGATCTCATAACGCAGCCGTGTATTTGCCATTCTCTCGCGTTGATTGCTAGCGCCGCATTCTCCGCTATTCCAAAAGAAATTGATCGTTTTATCAGAGGTAGCGCGACCATTTTGAACAACAGTCCGAAACGAACAGCAGTTTTTCGCGATTTCCAAGATAGCTTCCAGGATCGTCCGGCTAAAATCACGAGATACGCAGAAACGAGATGGCTCTCACGTCATTCCGCCGTCGTCAAAATTATCGAAAATTGGCCGACGCTGATAGCATTTTTGGTTGATCAGTCATTGGAGAAGGCGAAACAAGCAGAAGAACTTCTCGAGCTTGCAAAAAATCCGGTAACTAAAGCTTATCTTCTTTTTTTGGGATTCGGACTCGAATCTTTCAACAAAATCAACGCGTGCTTTCAAAGCGAAGAAACTTTAATGCATCGTCTGCAACCTTCTTCAAAGACGATGCGTGTAGAGATCCTCCAGAGGTTTCTTAAATCCGCTCTGTTACAGCCGGCAATATTTGACGTTCACGCTCGCCATATCAAATTCGAAAATTGCGCGAAACAGCGCGCAGTGATTGATATTGATATTGGGGATGATTGCAAAGAATATTTGGGGGATGTACAGAGCAGAGGGACTCCACAAGCCGAAGTCGACATGTTCGCGATAGAATCTCGACAATGAATTTTTGAAGAATTTAACGGTATGCGAAAAGGGCCCCGCGTTATTAGATGCGGATCGCGAGTCGACCGTTGCGCGCGTATTGTTCGTTTGTAGTCAACTTCGCGTTTCCGACGAAATAAAAATTCGCAACGAATGACACTTCTTGTACGAAGAGAACAGTCATCAGAAGGAAGAATGGTGTAAATTGTCCTTCAAGGAGATGTGGATGGCAATTTGCACTGTTACCAATTCCGACGGTATGCTTCGGTACGAAACTTTGCGTTTGTTGCTGGGTATGGTGAGGACATTGCCTCATTCGAATGCTGCGGCTGAAAGAGCGTTCTCTCTCATCCCAGACACAAAAACAAAGAAAATCGAACTGCCTCAGTTCGAGTACGCTCAATTCAATCTGCGTCGTAAAGTTGGCTTTGAGGGGTAGGGGGGGGACAGTGCGACCACAATGACTATAACTCAAGACCATCTGTCTCTAATGAACGCGAAAAATTGGTACAGTCAGGCAGGCAAGAAACCAAAAGAAAAGCTCCAAGTCCGAGCATACGACCAGGACGATGGCTGGGACGTTTACAACTTTCCGGGGCAAATGAATTTTTTCTCACAGGAACATAAGAAGTGATCTTAGTGCAATATTCGCGAAAAATGTTAATAAAGTGTTTATTTTAATAATTTTTGTGCAATCGATGAAAAACTTGGACTTGGAGGTTTCTTTAAGGTTTTTTTTTCGTCGTGGATTATACCTCCTGGGGACCCCACGTTAAAAAAAAGCGTACCATTGCACTTGATCTCATGAGTGACGTGGAAAGAAGTACAAAACATGGCCTTTTTTTGTTTTTATATTTACAGGTAATTTTCATTGTAATGGGGTGAATTGTTTATTGGTGAACACTCACCATTGACAGAACGAACATTTTTTAAAAGTAAAGCATCATGAGCAGTTTTCCTATTTTCAGAATAATGTTCTTTCAATGAGCATGTTTCAGGAATAAACAATTCGCCCCATACAAAAAGAAATTAATAAAATTTAAAAAACAGAAAAGTGCTGAGCGCGGCGAACGATCCCGCGCCCCTGCAGACCGAAGCCAGGAACGCTACCAACGGGATCATCTTATTGCTAGTGTTAAAAATGCACTTTTTGGCACTTGCGATTCGCGGCCGGATGGATGATTGGCTTTTTTTTGGGGGATAATGCTTTATCGCTTGATGAAAGTATGAGAATTAATATAATAATACGAATATAAATATATTTCCGCTTACTTTTATGAATTATAATTTATTTGGCATAAGGACGGGTGTGAGAAAAGCGTAAACAATTTTTTAGAAGATAACCAAGTTGTAATTTATATTTATTATTATATTTAAATCAACGTATAAACTAAAAAAATAAGCGATCAGAGTGCGCGATACATGTTTTTGAATACATTAATAACGCAAAGAATCAAGAGCTAAATAGACATTGAAATCATCTAAAGGCCTCGCGCGTGACGTCACCCGACGGCGCGCTCAGATTGCTTTTTCTCTCGAAGTCTTCGTTTCGGCTTGGCCGCACATGAACGCGCTCAGCGTCCATATATTGGTGTAGCTGCCGAAGGCACCGTCGGGAAACTTCGACCGCGCTCGGCTCTTTCCGAAGATGTCCGAGCGTCGCTCGCTCACGGACACGCGCTACTATGATTGTGTGATGGGCGCGTAAGAGACTAGAGAGGGGGTAACTTTTGCGCGCGATCTGGCTGCACTGCTGGTGACACGGGACCTTTTTTTACATGATATTGAAGTCTGGAAGGAAAAAGACTGGCTTCCAAAAATGTCAAAAAAAGTTTATCAACTGATTCTAAAAAGAGCTATTTCTCCGTTTTGCATTTTTTGCTCTGTTCAGATTTCCTTTTTGGAAGTCACTCATTTTTCTCCGAACCATTATTCAATTTTGTGTGAAAAAGGTTCTGTGCTAATAGCACTTACGATCTCTAGATTTATAGATACGAATTTTGTAAATTAAGGAAACTTATTTTTCGAAAATTCGTATCTCAAAAACTAGGGACAATAGATGCCATTATCTGAGAATATTTTTTGTGCAAAATAAAATGAGGCTCTGGAAAGAAATGTAAATTTCCAAAAACATACAAAAACTGCAACAGCTGCTCATGAAACCTCCGAAAACAGTGGTCGGAGGCATCGCGCTCATGGTCTGCTGGCTGCATAGAGGATGTTTTTGTTTCTATTTGTGTGGCTGCAGTCGATAACGATCTCTTCAGGGGACCTGGGGGAACCCTGTCATATTTACCCCCCATTGGTGGCTCTGCTCGAGGTGAACCCAATACTTCTACCTTACTCGTGGAAATAAATATGGGAAAAACAAAAACAGTATGCATATGGGTATGACTGGGGATGGACGAGTGGGAGACCTGGTCGCGGTCCGAACACCCGCACGGGGGCTCGGGAAGCAAAGGTGCGGCTAAACCCTCCTAGTGAGTCGGCCCCAGGCAACCCGCGCTACCCCTGGAGTGCCGGATATGTAGCCGACCGGGCCCGGGATGAAGAGTTTGACCCTCGCGCTGTTAGCGTAGTTCTCGATAGAAACGAGAGAAATCAGGTTAGGAAGTATTAGGTAAGTAGAAGCCGAATACATGGCCAGGGCATGGAGAGAGGGGAAAAGTCGGAGGGAAGGCAATTGCACTGTAATTTCATGTATTTTTGTTGATTCCGGTACGTAATAAGAAGAAAGGCACATTGGACGAGAAGCAGCATCCAGAAAGAAAAAGGACATTGAAGCCGAAAGTAACGGGTCTGCTTTAAAAAAACGCGAAAAAATTGAAGGAACTCGTCTCAGTAACAAAAAATCAACACCGTCAACAAAACGAGGTCAATCCAGACGACAGCGACGAACATCTCATAAATCGCTTACCGGAACGGGATGACGATGGCAAAGTAACACATTTTCAATACAATCAATGGTACATCCATAACAAAAGGGTCGGATTCGATGAAATTGGAACGATTATACTGATGGTAATTTTGGAAGCTGAAGGACTTACGTTCGATGTCAAGAAGGGTCTATCGGCTGTTGAAAGCAGTAAAATGAAGAAACGACTCAATCACTTGGCAACGGCGCTATGGCCGGAAGGTGAACGCTTAAAGTTGTTACTGAAACGAACAACGGATGACGACTCTTTTCGGCTTGTACGTAACCAAGAGGTGCAAGGTTTGTTGAATAAGTATATTAACGTAATGAACACGGAAACCGCGATACCGTGAATATGTATTTCTTTTGGAAGCCCGTTTTTTTTTGTGAAACCTTATTTGATTTTGCACAAAAAAGGTCCTTAGATAATAGCGTCTATTGTCACTAGCTTGGGAGATACGAGTTATAAAAATTAAATTTTGTTAATTTACAATATTTGTATTTAGAAAACTAGAGATAGTAAGGGCTGGTGACACGGGACCTATTTTTACACGATATTAAAGTCTGGAAGGAAAGACTGGCTTCCAAAAATGTAAAAAAAAAGTTCATCAACTGATTCTAAAAAGTCCTATTTCTCCGTTTTGCAATTTTTGCTTTGTTTAGATTTTTTTGATAATTACTATTTTCTCCGAACTATTATTCAATTTTGTGTGAAAAAGGTCCCGTGGCAATGGCACCTATGATCTCTAGATTTATAGACACGAATTTTGTTAATTTATGAAACTTATATTTTTTTTTAATTCGTAAGGTAAATGTCCCAATTATTGAACAGGCCCCAATTATTGAACACAATCTTGTATTTTTATTATTTGTCATTCACCTGCATGCATCTACTTATTTATAAAAATTCCATTACTTAAATGGAACTTTTAGCTATCGAAATGTTACCTTACTTGTGCAAAAAAAAAGCTTTAATTAATAGAAAAAAAATATTTAATCAGCAACGGTGACCCAATTTGACGTCTCGTGGTAACTGCTTATCGTTTTTGCTAAGACGTGCCGCTTCATGCGTAAGGGCATAACATTTTTTTAAACTGTCGCATCTCAAAAATTAAAGGCGTTTCAGGTTCCTCACAAAATTTCTTACAAATAACAAATAAATTTTTTTTTTAATTAATTATTTGTTAAAAAATACGATGTTCGATCATTGGGACATAGAAAATGCAGTGTGTCCCAATTATTGAACACTCGAATTCTCCAAGATGGCGTCATTAAACCCATCAAAACATCTAGACAGTTAACGTGTGACAGATCGTGTAAATCGGATTTATTCAAACAAAAATTGTAAGTTCCTGAATCAACTTACCTTTATTTTTTTAATAATAACTCTAAGATGGTCAAATATATTTTTTATATGTATTTTCGTGCAATAAACATAAAAAGAAAAGTAAAAAGCGAATATAACCTAAATGTAACCTAAAAATACGAATGTAATGTTCAATATTTTTTGCTCTCCGATATTTCAGGCAGGGAGACTTTAGGGAAGGAGTGCAAGCTTCGTATATTGCGCTAGTATTCGAAATGTCCGCAAATCTGTCGCCGGGCGTTAGTGTTGAGTACGGCCGATAGGCGTCGCATTGAGAATATGAACCGTAGTATACAGGGTGTCCCATTTTAATCTTACACCTGAATTTTCTCGAAAAATATTGCTCGGACGAAATATTGTGTGGAACAAAACTTCTAGGGATTGAAGGGGGACGTTTGAAAAAAAATTATTTGAGGAGCCAAAATTCAAAATGGCGGCGTTACAAGGGCTGACATGTTTTTTTCAAACGGAAACATAACTTTTTTTTATTGCCAAAAAATTTGTCAGCTAAAAACTAAAAACTTTTGTTGAAAAAATGTTTTCATTAAGTTCACAGTTTTCAAGTGAGAACATCATTTTCAATTATTTCAGATGTATGCAGGATTTGTGTGTGTGTGTGTGTGTGTGTGTGTGTGTGTGTGTGTGTGTGTGTGTGTGTGTGTGTGCGCGTGCGTGTGTGTGTGTGTGTGTGTGTGGAACACTCACAAGGATTAGGTCTCTGCGGTTCATAACTACCGTGGTATTTTTTTACTCCAAACCCTCCTTGTAAGTGTATTGTGATCCCTTTCTAGAGATGTTCAAATATCCCTCCATTCATGTTGAAACATGCCCGAACTCTTCTCGCGATTACGTTTTTTAATATCAAGATCTGAAAGGTAAGCGAAATCGAAGAAAACATGATTGGTACTACTGACATAGTCTGACTTTGCGGAGTTCTCTTACGCACTTTTGTACTTTTGAGACATTACGTAGAAGGAAAATCAACATTTTTTGAAATTCAACCGTTCTTGAATCAGAGAAAAATTCTGAGATTGAGCGACAATGGCGGATTTCAGACCCAACGAAATTGTTGATATGCTCCTCATTTTAGGGAGATGTCGGGGCAATTACTTACGCGCCGAAAATTTGTATCGACGCGAATATCCTCATCGTCGTCACCCATCACGGCAGACAATCCGAACCATCGAACGGCGAGCCAGGGCAGGTCGGATGATCCGCCACCGTCGACGTTACCAAAACGTCAACGATTTTGGTGACTTACATGAGGCTCGAAACATGGCTATTTTAGCCATGATAGCAATTGATCCTCATTTGAGTGTTCGAGCGATCTCGGAACGATTAGGGTTTGCCAGATCCACAGTGCACCGAGTATTAAGAGATGCTAAACTTCACCCGTACCGGGTGCAATTCCACCAAGACACTCCTAATCCTGATCCGTTGCGAAGGGTGGCGTTTTGTCGGTGGGTGTTGAGACAAATCGAGCGATCTAAAAACTTTTTTTGGTACGTTATGTTCACCGACGAATCCACATTTAACAGCCGCGGTCAAGTGAACCGTTGGAACTTCCGATACTGGTCCGATCAGAACCCACATTGGTTGAGACAGATCGATCACCAGCATCGATGGAGTTTAAACGTTTGGTGTGGTATTGTTGACGGGCAAATAATAGGTCCCCATTTCTTCGAAGGAAGTGTGAACACTGTCCGTTACCTCGAGTTGTTGGAACATAAACTGCTCCTTTTGCTAGAAGATATGGATTTGGAAACACGTCAACACCCGCTCACTGGGCTCGTGTTGTTCGAAATCATCTGGATGCAACATTCGGTCAACGGTGGATTGGTCGCGACGGTCCTATAAATTGGCCTCCAAGGTCACCGGATCTTACATCTCCTGATTTTTTTTTGTGGGGGTACTTAAAAGATGCCGTCTACCGTCAAGCTCCAACAACACGGGAGAATATGAAGGAGCGGATAAGAGCTGCCTGCCGTGCAATCCCGAGAGATGTTCTTCTGCGCACAGTGGACGGTTTCGCGAGAAGAGTTCAGGCATGTTTAAACATGAATGGAGGGATATTTGAACATTTATAGAAAGGGATCAGAGTCCACTTACAAGGAGGGTTTGGAGTAAAAAAATACTGCGGTAGTTACGAACCGCAGAGACCTAATCCTTGTGAGTGTTCCATACGCACGCACATGCACACACACACACACACACGCACACACACACCCACACACATACACGCACGCGCGCCACACACACACACACACACACACACACACACACACACACACACACACACACACATAAAACGGCCCTTCTCAGGGCCAGGAATGCTAGACAGACAACCTCCACGTGGTGTATTCTGGGTAACGCGAATGGTCTGCAACAGACTCAGCCATGCAACCTCCTACGCTTTGGCTAACGCAAATGCCGGTGGTAGGGACAATTAGACTAAATGTCTCACGGCAAGCCGCTCAATGTTGTATTTTCGAATGCATGACCACTTGAACAAAAAAAGAATCAAATTTTTTTGTTGAAATTTTTTTTTTGTTGTTTTTTGTTTTCAAATTTGGACGATATTTCATGAGAAAATTTTGGAGGAAAATCGATGAAAAATAGCTTTTTTTCCATTTTAATAGCGTTTGTGCCATTTTCAGGCCCAAAAACGTGTTTCTTTAAATCCTTGACGAACTTTGATCACGATGGGTAGAAAAACACACACACACACACAAATCCTGGATACATCTGAAATAATTGAAAATGATGTTCTCACTTGAAAACTATGAACTTTATCAAAAAATTTTTTCAACAAAAGTTCTTAGTTTTCAGCTGACAAATTTTTTGGCAATAAAAAAAAGTTATGTTTCCGTTTGAAAAAAACATGTCAGCCTTTGTAACGCCGCCATTTTGAATTTTGGCTCCTCAAATAAATGTTTTTCAAACGTCCCCCTTCAATCCCTAGAAGTTTTGTTCCACACAATATTTCGTCCGCGCAATATTTTTCGAGAAAATTCAGGTGTAAGATCAAAATGGGACACCCTGTATATACATGTTGTTATGCTACATGTAAGATGTTGTGTACACAAAATATTCATATGCCAGCTTGGTGTATATGTTACGGCAAAAACCCGAAATGCAGCTACACCTAAGTTTAGCCGGCTAAAACTAGGTGTAGCTGGTCGCAATCAGCTAAAACGCCACAGAACAAACCCCAACAAGCCCAAACAAACCCAACCAAACAAAAAACAACAAAACCAAACACAAAAAATGATTTTTTTTGCTGATATTTTTATACATTTTGTATTGATTAAAAGGAGTATTCATCCTTTTCTTCAAATGTGATTCTCAAACAGCTGAAGTAAACGTCCCGGCGGCAAAACGTCGCCGCGCCAAAACGTCCTCGCGCTGAAACGTCCTCGCGCCCAAACGTCCCTACGCCAAAACATCCCCGCGCCCAAATGTCTCGTGCCAAAACGGTCGCGCTAAAACGGCGGCGCCAAAACGTTCTGCTCCCCTTGCGGGCTGCTACGAGGGCGTGTGTGTGTGTGTGCCAGCAAGCGGCCCGATGCCACGACACACGTATGCTCGTGCCCGTCGGTCTGCGCGCTCTATAGCAGGTACGAATATCCGCACAAAGAGAAGAGGCCGAGAATACGGCTTCTCCCTTGCGGGCTGCTACGAGGGCGCGTGTGTGTGTGTGCCAGCAAGCGGCCCGATGCCACGACACACGTATGCTCGTGCCCGTCGGTGTGCGCGCTCTATAGCAGGTACGAATATCCACACGAGGAGGAGAGGCCGAGAATACGGCTTCTCCCATGTGGGCTGCTGCGCAAAAGATTTTGACAGTTATCAGCATAATTCGCAAACTTCGCGGAGCGAAGCTAAACTGCATCGCTTAGCTTGCACACGTGCATCTATGCTATCTAAACTCCGTGCTCGTCATCGGATGAGGTCACCGTAGAACGATCGCGCTCACCGTCGGGTGAGCTCATCGTAGAACGATGCATCGGCTACCTCGCACACGTGCAATTATGCTGACCTGTCAAAATCTGCAAAAGATGCCCTTCATACGACTGGTAGCTTCAGTTGCTATTCAGACTCCGTCGCGCGCGTCTCATCTTCTTTTCCACCAGTCCGTGTTCGCAAAAAATGTATCCCGAGTGCCTCGAGCTCCCTGTGGCGCCGTTCGCGTGCCGCGTTTCCCGCGTCGACGGCTTGGCCGTATATATACGCACAGTGGCGACGGGCAAAACGCACGAGTGGTTGCGTGAAGCCCTGTACGCGTTTTACGTGCAGCGTCGGGCGGGAGTACGCCTCCCGTTCGAAGATGTTGTGCCGGGAGTGTCGTGCGTAATAATCCCCGCTGGTGGCTGTGACGTACTCCGCGGGAACGTAGTGTCGTGCGACTCCGAGGGATACAGTGAAGTTTTTTTTTGTTGATGAGGGGTACAGCGGGTACGTAGACGCGGACTCGCTATATACCCCCGCGCCCTTTTGCGCGTTTGTCGCGGGCCTCGTCATTCAGTGCACGGTTTCGGGGATCGCACATCTTGAGACCATCCCCTTCGTCTCGGACCTGCTCGCGGACCTCGTAGAGAACCGCGTCGTCGTGACTGTGGCCGAAAAGTGCACCCCCCCCCCTCCACTGCGTGCGCATGTACAACGGGGTCGACGTTGCGACGGTGCTAATCGCGGCGTTGAACGACGGGCCCGAACCCGTCGCTTTTTACGACGCAGGCTGGCCCGACGACGGGTTCGACTCGTTCGAGCCGGAGGGGTGGGAGAATGAGCCGTGGCACTCGTGCTCGTGTGTGCGCGCGCGTGTGTGTGTGTGTGTGCGTGTGTGTACTCTCGGAGTTCACCGTCACCAGGCGCAGCAACGGCCTCGGTGAGTAAGACAGATTTATTTCTAAAAAAATGAATTTTCATAAAGTAAAAAAAGGGGCCGCTATGGCGAACCCTCCACTCCGACCATCCATCCCCCGCCACACCCCGCTGCCGGGGCGTGGGGGAATCCCCACTCCATCCCCTCCACCTCGGGTACCGAGAAGGGGGGAGGGGTGGGGGATAAGGACGACCATCCCCACCACCTCGGCTACCGAGGAGTGGGGGTAGGAGTGGGGATGAGGAGTGGGGGTCGCCATAGTGGCCCCCATACTACTCACGTGTTTACAGTGCCAGCACTGTAAAATAAAAACGTCTATAACTCGAGAACGGTTTGAGTTGAAGGGCTCCTGTTTCGCACAGATGTTAATCTATTCAATCTCTTCATTCTCTGTAAATTTTGTCGAGCATTCAGACGAAAAATGTATAGCTAGTATTCGTTCAAAATCTGGTACTGATAAGATGAATAGATGAATAGATCAAAGTTATTGGTGAGGGGGAGAGATTTCTCTTTCCTGAAACTCGTTTGAAGATGAACGTACCTGCTCTTAGAGAGGGCAAATTGCAATCATTCGCGTTGAGTAGTATGACGCCTCGAGGGCGTTGGCGCCAGTACAAAATGGAGGAGGAAGGACGTTTATGTTGGATGACAGTGATTAATACATTGGAAGGAGGAGAAAAGGAAACGATAGGTGAACTCATGCTCACCGCTCTGACTCGAGGAGAGATCGAGATTGTAAAGAAAAAGAAAAAGAGTGAGAAGAAAAAGAAAGACACGGCTATAGCATTGAGCCCGAAGGAACCGAGAACTGAGAGGAAGAATTGAACGTCGTTGGCTATTCGGATAAAGACTGAAGCTCACGTACATCGTGGGGCCGAAGTTGTTGATGAGATCGTGGTCGCCGGATTGGCGGAGAACGCGAGACAACAGAAAGTGAAGATGATGTCGGGGACGATGGTTCTTGAAAAGCAAGATGACAAGCCTCGCGTGCAACGGAAATTTGAAATGGCTGAGGAAGATTTCCAAATGCCTAATTCTCACAGAGCGATTATGTCAGAGATGACTTTGGTGAAGGGAAAAAGCTGGGCGGACGATGATTCTGTTGCCTCCGCTGCGAGTGTAGGCACGATAGAGAAAGAGTCAAGTGACGCTCAGAGCGTGAAAGATGAAACCGTCACTGTAAAAGAACGTTTGTTGCGCATAGTACGACCTGCGCTCACGGAATTATCAGATGACCTAGGCGAAGAAGTCCCCGACGATCTGAATGATCCAGGAGATTTCATGAAGTTACGGAAGTATACTGGTCCAGTGACATATATCGCTGAAAAACGTAACAATGACTATACTCAGTATGACGGAGTGACTCTGCTTAATTCGAGCACTGTGTATGTTGGATCTCGTGATCCAGGGATGAAAGTGGTTATTAGCAAGCCGTAGTTTGGTTGCTGTATTAGGTGTAGGGTTTCGCCGATAAAGTCGGTGGAAATCGGTCAGCCCGTGATGCGTTCAATCCGTACCTCTCTCTCTTGTAGAGTCGGAGTTCAGACGTGTGTCAAATGCGCTCCGTCATTGAGCCAATTTTTTAGTGGAAAAAAGTCTGCAATAAAAATAAAAACTATAACAAAGTGATCAGTTTTGTGTGGTGAATAGTTTGAACTATCGATGATTCTGATACCTATCGGGATCGCGGGCCTGTGAACCTTTTTGGACTGACATTGTTTGATCCGCGAAGAAGGTGACGGTGACCATTACCGCTGCCACGGTGGCACGGTAGCAGCGCGCAATAAGGAATAACGCAGTGCGGGATGGTCACTTACCGACCGTACTGACAATGGATACCACGACTGAGTACGATGAATATCGATGCTCAGGTTGCAGAAAAGCGATCAAAAACGTGGCAGTACGATGCAAGACGTGTCCGAAACTTTTTTATCATCTGGCATGTGTGAATAAACACAAGGTGTACGATAAAAACAGAGAATTAGTGCAGTGTAAGGGTACCCTCGAAAACTTCGCAGTTGACGAAACCCCGAAGAATTCGACACCCGCGGCAGGTAGCAGCAGTTTCAGCAGAGACCGATTCGGTTCAACTGGGTCAAATACCGCAAGCAGAGTTATGAGTGCGTCAGCAAATATGGAAGTAAAAATAGACTGGTAGGTGAAAACCGTGAAAGTCTTGAAGGATGAAGTTGCATGCAAGAAAGAAGTTAAGATGATTATTAAAGAAATAGTCCAAGAAGAATTAGAAGGTATGAAGAGTGAAATCGAAGAAATGAAAAGGATGATACAAGGAGGAGTTCTAGGTCCAGCACGGGAAGTACCAAGAACCTATTCAGGAGCCGTCAAAGAAAAGAAAAAAGAGAAGATCATAATTATGAAGCCTAAAGAACAACAAGAAAGTGAGGCCTCAAAAAAGACGATCAAAGAAAAAGTCGACATAAAAAACATGGCGGTGGGAGTAACACGGTTAAAGAAAGGTAGTAATGGAACAGTGATTTTGGGCTGTGAAACCACGGAAGAAGTAGAAAAGTTAAAGACCATAGACCAGGAGAAAATGGGCGAGGGTTTTAAAGTCACCGAAACGATGCAACAAAAACCGAAAATTAAGATTGTTAACATGGAGGCGGACGAATTAGAGTTGGCAAACGATGAAGTGGTTGAAACAACAAAGAAGCAGAACGCAATGGAAGAAAATGAAGGACGGGAGATGAAATCGTCAAAAGAATAAACAAAGAAGGAAGACACGAAGGCTCAATAATAATGATAGTGGATGCAGGAACCCATTAAGAGCTATTGATAAAAGACAAGATCAGCGTGGGATAGAGAAAGTGTCCGGTATACAACCACATCAATGTGAAGCGATGCTACAAATGTTGGGGCTACTATCATATAGCAAAGAACTGCACAAGAGAGGAAACATGCCATAAATTTGCCGGAAACCACGAAGCGAGTAGGTGTACAGCGGCGGAAGGCAAGTGCATAAACTGTGTGTTCAAAAACGGAGCATTCAACCTAGAGAAAAATACGAAACATGACGCACTCGATCGGGAATGCCCAACGTATAAAAGAGCAATACAAGAAGAGAAGAGGAGAGCAGGCTCGGACGATTAGCAACTACAGCAGGAAGAAACGCTATGGTATACGCAAAGTCTTATAGCACACAAGGATGAAATACGATATCAAGTAGTGGACAGAATGAAACCTGCAATTATAGCGTTACCAGAGACCAGGGTGGCGACCGAAATAGAAACAGTGAAGTGTATATACCGGGATACGGTATAGTCAGATGTGATGCGGAGAATAGGAACACAGGTGGTGTGATCTTATACGTCAGAGACGGTATTAAATTTGAGATGATACCAACAAGTAAAATAGTGTCAAACTGTTGGTGTGCTGGAATAGAGGTCAAGGACGAACATTGTAAAGGAGTGATCGCGGTTGTGTATCACTCACCGAGTGCGTCGGATGCGGATTTTATACGATACATAGAAAACATAACTGAGGAACTAACAATAAAAGGAGACTGTTTGATATTAGGTGACTTTAATATCGATATTACAGTAGAAACGTTCTACAAAAAGAAGTTAATAACAGGAATGCTGAGTCTAGGGATGAAGCAATATGTTGATAAACCAACTAGGATAACGTAAGATAGCCGAACAATTATAGATTTATTATTTGCTAATACGAGTGCACAAGTTCAGGTGGAGCATGAACCAAAGATAACGGACCACGGATGAATAAAAGTTATATTAGGTAACAGGACGGGAAAAAATAAGTGCAGAGAATATAAAACAAGAAACTATAGTCAAATCGATGGGAAGGAATTTTCAAGGATGTTGAGTAATACGACCAAACAAATGGAAGGGTTAGAGGTAAGCCAACGAGCAAAAATGCTTGTTGATAACATAGTGGGTGTTAATATGAAGCTAATATGAAGTTAATATGAAGAAAAAAATAAAACTATATAACTATAAAGGTGGGAAAATAATATTGTCTACAAGGAAAGTGACATTGAAAAGTACAGTTTCTCATATAGAAAATAATTTAAGTACTGTGTACCATTTTGCAGAACTCATTTGCAAATTGCAGTGTGTAGAAGGACGAAATTCGACTTCTATTGTTCTGGTAGGTGGTTTTTGTGGTGAAGTTTCGTAATGTTTCTTTATCAATTTTTCTTCATTTCACATTATAGACAAGGATATTATCGGGGTGCTAAAAGTGCTCATGGAGAAAATGGGAAAAATGGAGAAGATGGAAAAAACTTGAGCAATCAAATAAAGGGAGCAAACCAAAGTCTTCAATACGATTTGAATAAAAAAATTGAAGACTTAAAAAATACGTTCCTTATAAATAAAATGCCAACGGTTGGACATAGCATCAGCATAAGCAAAATTACTCTCGGTATCAAACTGCCTATACTGAGTTTCGAAGAATTTGTTCAATTTGATCAGGGAGTCTCGGAGGACAAGGAGAAAGATAACGCTTTGGTAAATACAATGTTATTTACTTTGACCGAAATTACGTATGCTGAAGTAAAATGACAGAAGAGCACCTTCATTCATCCTTAATACTCTAGACGTGGCTATATTTTTCAATTCTTTTTAGATAGAGGTGATGAGAGCCTTGGTGGGTCCACCGGCCGACGAAAAAGATGCTATCCGCAATGTGATCGCTGGCCTGATATCGAAGGCGGTGCAGGAAAAATATTCGGCCACGGGGCGACCAGGCGCCAATGGTACATAGAAAAAATCCTTCAGTGCGACAACAACGTACAAACGCATGAATTGTAAATTTAAAAAATTTTTACTAATATAATTCTTAGAAGTAGGTGCAATCAAATAAAATATTTTGATTTCAGATATTATTTCAGATACGATGGGGGGAAAAACCACTGCGGCAAAAATATTATCGACAACAAGCCGATATTTATCTGATGCCGGTGACCGGGAACGCACCGCAACTCTGGCTCAATATTGGCAGCCGGTACTAGTCACCAATACCCTGCCAACGCTTGCCGAGCGTAGGGCCAGTGTTATACCCCCAGAGTTGGGCCAGTATTGTTTATGCGCTCTGGCCCGACATTGGCCGTCAGCACTGGTCGCTAGTATTGCACCAACGCCGTTTACGAGCCTTGGACCGGTGTTATCATTTCGGAGTTGGCCTGGTATTGTTTACACGCTCTGGCCCATTATTTGCATTCAGTACTTAGCCAGTACTGTGCCAACACTGTTGCCGAGCGGAGGGGCGGCGTAACATTTTGGAGTTGGACCAGTATTTTTCATGTGCTCTGGCCCTATATTGACAGCCAGTAGTCAGCTAGTCCCGTGCCAACGCTGTTGCCGAGCTTAGGACCAGTGTTATCATATCGGAGTTAGGTCAGTACCGTTTATGTACTCAGTGGCCAACTAAGCCCGTCGGAGGCCCGGGGCGGCATATAAATGAGGCCCCCCCGGTCTGCAAAAAATGGATGTATTATTAATGATATGTAATTGTAATATACGCGCTACTTATGATGTGGGTAAAAAAGTTCGAATGCGGATCAGCATTTAGCACAGCACCTAGCAGGTAGAGTGCAAAGAAATAATAAAGACTACAATAAGAAAGTAACTTTGATTGTACTTATAAGTTTAAAAACATAGCTTTTGCTTTGCAACTATTTCACATTTTTTTCGTGCTTTCATTTTACTGAACTTCTTGATAACGTCGTTGAAATCTAGTTCCCTTGAAACTTTCCTATAAATTTGAAGAATAGACAGGTTGACCAGGCGTTCTTGGTTCATCGTAGATCGAAGATAATTTTGTATCAATTTCAGCTTAGAAAAATTTCCCCTAGTCTCCGCCACTGAGCAGCGTTACGCAGTTTTGCGTTACCGCGAAGTGCGTTACGCGTGGACGCACGCCAGTCGCGTAGTGTAAAAAATACCGTTTCGGTTCTTCCTTTTTTCCAGAACGACGAACAACTGTTTTTCATGTGAGTTAACCCTAAAATGATCGCCGAGTGGTACAGCTTTCCCAAAAACAATTGGACCTTTCAAAAATGCCTTGGGAAATTTTTTCAAAGAACGGAAAGGTATCATTGGTCGGCTCCGAAAAGGATTTATCAACTATTGTGGCGTCGATGGTAACTATTGAAAGCAAAATAACTTTTGCACACACACACACACACACGCACACACACACACACATCCAGACATTTTGTCTGCATGTGCAAAATCATTATTTTCAATATGCTCGTTTTTTTTCAGAATCTCCTCACGGCAGCACCTCCAGTGCTCCTCGCTGAGGTACCGCCGCCCAGAGATCCGGAGGGTGCGCAAGCAAATATGCGGAATGAAGAGCTGGTAAGGAAAAACACACGTCCGCATACACAATGGGTTGAATTTTTGGGTCATTTATAGCAGGAAAGTAGATTGGGTTATTTATAGGAAGATAGGGGATATTTTATTTAATATAGAAATAGGTGAATTCGATATAAAATATATTTTATTTAATATAGAGATTTAATTTATTTTCATTTTTAGAAATATTTAATAGTAGTAGTAGTATTCCTTTATTTTATGTACGCCCTTGCGGGCTTCTTACATTTCCTCCTTTCTTTCTTTCTCATTAATTTTCCTTAATCCTAATCATTTGTGTGGGTGATACTATTTTTTATACTTTTTTTCGAATGAACTTTTGTTACTATTTTTCCGCTTTCCAATTCCATCTCTCACCCTTCGACGATCCCGCCGGGTACAAGCGGTACCTGCGATGAGACCAACAACATTGCGGGACCGTCAGTGGGCCACACACACGAGAGCTGTGATGCCTCGGCTGACGTTCCAGTTGTCGTGAGTAACACTAAATTCATATGATGTTTCGAACTCTGAAAAGTTTTTAAGTTATTTTTTTAGCAATAATTCTTTTTTAATTCACCAGAGACGGAATAATCCCCTTGAGAGGTATTCTGCGTACTGTTACGCGCTGACGGTCCTCCGAGCTTTAGCCCACAGTAGGCGACTGGTTCGGGCTATCGACTAGGTCGTCCTCCCGCACTCGCCATTTTCCAACATTTTAAGGAACCTCGTGACATATAAAGTATTCCTATCTCGATGCAGACTAGTCATGTAGCGAAGAATGTCTAAATGATGATTTTCCGAGATCTCGAATATATCAGTTAAAATTAATTAATATTAAATAAGCTTATCCAAGTAAACACAATTAGTCCACAGTTTATTATAAATCATTAAGTAATTGATTAATAATCATTGTACTGACTCAAGTATTATTTGTTGTCTTATTAGATTTACATGGGGCAACGTTGCCTTTTTTTTCTTGTGCATGTTCGGGCGTACTCAGCTGACACGGTATTGCCATGTTTTTTCGCTGTCACGATATGTCGTAAATTCTGTATCGCTACCCGGAAGTTCATATTAAAATAAATATAACTTACAAAATTGTTCGACAATCATATTTTTTTGTGAGCCTATTAGATTTTATCGTGTTTAGTGAATCTAAATCTCATTTTTTGTAAGAATCTCATGAATTTTCTGTGATATATATTCCGATTTGAAGTAACCGGAAGTTGGTTTTTTTCATCCACCGAAGCAAAATTGCCTTGGGAAATTCCCATTTTCAAATATTAATTACTCGGAAATTAGGTCGATAAGTGGCATTGAAATTTCACAGAATAACTAAAGAGACTAAAATTTAAAATATTTACAAAAATCATGTAAATCTTATGAATTGACCCACCCCGATAGAACTACTTAAACGGATCGGGTAGATGCCCAGCGTTCGAGGATCTTCTGATCACATGGAGTAGTTCCAGCGAGGCCGCCCGCCCCTATGACGGCATACAGCACCATGATGTTGTAGACTTTCTCCAGACATTTCAAGCGTCCGGCTTCACAGAAAGTAACACATTACATGGTGCTATGTGCACAACATTTCGGTGGGCGACCAAATGCCCACGATGTCACGAGGTGGTCGAGACAAGGCGGCGACGACTCCATGTCGACATGATGCCGGAGGACGTTTCAATAAACGAATGCATTCTCGCAGTACCGGAGGGCAGACTGCAGTGCTGCGGAGATGAAATCCCCGCCACCCAATGCCGTAGCAGTGTAGGATCGGGCTGCATACAAATATGCACAATAAACACGGCCACCAATCGAAACCATCAAATCGATATGGACTTGTTTCATTATGACCTCATTGCGGTGGTTAGTTGTGTAGCCCTATCCTCATCACTACGGCATCATGTCGTTTCATTGAAACAAAATAAGAGGTAAATAATTTGGGTACTTTTACGCACCCGATAATTTTTTTTTGGAACGCTTGATATAAACAATGGCCGGATATTTTAACTTGGAAATTTTTAGCTGGGTGCTGTACGACGACAATAAGGTTCACAACTTATCCAGCTACATGAGGGACCAAACAGTACTGCATCCGGCGAGGGTGGTGAGGAGAACATTATTTTACGAGAGGAGAGGTGCAACGGTGCTCCCAATCGAGCGACCTCGCCGTAAGTTACATTTTGGATGTTTAATTCTCGACCGTTCAAAAAAGTCCGAGTTTATACTATTTTATTATCTTTTTTACTATTTCAGATGTGTCGACAACCAGGCGACCGAGGCCGCGAGACGTAAACGCCAGAGGCGAGTGCCAATGACAGAGGAACGGTACTACACCAAAATTGCGGACAATTCATTCAAATGCGCAGAATGTGGAAAACATTACAAGTATCCATATAATGCCACCAAACATTACCGTACAACCCACATAGTGGCATCCAGCGCAGAATATATGGCCGTCGATAGCTCGGCCAACTCCGACGACGAATAGACGGTACATTAGTAATAATAAATAATAATAAATCATTATTAATTCATTTACATGAAAAACGTATTAATAATACATGTTTACAAAAAATTTCCGATTTTCAATTTTAAAAACCCATTACATGAATTTCCAGATCTTCACAACGAATATTTTCCCTTGAACGTCCGCCACTGAGCAGCGTTACGCAGTTTTGCGTTACCGCGAAGTGCGTTACGCGTGGACGCACGCCAGTCGCGTAGTGTAAAAAATACCGTTTCGGTTCTTTCTTTTTTCCAGAACGACGAACAACTGTTTTTTATGCGGGTTAACCCTAAAATGATCGCCGAGTGGTTCAGCTTTCCCAAAAACAATTGAACCTTTCGAAAATGCCTTTGGAAATTTTGTTGAAGAACGGAAAGGTATCATTGGTCGGCACCGAAAAGGATTTACCAACTATTCTGGCCTCGATGGTAACTATTGAAAGCAAAATAACTTGAGCACACACACACGCATCCAGACATTTTGTCTGCATGTGCAAAATCATTATTTTCAATATGCTCGTTTTTTTCAGAATCTCCTCACGGCAGCACCTCCGATGCTCCTCGCTGAGGTACCGCCGCCCAAAGATCCGGGGGGTGCGCAAGCAAATATGCGGAATGAAGAACTGGTAAGGAAAAACACACACACCCACATAAACAATGGGTCGAATTTTTGGGTTATTTATAGCAGGAAAGGAGATTGGGTTATTTGGATGTTCGGGATACTGGCCCAGCGTTCGAGGATTTCCTGATCACATGGAGTAGTTCCAGCGAGGCCACCCGCCCCTATGACGGCATACAGCACCATGATGTTGTAGACTTTCTCCAGACATTTCAAGCGTCCGGCTTCAGAGAAAGTAACACATTACATGGTGCTATGTGCACAACATTTCGGTGGGCGACCAAATGCCCACGATGTCACGAGGTGGTCGAGACAAGGCGGCGACGACTCCATGTCGACATGATGCCGGAGGACGTCTCAATAAACGAATGCATTCTCGCAGTACCGGAGGGCAGACTGCAGTGCTGCGGAGATGAAATCCCCGCCACCCAATGCCGTAGCAGTGTAGGATCGGGCTGCATACAAATATGCACAATAAACACGGCCACCAATCGAAACCATCAAATCGATATGGACTTGTTTCATTATGACCTCATTGCGGTGGTTAGTTGTGTAGCCCTATCCTCATCACTACGGCATCATGTCGTTTCATTGAAACAAAATAAGAGGTAAATAATTTGGGTACTTTTACGCACCCGATAATTTTTTTTGGAACGCTTGATATAAACAATGGCCGGATATTTTAACTTGGAAATTTTTAGCTGGGTGCTGTACGACGACAATAAGGTTCACAACTTATCCAGCTACATGAGGGACCAAACAGTACTGCATCCGGCGAGGGTGGTGAGAAGAACATTATTTTACGAGAGGAGAGGTGCAACGGTGCTCCCAATCGAGCGACCTCGCCGTAAGTTACATTTTGGATGTTTAATTCTCGACCGTTCAAAAAAGTCCGAGTTTATACTATTTTATTATCTTTTTTACTATTTCAGATGTGTCGACAACCAGGCGACCGAGGCTGCGAGACGTAAACGCCAGAGGCGAGTGCCAATGACAGAGGAACGGTACTACACCAAAATTGCGGACAATTCATTCAAATGCGCAGAATGTGAAAAACATTACAAGTATCCATATAATGCCACCAAACATTACCGTACAACCCACATAGTGGCATCTAGCGCAGAATATATGGCCGTCGATAGCTCGGCCAACTCCGACGACGAATAGACGGTACATTAGTAATAATAAATAATAATAAATCATTATTAATTCATTTACATGGAAAACGTATTAATAATACATGTTCACAAAAAATTTCCGATTTTCAATTTTAAAAACCCATTACATGAATTTCCAGATCTTCACAACGAATATTTTCCCTTGAACGTCCGCCACTGAGCAGCGTTACGCAGTTTTGCGTTACCGCGAAGTGCGTTACGCGTGGACGCACGCCAGTCGCGTAGTGTAAAAAATACCGTTTCGGTTCTTTCTTTTTTCCAGAACGACGAACAACTGTTTTTTATGTGGGTTAACCCTAAAATGATCGCCGAGTGGTTCAGCTTTCCCAAAAACAATTGAACCTTTCGAAAATGCCTTTGGAAATTTTTTTGAAGAACGGAAAGGTATCATTGGTCGGCACCGAAAAGGATTTACCAACTATTCTGGCCTCGATGGTAACTATTGAAAGCAAAATAACTTTAGCACACACACACGCATCCAGACATTTTGTCTGCATGTGCAAAATCATTATTTTCAATATGCTCGTTTTTTTCAGAATCTCCTCACGGCAGCACCTCCGATGCTCCTCGCTGAGGTACCGCCGCCCAAAGATCCGGGGGGCGCGCAAGCAAATATGCGGAATGAAGAACTGGTAAGGAAAAACACACACACCCACCTACACAATGGGTCGAATTTTTGGGTTATTTATAGCAGGAAAGGAGATTGGGTTATTTGGATGTTCGGGATACTGGCCCAGCGTTCGAGGATTTCCTGATCACATGGAGTAGTTCCAGCGAGGCCGCCCGCCCCTATGACGGCATACAGCACCATGATGTTGTAGACTTTCTCCAGACATTTCAAGCGTCCGGCTTCACAGAAAGTAACACATTACATGGTGCTATGTGCACAACATTTCGGTGGGCGACCAAATGCCCACGATGTCACGAGGTGGTCGAGACAAGGCGGCGACGACTCCATGTCGACATGATGCCGGAGGACGTCTCAATAAACGAATGCATTCTCGCAGTACCGGAGGGCAGACTGCAGTGCTGCGGAGATGAAATCCCCGCCACCCAATGCCGTAGCAGTGTAGGATCGGGCTGCATACAAATATGCACAATAAACACGGCCACCAATCGAAACCATCAAATCGATATGGACTTGTTTCA
The DNA here is from genome assembly GCA_963210295.1 of Ophion ellenae. NCBI lineage: Eukaryota > Metazoa > Arthropoda > Insecta > Hymenoptera > Ichneumonidae > Ophion > Ophion ellenae. Next base: position 16,769,009 of record OY723393.1, on the reverse strand, counting down.
TTATGACCTCATTGCGGTGGTTAGTTGTGTAGCCCTATCCTCATCACTACGGCATCATGTCGTTTCATTGAAACAAAATAAGAGGTAAATAATTTGGGTACTTTTACGCACCCGATAATTTTTTTTGGAACGCTTGATATAAACACTGGCCGGATATTTTAACTTGGAAATTTTTAGCTGGGTGCTGTACGTCGACAATAAGGTTCACAACTTATCCAGCTACATGAGGGACCAAACAGTACTGCATCCGGCGAGGGTGGTGAGGAGAACATTATTTTACGAGAGGAGAGGTGCAACGGTGCTCCCAATCGAGCGACCTCGCCGTAAGTTACATTTTGGATGTTTAATTCTCGACCGTTCAAAAAAGTCCGAGTTTATACTATTTTATTATCTTTTTTACTATTTCAGATGTGTCGACAACCAGGCGACCGAGGCCGCGAGACGTAAACGCCAGAGGCGAGTGCCAATGACAGAGGAACGGTACTACACCAAAATTGCGGACAATTCATTCAAATGCGCAGAATGTGGAAAACATTACAAGTATCCATATAATGCCACCAAACATTACCGTACAACCCACATAGTGGCATCCAGCGCAGAATATATGGCCGTCGATAGCTCGGCCAACTCCGACGACGAATAGACGGTACATTAGTAATAATAAATAATAATAAATCATTATTAATTCATTTACATGGAAAACGTATTAATAATACATGTTTACAAAAAATTTCCGATTTTCAATTTTAAAAACCCATTACATGAATTTCCAGATCTTCACAACGAATATTTTCCCTTGAACGTCCGCCACTGAGCAGCGTTACGCAGTTTTGCGTTACCGCGAAGTGCGTTACGCGTGGACGCACGCCAGTCGCGTAGTGTAAAAAATACCGTTTCTGTTCTTTCTTTTTTCCAGAACGACGAACAACTGTTTTTTATGTGGGTTAACCCTAAAATGATCGCCGAGTGGTTCAGCTTTCCCAAAAACAATTGAACCTTTCGAAAATGCCTTTGGAAATTTTTTTGAAGAACGGAAAGGTATCATTGGTCGGCACCGAAAAGGATTTACCAACTATTCTGGCCTCGATGGTAACTATTGAAAGCAAAATAACTTTAGCACACACACACGCATCCAGACATTTTGTCTGCATGTGCAAAATCATTATTTTCAATATGCTCGTTTTTTTCAGAATCTCCTCACGGCAGCACCTCCGATGCTCCTCGCTGAGGTACCGCCGCCCAAAAATCCGGGGGGTGCGCAAGCAAATATGCGGAATGAAGAACTGGTGACGAAAAACACACACACCCACATACACAATGGGTCGAATTTTTGGGTTATTTATAGCAGGAAAGGAGATTGGGTTATTTGGATGTTCGGGATACTGGCCCAGCGTTCGAGGATTTCCTGATCACATGGAGTAGTTCCAGCGAGGCCGCCCGCCCCTATGACGGCAAACAGCACCATGATGTTGTAGACTTTCTCCAGACATTTCAAGCGTCCGGCTTCACAGAAAGTAACACATTACATGGTGCTATGTGCACAACATTTCGGTGGGCGACCAAATGCCCACGATGTCACGAGGTGGTCGAGACAAGGCGGCGACGACTCCATGTCGACATGATGCCGGAGGACGTCTCAATAAACGAATGCATTCTCGCAGTACCGGAGGGCAGACTGCAGTGCTGCGGAGATGAAATCCCCGCCACCCAATGCCGTAGCAGTGTAGGATCGGGCTGCATACAAATATGCACAATAAACACGGCCACCAATCGAAACCATCAAATCGATATGGACTTGTTTCATTATGACCTCATTGCGGTGGTTAGTTGTGTAGCCCTATCCTCATCACTACGGCATCATGTCGTTTCATTGAAACAAAATAAGAGGTAAATAATTTGGGTACTTTTACGCACCCGATAATTTTTTTTGGAACGCTTGATATAAACAATGGCCGGATATTTTAACTTGGAAATTTTTAGCTGGGTGCTGTACGACGACAATAGGGTTCACAACTTATCCAGCTACATGAGGAACCAAACAGAACTGCATCCGGCGAGGGTGGTGAGGAGAACATTATTGTACGAGAGGAGAGGTGCAACGGTGCTCTTAGTTACATTTTGGATTTTTAATTCCCGACCGTTCAAAAAAGTCCGAGTTTTACTATTTCAGATGCGTCGACAACCGACCGACCGAAGCCGCCGAGACGTAAACGCCAGAGGCGGGTGCCAATGACGGAGGAACGGTACTACACCAAAATTGCGCACAATTCATTTCAATGCGCAGAATGTGGAAAACATTAAAAGTATCCATATAATGCCACCAAACATTACCGTACAACCCAGATGGTGACATCCAGCGCAGAATATACGGCCGTTGATAGCTCGGCCAACTCCGACGACGAATAGACGGTACATTAGTAATAATAAATAATAATAAATCATTATTAATTCATTTACATGGAAAACGTATTAAATACATGTTTAAAAAAAATTTCCGATTTTCAATTTTAAAAACCTATATACATGAATTTCCAGATCTTCACAATGAATATTTTCCCTTGAACCTTCAAATGACCTCGAATTTGACGTGATGAAGATTAACGGACCTCGGAATTGGGTTCGGCGGGTCGAAAAACGTAGGCATAGATGGAATTCGTTGAATATGCAGACATTTTTTTGTAAACCTGTGTAATTAATGCGTTTGCCTTGTAAATGATACATTACGTTCGGCAGAAAATGATTTCCTTTTTTTTCAGTATTTTCGGGAGTTTCCGGTGGCAGCTTTCTTATATTATTTTATTATTACTTTATTTATTTATACTATTTTTTATTGTTTATTTATATTATTTATACTATTATTTATTATTTATTATTTATTTTACGAGAGGAGAGATGCAACGGTGCTCCTAATCGAGCGACCCCGCCGTAAGTTACATTTTGGATTTTTAATTCTCAACGGTTCAAAAAAGCCCGAGTTTATACTATTTTACTATCTTTTGTACCATTTCAGATGCGTCGACACCCGACCGACCGAGGCCGCCGAGCCGTAAACGCCTATTCTCTGAAAAGTCGCAGCTACGAAAACTCTTCTGCTACTCACATTTTTCTAAGTTTAATCCTAAATATTTTCTCTAAACATTTGGTGACCGGTTATTTTTATTGTCGTGACGAAATCTTTACAATATTTTACACGTATGAGCAGTTCATGTCTGGCATGTAGAGTTATTTAGTGTTTAAATGATTACATAGAAATGTGGACAGCGCGTTATCTCCATAGAGCGCCGTATAAATGAGACCTTTTTTGGAGTCGTCATTTTTCGTTAAAAGTTCGGTAAATTGGCCATTTACCAGTATACAGGGATGTATTTTTACTTGATTATGGACGAAAATCAATTAATTGTTAAATATCCGAGTTCGTGAAAGAAACGCCTTAAGAGCATGAGATGACACACGGACAGAGATTATGTTCCCATGACAACACGAAAATTATAAGTGGGGGCGAAGGGTGAGATCACAGAAGACCGTGGGTGGGGGATATCCTCCGATAGGAGCGACGCATGTAGCGGCGAGCGGAATAAAAAGTGGATCTTGTAACGGTGCCTCACGGCATCATTGAAATGTGGCTTCGTTTCCACACATGTATGTAAGACCGTGGGTCAGGAAAGTCCCGCAGCGGCTAACAGTGTTCCCAACTTAGTGGATTTTCCACGTAAACTGGTGGTTTAGACATCCCTTTTAGTGGATAAAATTTGTTTTTGTGGCCTGGTGGTCTTTGATAGTGGTAAGCAAGATATTCAACCACTTACGTGTAAACAAATTTATAATACATTATATTTTGCTGTGACAAGGCCCTTTGACACAAAGTGTGTCAACTTTTATGGTGTAGGCAATACTACGACCCTGTAAATACCTACCAGCGCCATGGGGATTCCCTGAATAATGTTTTGGGTGTATATAGATTTGAATGAATATAGACCCAGAGGGTATAGTAATTGAATCGAATTCGATTTGCCGGAAAAAATATGTATTGAAATACTTAATAATTTTTTTATGTAAGTGCATCAGATGTAATGGCTTACTTACTAGACAGTAAGCGGTAACACCAGGCGGTATTAGAGGTTTTTTGGTGGTTTGAAAAACCGCTTAGGGTGGGTATAACAAAATAAGTTGGCCATAGCGGCGGCTATCTTTATTTTGGCTTCTAACAAGTTACAAGTTACAATGTACTTTCACGACAGCAAGGTTTACATTGGTTGTTTTCCCCTGTTGTTATTCTTTAGTACGTATGTATGTAATTTTTTTACGAAATTTCTCTATTTTTCGAATGTACTCTTTATGTTTCGTGCCAAAGCCACCATAAAGTGAGCGGGCCCACCGCGCGGCGTGCACAATTTTTATGGCATTGGCTATAAGTAGGTAGAGCTGTATGCTACATTGACAATTGCTATCATGACCTGATAACAGGTGAATTAGTACCTACCTACCTATGTTTATATTTTGCATACGTTCGGCCTTGGTTGGAATTTGACTAAAAATGACTTCTCGAGATTTGGAGGCCCCCCAGGGCTAGAGGCCCGGGGCGGACTGCCCCCTCCGCCCCTTAGTCCGCCACTGTATGTACTGGCTGTGTATCGGGCCATAATCGTCAGCCAGTATTGGCAACTCCGGCACCAGTACTGGGACGGAACTTGGCCATTACGCCGTTCGCACATGGGCATTTGCTTGTATGTTAGTGCAGATGAAGTACGTTTGTCGGATTGGTCCCACGAGGTCGTGAGTGTGTCGAAATTGTACGATTGGGCGTCGAAAACAAATTTGATTGCGATAGGCTTTACGACGGAAAACGCGATGGAGTATTTAATATGGTCAGATGTCCAACAGTGCGTCCATTATCTCTTCGACAAATATTGTTTGCCGATCAAAAGTAGCGACGACAATGACGAGAAGCTGTACCGGTATGTAATAGCACCACAACTAATGATAATAATCGTCACAATAAAAATATTGTACTTACACATAAAACGTTATTTAAATCGGTAGGTTTGACGGGAATAAAATAACGATGCTCTTTATATATTCGATACTGTCGACTGGCAAGGAATTCACCCTATGCGATTTCGTTCGAACTTTCTGTGACAGCGATGTACAGAATGGTAATATAGCGCATATATTTTATTGGTGCGGGTAAAATATTTATAGCGAGACACGGTACGATTTTTTTAGCAGTCGATTCACAATCCTTCGAAATGGTGTACAACGAGAGCTGTGATATGGTAGAAAATGCTTCATCGAGAAGGGTCGTCACACTAAAGAGGAACGAATGTACACTGCAGCCCGACATTATACTTCGGGACAACTTCGACAGGCAATTCGGATAATAAAAGCCTCTTCTCATTGGCGGATGGAAAAAAATAAAAAGTGCCGTTAACATAGGTTGTAACATTTGTGACGTGATTTTTTTGAAACTCACGGTCACAAAGAACTCCCCAAACAGCTACCGATCAATTCAGTTCCCGTATGATTTAGTCTCTCCGATTCGACTCGGCTACACCTCCGATTACGCGCTACCGATATCGAGATTACGATTTCGTTGGGTTTGTTGGGGTTTCGGGCGTTTTCATCCGTCGAGGGAAGTATGGCTCGACGTATCGAGCTGCCCGACGGAGAGAAGCGCCCGACGAAGGTCGCCGAGAATTGACGGAGGTCCGGGTGCAATACCGGCGCCCCATCGATAAGTTGCATGTACGCTGTAGAACGGGCGGAGGTTAAGGGTACGGGCGAAGGGTCGTGGAATTCCTTCGTGCCGATTTTGGTGTTGCGACCCTGTTTTCGCTGTGCACCAGGGGATGCAATCTCGGGCGATCTCCATACGCTACCGATAGCGTATAGAAGCGATACGCGTTAGAGGGCAGAAGTTACCGGTGAAGAGATTTGACGTTTCGATCGCGTTTTCGCGAAAAGGTCTCGAAGCAACAGTCTGCCTTGAGCTGCTGTTCCGGCAACTCGGCTTTAATCTCGCGCTCCCGTGTTGACAGTTTTTCTGTCGACACGCTCGGTTCGTTCCCGAACGCGCTACGTAAGCGTGCATTATCGAGTACGTTTCGGTACGTTTTCGTGAAACGTGTGCGTGATAACGTAATCGGGGAATTCTTGTATGAGATTCCTCCACCGAGCCTATGGATTATAGCGCACTTTTGATGAGTTCCCGAATTTCCGATCATAAGATTTCGCTCCCGTGTAGCGCTCGCAAACCAAATAACAAACAATTCGTTTGTGTGACCCTCTCTACCAAACTTTGCAGCCTGAGCGGCCGTGCACTGCCGTGACCGTCCGCTCACGCTGATGCACCCATGTCCGGTTTTCCAGTTCCGGGTCGCCCAAAAACTGGACCGTTCCACTTTTAACCCGCGTTTTTGTTTATTTTATTTTTCCGATTTCGTGTTTGTGCTGTTTGGTGGGGATGGACGTAGTTTCACCCATCCCCCAGGTCATACCGGTCGCTAACCCGGTGAAACAAATTAGCTGGCGCCCACCGGAGCATGCGGGTACATCGGCGAAAGTGGACGGCCGAAGGTGACGCGAGTGTTTTCCCGAGGATCGAAAGATCCGAAGGAAAAGATTTATGTCACACATTATAATAAAGCTTCTAGTCTTGTTGGGTTTGAAAGTTGTATCCTTTATAAGAAAGTGTCTAGTCTTGCTGGAAAAGACGAGAAATTACATGAAAATAAAAAGAAATCATTCTGCTCTACTGGTTACCACTAGGGCAAAAACGACGCAAGCCAAGTTTGGCGAGAGCGCTTTGTTGAGACAATTTTTTCGATTTTCTTTTTCCATTCTATTAAACGTTCCTCTTTTTATCAGGCCCTATCCCCTCCCCAAATCTCAGATCCAGACATTTTAGAGGGCAAAAATCGAAGACAAGAACCGTTTGGTCAAGACGATTTCGACGGTCACACTGAAGTGCTCGGAGGCGAAACATATTCTGAAAAAAAGGTTTGGTCAAGACGGTTTGTACGGTCACTCTGAAGTACCCGAATGCGAAAAAAAAGGTTTGGTCAAGACGGTTTCTACGGTCATTCGTAAGTACTCGATTTGGAGTGTGTTTTTATGGTCACTTTACCGTCCAAGAATAACCATCAGTGAAGTGATGGTCAAACAGTAGTCACCCAATCCGTTAGGGGAGGAACAATAAGTAAGCTAGAGATAGCAGTCGCGTGGACGTGGGAGGTTGCTTGGAACGCGGAATCGGAGACACGCGATTCGCGCCCTAGACTTTAATTTAAGCAATAATCACACAGTACTATAACTAACCAAAAGTAGTTGAGTTTATCGCACACCTTCAATTCACAAGCGACACACGATACGCAGAGAGGACTGACCAATATTGTACGTAACCAAATCAACTTAATATTGTGATACCCAGGTATTTATATTAGCGTACATTCTCCTTTGCGCGCCGGGGAATAGGGAACCTTATGCAAAGCTCAATGCAGATGGCGCCACGTAAACACAACGCAAACAAAAGAAGCTGTCAATGCGCGCGGTCCATATTCACGGGGTCGGTCTTGTACTAAAATTATATGAATGGACATAATGGACAATAATTACGGATATTTGACTATACCGTCATTGAAGAATCGGCTTCTACTCTTTTCCTTCTCTGTTCATCCTTTAAAGTTTCTTGTTTGTTCCAAACGAACAGAGAAGGTATAACCCGTTTTTCAAGATTTTTCGGCTCAGTTCCATCCCCGTAAACAATGAAAATGAGCTAGGTAGGTATTGTGTAATAAAATAATACCAGAAGGTTAAAAAATACAAATATTTCAAATAGAAATGTTTAGGTTATGATGATCAACTACCTTACAATATACTTTTAGAAGTAAATAGCGTTAAAAATATTATGTTTTTACACTGAGCTGTAACAAATCCTTGATTTCTATAGTCTGCAGATTTAAAATGATCGAAATGTAGCCTTGAATGTTTTGTGGCTGTGAAGTGCTTCCGACGTAAAGCAATTTCCCATTGCTTGCGAAGTTTTTCGTTTGTAAGGGAATAAATGAACGCCTTCGTTTCTGCATCCAATTGCACAACACCGATGCATTCTTCACAATTTATTCACGAGAAACTCATTATTTAAAGAAAATTCAACAGTAGTCGTAGAAACACGGGCATAACCAAAGCGAATGTCACTAAACGTCATGATCTGTTTCCGTTATAATACAACATACCCTCTAGCGGGAGGTAGTGGCAGATGGGTTCCCTTTTCACAACCCAAAGTACGCTTAAATTCAACATGGAGATGGACGACTTAACGACACGCCTTAAGCGAGGCTAGAATTTAATAATAAGGAAAAAACTCAGGCCGTTCGTTGGACACAAACGAAGACGAGACATGTCAATACAATGACCCACTAGACGTAGAAAAAATAAACGAGGTAATCTTAGGATCCCAACTTTTTGCTATTATAAAAAATATTATCAAAACTAGAAAGAGAAAAATAGAGGGCGAACCAATGTCTCCCAATACCATGGATGAAAACAGGTTGACTTTAGCAGGTAATACCTCCCCTTTCCAACTGCCACAAAAATGAAAGGATAACAGACGACAATTTACAGAACGTAAAAAAAGGTATAAAGCGAGAAATAAACACCTCTTTACCGTAATTGTAACCCAAGCTCTGCCCGAAAAGGAGAACTCGACAGAAGATAGAAAATTCCTCCCCCCCCACCAAGGTATGGGGTTAGCAATTTACACCCAATGATCTTAGGGAAAAGGCTCTGCAATTGTAACCAAGAAATCGTGGGAATAAAAAGAAAAAGTAGGAACGTTGTCTACCATTGAAGACCGAAGACTCAAACAAGATTTGACTGGTCAGTTCCAAATTAAAGATTTAAGGAGACTGCATTACTGCTTGGGGATCGAATTCCAACAGGTCCCTACGACATGTGCGGTGAATATGTCGCAAAGGAAATATATCCGAAGCATCCTATTAGACTATGGAATGGAAGAATCGAAACCTGTTGCTGCCCCATTCATGGAAACAGCAAGCTGAGCAAGGACATGTGACCAAAGACTCCGGAGGAAATAGCCGAGGTGAAAGACGTGCCCTATCATTCGTTAATTGGCTTGTTGATGTATCTACTCGCCCGGATATAATGTACACCGTCAGTGCGCTGAGCCAATTTAATGTAAATCACGGAAAGTTGCACTAGCGTGCAGCGAAACGTGTCCTCCGATACCTACGAGGCACAACCAACTACACGCTCATCTACGAAAAAACTGACGACCCGCTTGTTGGTTACGTCAACGCAGATTGGGGCGGCGATGTTGACGACAGAGTCTCCTATACCGGGTTCGTCTTCGAACTCGCAGGAGCTGCTATAACCTGGAAGGCCCGAAAGCAGAAGACATCTGTGCATCATCAAGCACAGAGGCTGAATATATGGCCTTGACTGAAGAAGCTAAAGAAGCGGTGTACCTTCGCAACCTGCTACGAAAACTATTTTTCTCAGAAACACCGGAAGGGCCGACCATCGTTTATTGTGAGAGTCAAGGCGCACAAAAACTAATGCGCAATCCCATGTATCACGGTCGAACCGAGTACATAGACATTCGACATCATTACGTCCGAGAAGTCTTCCAAAGTGGAGAAATTAATGTCGAGTGCATCCTCACCGAGAGGATGATTTCTGACGTTCTCACCAAGGCTCTGTTCGGGCCAAGTCACCAAAAATGCATCTAAGAATTCGGACTCACGATCAACGAGGCGAAAGTCGCACTGGGACGGGGTGTTATTCCCGCCCGGAAATAGGGGGCATCACTGGTTCACCCGACATTTTAATATCACTAACCTATATTATTCCTTACTTCCTGTTCTGTTCTCAAAAATATATACGCGTGTTAAATCAATGTCGAAATCTGAATAAATCAAAGTATTGACGCAAGAGTGCTGCATCACAATAAAAATGCAAAGAACAATACAAAATTTATTGATGCATGCATAGTTCACCTAAGTCACTAACAATTTGGTTGCACTGTAAATGATGTGAACTGTTGTATGAGTTTTCTCAACGACAGCTACTCCCTACACTCCATCTATTGCATGCGCCCCACGTTTTTCGTTTGAAATCTTACAAGTATTTTCATAGCTATTAAAAATGCACAATCACAAATTTTTCAGGACAATCTGTATGTGGTTAGGAATCTGTATTGGGTTGTAAATCTGTATGGGGCTAGGAGAAATTATTTTATACTTTTTAGTCCTTTTTAAAAACGTGGTTAAAATATTTTTTTATTTAAATAATTTTATTTTCTGCTTTTTAGTCTTGTGTGTGTGACATTTTGCTTCTCCTTCTCTAGGCTTCGCTTGCGTTGGGGGGCGGTTTCCTTGACCATCGTAGAAATTGTCACTAATACACTATTCACTAGAATAATTTTTTTCATTTGAAACAAATTTTGTCTCTTTCACTAAACTCTATTTTTTATTTCTTTATTTATTTTTATTCACAATTTTTCTTCTCTTTTTCTCTCTCTGTGATAAACTTGCCTGTCTGTTTATTTGTCTGCCATCCAGATCTGAGCTATATTTAAAGTTTCAAGTCCCTAGCTCATCCGGAAGTTAGTTTAAAATCGATTGCAAAATTTGTACCGAACAGACAGACAGACAGAGAAGAAAGCGAGTTAATGAAAACGTGGTCAAAAATGAAAAAATAATTGAAAAGCCAAAAAATGAAGAAAAAAAAATATGCGAAATCCAAAAAAAAATTTTAAAAACAATACAAATTTTTTTAAAGTTTTCAAAACCATAAAGAATCCAATGAAATAAAAAATTATCAATCAAAAACAGAAACTATAGAATCGAAAGAACTCAAACTATATAAGTCAAAGAAAATATCTAAAAATCCCATGAACATTTAATGCTAATAAATGAACTAGACAAATTTACTACACCGCCAAAAAAATGAACTGTGGAAAAACAAAAAGTAAATCTACGATGCTCTGTGTCTATCTCAATATTCTACGCATATACGGTTCTATATGAACATCCGCAGCGTGTCGCGCTAACACGAGCATTCTACGCATGATTACACACGCACATCCAAGGTGCCCTGCCCTCCCACCAGTGTTCCACGCACCCTACTATTCCAAACTGGGACCAAAAGACCAACATTTTTTCTGAACGTCCCCCTTTGAACCCTAAAAATGTTATAATACTCAATACTTGGTCGGGGCAGTATTTAGATTAAACGTAAACTTATTATTACAACAATGGACCTACTAGTAAAATTTAGACGTTTTTTTCTCGAAACTATGTTGTTCAAAATAATGTACATGATTTTTCGACATCTGATGAACGGTTTAACTTAAAATAAGGTACACTTATTCCGTGTAAATAGGGTAACCTGACCAGTGAATGGACGAATGACGACACTGTAGGACTCAGATGGACTGTAAAATGGAAACATTATCAAAACGATTTTTTCAATGGCTATAGCTACCAAAATATATTATTCTGATAGTAGAAAAAGATATTCGAATTAATTGCAACAAATAATATTAAAGGAATTGATAGATAAGTAGCGAAATTACTAAATCACCAGGGAATCACCGAAATGACCAGTAAATGGGCGCTCAACCGCCAATAAATGGACGTGTAGTATAGACGAACACTGTCAAGCAAAACAATTTATTTTTCTTATAGATATAAGTATTATATTCAGGGTGTCTAATTTTAACCAGAACTGAAATTGCATGAAATTTAAGGATTTTTAAGGCAAGGAATGAGGGTTTTTTCATGACTCTTAGTATGACTTTCTGGCATAAAAGTATACTTAATGATTCTATACTGCGACCGATTTTTAAAATTTTTATATTTTTGTTTTGCTCTTTCAAACAGATGTGTGTTGTATGCCAATAAAAAGTATACGGAATAAACGAAAAGTCACCAAACTGTACACTTCCATATGTAGTAAAAAAATGTGAGACAAACATAATTTCAAGATTGCTGTAAAGAAATATATTTTGGGAACATCTAGAAAAATATTACATACATTTAGGAACTTTGAGTAATATCATCTAGTCGCTTTACACGAATAACACAGAAAAACTAATGTGTTGAGATAACGCAGCATTTTCTTTTTCTTTCTTCTATTTTATTTTCTATCGATTCGATATTCGCTTCTCTATCGACAAGTACCACAAAGTTAGTTTATATTGAATATAGACTCAACGATAGTTTAGTAGGGTATAATAATTCAGGTAGACTGGTAATTTTTCATGACATTTCAATACTTTTTCAGGGTCGAATGTAATTTCATGACATTTAAGATTTTTCATGACTTTTCAGCTCGGTAGACACCCTGTATATTCCTTATTACGATTTCGTAGAAAATACACAAAGCTTTTCTGCATCTTAATTTTCAAAAAAACTACCAAAGTTTGTTTCGACAGAGAATCTTCTCATTCTCATGAGGTTTTGCCAAAATTAAAAGAAAACGAATGAATTGATTTGATGCCAAAATTTAATGAAATTTACATTGTCATATCTTAACAATAATTAATTTAGCAAATTTCCGCAGATAAGCTAAATGTTTTATTCTGCTTTGAGAACTATCAAAGCAGAGTCCATATGTCCATTCACTGGAAAGAGGTTAGAATACAGCACAAGTGAATAAACATGTCTAATTCTGACCTATTATTACACATTTATTTCAATCTTTGCAAAAAATCAATATCAAAGATTCTTTCTCAAGTAATGAAAGTAATACTTACTCTCAAAACTTATAAAAACTAATTTTTTCGAGTTTTTAACACCTACTGTACACAGCCGTATCGTAAGCAAGTTGCGTAAAAGTACCACAAACTAGAAAAATTCCGTGTAGCGTCAAAATTTGACATTAAACTGGGATATCGGTTTTAACATGACTGTGGTTTTTTTCGCTCAATTATAGTAAGGCTAGTAATTTTTAGGCTAGGTATAGTAAGTATAGTAATTTTTTTCGATAAATCACAGTAATTCGACTTTTTATCGACAATCCATATTCTATACTGATTTTTAATGTAAATCAGCTTTTGTCCATTCACTGGTCGGTTTACCCTAATAGTTTGGTCTTGACCGACGTTTTTCTTTTTGACATTATTTTCACTAGCTATTAACAATGATAGCATATTTCCTCGAAGGAATCATAAAAAATTCCCATTTTTTTTCATCATCACAACACTAACAAAAAAGCTCGGTCCAGATTAGCCAATATTACCGAATTTATGAAGAATAAAAACTCGTTTTTTTGTTTCAGGTCGACCGGGTGACCAAAATCAAGTACACCGTTCAGCACCTCGCGTTCAATGGTTCGTTACAAGATTGTTCATGACTTTTTCAATTATTAATATTTTTCAATTAAATTTGATACATATCCTTGTTAATGTACATGCAAATAAACGTCCAAACGAGTTTTTAATCTCCTTACTTATTCCGTAAAAATATTTGTTTTATTAGCTCTGATTTTCGGATCACAGTAGCCTAGCCCCTTAAGTCGACGCGCAAAATAGTGGGCGGCTGAGCGTTCGCCCACCTGAGTATCGGAAAACCTTCATTAATAGAAAAAAAATATTTTGAATGCATTTGCATTAATTGTAAAGCACAAATTCTAGTGAATTTGAAATACAAAATTGGTGGCGACATGTATCTTCATCTATAACAAACGGCTGACATGTTTTGTGTTCATTATCTTGTGCAGTTTTTTACTTCGTATTGAATTACGTGACACTTACTACAGCGGGGAACTGATTTGTGCGTTTTCGAAGTCTCTTTTTTCTTCAATCGCGTGCGACGCCTCATTCAGTTGGCTATTCTCATTTTCGTAGACGTCCTTGAGGATTTTTTATTCACGATCGAGGACCAAAAGTCGACGATTGTTAGTGGCGCATGCTGCGCATACGGAAAGCTTCGGTCTCGTATACTCATTGATCTGAAAAGATAGAAAAAAGTGGATGAGAAAGATTGTAATGTCTGTTGGCGAAATTTCAACGCGCTTTACCCTTTCCAACTCGAGATAATTCATATTGAGGTTAGCATCTTCCTTCGTATCGTCTATAGCAACTGACGCTACCACCGTTCTTTAACATTACGTGTAAACGCGTCTATATGTTTTCATTGAAAAAACACCATTCAGCAGGCGGCTATTATCCAAACGAGGTAAAAAAAACTAAGTTATGGACCTTTTGTTTCCGAAATACAATGTCGAAAAAGATTAATTGTGCAAAGTAAGACGCGTAAAGTTGTAACATCCTCAAGCGGGAGATTATTTCATCGTATACGAGTGTCCGCATAGACGATTCTGTTATGTGTATCCACTAGCAGAGCATAGACTCAAAAGATCAACAATCAACGTCCAACTTTCCCTATATTGCTTCATGTCTTATGGGGCAAACGTATTGATATTACGGTGAAACGAGAATTACGGTAAGGGGTTTAGGCTGCTGTCGAAATTTCAAAAAATCGATCTTCGCTTGAGGCAACTTAAATTTTTGAATTTTCTCAAACAGAGGAAAGTCCACCATATGGTGCAGGAATCGCAGATTGAAGGTACTATTATGATTACGACAATAGAACTGCTAGTGAAACGTTAAACGCGTTTTTCTCGAAACTGTTATTCGAAACGGTGTACACGATTTCTCGACATCTGATGATGTCGAAGATTAACTTGAAAGTTGGTACACTTATTGAGAGTAATCGTAGGTTGGTCTTTACCGACTTTTTTCTTCCTGACATTTTTTTTCACTCGTTATTAACAACGTCATTGTTCCACAAAAAAAAATCACAAACGTTTTTTTTTATCATTGAAACACGTCAACCAAAAAAAGCTCGGTCAAGTCATAGCCAATATTATCTATTTTATGAAAACAAAACTCGTTTTTTTTTTGTTTTAGTTGAAACGGGTGGCCAAAATCAAGTTCATCGTTCAGCCCCTCACGTTCAATGGTCCTTCACGAATGACTTTATAACTTCTTTAATTATTATTTTTAAATGAAATTTGGCACACAAATTTGTTAATATATATAAATAAATGGCTAAACGATTTTTCAATCATCTCACTTATACCTTCAAAATTATCTCTCTCCGATAACCCTGATTTTTGAGTCGACACAGTAGCTTAACCCCTTAATGAGAAAAAAAAATACCTGGGTTTCAGAAAGTTGTACGTCTCTTTCCAATGTCTCGGAGTAGCTTCTAAAATATACATCCTTCTCGCGACGAGCCACGTCCAGTGCATTTTCCAGATCTCGTACGGCCGATCGTCGAGCCTCATCTGCTTTTTCCGCTGATTCGTACGACTGCTTGCACGTGCCGACACAATTCGCGAGATGCTCTTTCGTCGCTCTCACCTTCATGCGTTTATCCGCTATATTCTTCACTTCGAGTTCGTTGGGTTTGCAAGTATTTTTCCTCGCTGCGCATTAGCGAGCTAGAGTTTCGCAATCGTCGAGTATTGGTCCCGATTCGTTTTTTATGCCGTACTCTTTTTTTGCGAGCTCGTCATTTTCTTCAACTTATGCTTGTCCGCGGATCAGCTCTCCGTCGCTCGTCTAACGAGGTGTAGATGGAACGGCGAGAACTGCAACTTCGCACCTTCCCATTCGTGACCAAAAATACCAACACCAATGAGAGGGATTTTCTCGTCGATCAATCGTTGCCGGTTCGTCTTGATTTGCAATGAGTTTCTTCAATGACAATTGAAGGTATTACTTGGCTTGTAGTTGATGAGCTTGCATATTCTTCATGTCTTTGGAGAGAGAGCTCTTGGTACTGGACAAAACTTGGTGCTCTCTCTCGTATTGTAACAGCTCTTCCTTCAAGCTGAAATATAAAAGAAACACAGTGAACGGATGTCTAGAATATTTTCTTAAGGCCTTAGACCAGAGTAACGGGTAGAAAATCATGTGCGAATTTAACAAGTTATTTTGGGTATGAAAAAGTGATTCACTCATAAAATTAATTACACATCTATTTAGTATGAATATCAAGGTGTTAGAAAAAATATTCTTTTTTTTCCATGTACAAAATGGCCGAATACTCGAAACTTCTCGAAACAGCTTTTTCCAATTGGCTTGATAAATAACTTCAACAGTTCAAATTTTTCACTGAAAATTCATTTCTTAAGTTGAAATATATACAACTTTTGAATAAAACAATATTTTTTAAATTCCGTACGTACTTCTCTAGGTATTCTAATGTAGATTGACGAGAATTTTTGTTTTATGTTCTAGGACAAAAATTGTGGATGCTACATGTCACGCCGCAGAGCGCCTAAAAAAAAGATTTAAAAAATATTGGTAGTCGGCCATTTTGTACATCGAAAAAAAAAAAAAAAATTCTAACAGCTTGATATTCATACTCAATAGATGTGTAATTAATTTTATGAGTGAATCACTTTTTCATACAAAAAAAATTGTTAAATTCGCACATGATTTTATACCAGTTACCTTAAGGCCTAAGGCCTCAAGTTGTTATGGGGTTCAGCCGTCAGGGGTGAAGTGCAAAGGGTATGCTTATGCACGGAGCCGATTGAACGTTACCAACTGTTAGCTTTCAAATAATCGTCATATTAAACGTGCGTTTTCGAACTATTTTTGTACATCTTTTTGTAAAAAATATGCATTTTTGAACATTCCGGGATTACATTAAGTGTTTTCATTACTTTGTATAAATACTTTCTATCACTTTTTCGCGCTCAATTAACGCATAACGAATTGACAACGTCGTAAATCGTGGTATATCATAATGCCCAGGTTGGCAGAAGTGCCGCGAAGGAGTGTCAAGGAGCTGTCAAAAATGAATATCGGTCCGAGTAAAAAGAAATCCGCTGGAAAGCAAAAGTGTCTACTAAAGCTGTCTATATAATCTCGAAGAAATAAAAACTTTAATAATTTTCCGATCTTCTAAAAAAAAAACTTATGGATGCCAAAAAATCCGCGTTATTTTGTCTTTGCCTAGAAATGTCTAGAAATGTATAATTACTGAGCATAGTTATATGAGTTAAGTAATTATTATTAATGAAGAGAATAAGTTCCGATAATATGCGTTGTTAATTATCCTGACCGAGTAGTTGGAGGTCAGAGGTTCCCGGGCATAATTACCGAATGCCGATAAGATAGGTAGCATTTGTGCCGTCTACGACGTTGCCATGATAGCACAGTCTAATATTTTGTTTGCGCGATTTTCGCACAAATTCGCTATCAAAAAGATTAATAACTTTATAACGGTACTGTGAATCCTCATTTTCACGGTACCAAGGGTTAGTCCGATAATTAGTCGAACCGTACCTATTTTTTCAGCTTCGTGGTAAGATTCACTTAGCAGATATTAATAATGTACTGAAAAATGATCGGGAGTTTTCCATAAGCGTAATATAATTAGCTCACGAAATACGTCGAGTTGCCGATTTTTTTTTCTAGAAAGCGGTACTGTGGATCGTATTCAAACTGCACAGGATGATCAGCAAAGCGGTTATAAAGGTCCAGACAAAATTCCAGCTCGGTGGTAACATGTTAACTTAACCCCATAACAACCTTAACCTTCCAGCAACATGTTAAGGGGTTAGGCTACTCTGAGAATTACGAACACTCGTTGGTCACTTGAGGCGACCCAAATTGAAGAGGAAGGTCCAACATATGATACACGAATTACGATGCTGAAGTTTGCATCGTTGGACTGCAACGAATTTAATTTCTTCCGACAGATTTCCCCTACAAAAGTCCTTCCACCATTTTTTAAGATGTTTATTTAGCAATCTACATGATAAATCTATTTTAAAAAATCGCCTGTTATAATAAAAAAAATAAAAATAAAATGGAAAACAGAATTTTCGTTGCGTTCCAACGATGCAAACTTCAAGACCATAGGGGCCGTCCATATATTACGTCATCGATTTTTGCTGATTTTTGCCCCCCCCCCCCCCCCCGCCCGAAATCATCCTATCTTTCCTATGGTCATAATGTAATTATCGTTACCGTCATCCAATGCCTAGACCCCCCCCCCCTATTTTAAAATGACGTAATTTATGGACGGCCCCATACACGAATCGTAGATTGAAGGTACACTCATGATTACAATGATAGGACCGCTGGTAAAACTTTAAACGCTTTTTTTCGAAACGATGTTTTTTCAAACAGTGTACACGATTTCTCGATATCTAATGAACGGATCAACTAAATTTAGTACTCTTATTCAGTGTAATTGTAGTTTGGTGTTGACCGACGTTTTTCTTCTTGACCTTTTTTTACTGGTTATTAACAATGATGGCATTTTTCCTCGAAGAAATTGAAAAAATTCAATTTTTTCAATAATTACAATACCAACAAAAAAAGATCGGTCAACTACAAGCCAATATTATCGAATTTATGACGGAAAAAAACGTTTTTTTGTTTTGGAATTTGAAAATTAATTGAAAATTAATATTTTTCAATAAAGTTTGGTACATATCTTTGTTAATGTACATACAAATAAATGTCCAAACGAGTTTTTAATCTCCTCACTTATTCCGATGTTTTTTCAAACGGTGAACACGTTTCCTCGTTCATCCAATGAACGGATGAACTTGAAATTTGGTACACTTGTCCTGTCTAATTGTAGTTTAGTCTTGACCGGCGTTTTTCTTAACATTTTTTTTCATCAGTTATTAACAATAATTATATTATTTTTCCTTGAAAAATTAGACATTTTTTTGTTTTTTTTTTATGATTGACACACGATAACAAAAAAAGCAATATGATCAAGAAAAAAAAACTCGTTTTTTGTTTTAGATCTACCGGGTGGCCAAAATCAAGTACACCGTTAAGCCCCCAACGTTTAAAGGTTCCTGGCCCTGTCTATAACTTCAAGTAATAATATTTTTAAATGAAATTATGGTACACAACTTTGTTGATGTACGTACAACTGAATGTCCAAACGATTTTTCAATCTCTAATTAATCCTTCCAAATTAATTTTTTGAATAACGCCAATTTCCGGATAATCTCGTACGATTTTTCAACCAGCTTACCTATGGCTTCGAAATATATATTTTTTCAATAACCCTGATTTCCGAGTCGTTACAGGAGCCTAACCTCTTAAATGTAGCTTTTATCTAGATTTGTCCATGTTTTATGATTGTCCTTTCAGTCGAACGTCTGCGATGATTTAAAAAATATTCTAATTTACAGATCGTTCGTCTTGCTCGGGAAGAGTTCAAAAATGATAATATATATAGATAATAAAATAGATAATGTATCTATAGATTAAAAATGATATATAGAATGATAATATATTACCGGACGTCTTCGAATTTCGATGCACACCAGCCGCTAATCTCCTTGAAGATTTTGTTTCTATCGTTAGGCCTTTTCATCTTAAACTGTTGCTGTTGATGTTCAACTTTCTCAGTACATCCTCGTAGGCGAGTAACATGATCTCGGAAAGGGAATTTTCACGGGTCTACTCCTGTTCGACGATCCATACACATTTGGAAAATCTCCGCGTAGCTTACATTGTTGTTAACGTAGCATCGACAATCGCATCCCCAGACGCAACGCTTGAAACTGCGTTCGCTTCCACGTCCATCTGCAGAATGACTCGGACGAACATACTGAAAGAGATTGAAAACGCGTCACGATCGGAGATTCACGTGCAAACGGCACACACAACAATGGACACTTTAGTTTCTTACCCTTGCAGTCTCGGAGCGGATGTATGAACGAGTGCTTCCATTCTGGATACTCGGGAATAGTCGGATTTGGCACCCATGGCAAAAGCGACCGCATCCATGATGTTCGACTTTCCTGAAACGATAGCCACCGAGTAACGCTTGTGCTCGCTCAAAATGTTGGATACACGATATGGATGGAATAACGATCTTGGAAATGTGTAAAAACGGGAGAAGAAAACGATCGGCGTTACCAGCTCCATTTTGTCCCATTACGACGATGAATTTCTCCAGTTTCTTCACCACGTGATTTCCAATGATAGCCTTGAAATTCTGTAATTCTACCTGCACGAGAATCACCATCGCTCGTGCTGGTTTGAAACTGTCTTAAAACGTATATAGGCATTTGATAAATTTGAAGCAGCGAATCTGTTTGGAAACGAGCAGTGCTCGTCAATTCCCGCTCTCAAATGCTCTCGAACGTATTGTAACGTTTTCGTGACGGGATGCATATAACTATATATATTAGAAGGATAGGCGCGTTTTGACCAATCGGAGCTTCGAGATGGTAATCTCTATTTTTTTCGCTTTCGCATTGGTCGAAGTAACGCGCGATCGACATGTTTCGGGGAAATACCGTACTTTTTTTTCACAATTGTACACAACCTCGCGAAGGAACAACACACAATAGCGATACGACTGATGTATAAACACGGACCCAGAGAACACAGAGGTCGCGAGAAAAAAATAGAAGCGCTTCGCCGGCGCGTTCCGGGAAGACGCGCGGTTAGCGTTCGACTTTGTTTTTATCGTCACGAATAGCCATCACTTCTGACGTCGGTGCGACACATGAGTCCCTCTTCAATTTACGGTAGTTTGTTCCGAGAAAAGAGATTTGTCATGCCGGCGTTTTTGAAACTCGTTGAATTTGAGAATTGCAAGTCTCATGGCGGTAAACTCGTTATCGGTCCTCTTAAGTCATTCACGGCTGTTATCGGGCCGAATGGATCGGGTGGGTTTGTTGCATGCACGTGTTTCTTACTTTGCGAATCGCGTTTTTCGATTAGGAATGATTTTTCAGGGGCAAGTCTAATTTCATGGATGCCATAAGCTTCGTGCTAGGAGAAAAAAGCGGCAGCCTTTGCGTCAAACGTTTGAGCGAACTGTCCATGGCTTTTCGATACAAATGCCTGTTACATGCTGTTTCATCGTCCATTTTCCTCATAATAATTATTCGATTATAGTAATCGTGCAATGCAGTATCTTTGGCAGGATTTGACGTATTTACATTCGTAAAAAACGAAAATGTCCGTCTTTTTATAGCCTTCCAGAAACAAAATTAATTTAGATTTCATTGAGCAAGTTGAACGTCCGTTTCAGGGCAAAAATATTTTTTTTCTCAAGGAAAAACACTCGTTATTGTATTTTTTTAATTTTCCCGAATTGTAAATACGAAAAACGGATTGTTGGTATTTTTATATTATGGGATTCCTGAACACCGTGAAGTAACAACTATTTTTATTTTTTTTTAATTTTCAAATTAATATTTGATTGAAGAGTGTGGAGCACTCCAAAGCTCCAATACATATGACATATATGTTATATGTATTTCAAAAAGCTGGTAAACATACAGCGAGTGCTCCACACTCTTCAATCGAATATTAATAAAAAAAAATGTTAATAAAAATAGCTGTTACTTCACGGTGTTTAGGAATCCCATAATATAAAAAATACCAAAAATCCGTTTTTCGCATTCACAATTCGGGGAAATTCTTAAAAATAAAATAACGAGTGTCTTTCCTTGAGAAAAAAAATATTTTTGCATATTTCGCCCTGTAACGGACGTTCGACTTGCTCAATAAAATCTAAATTAATTATTTTCTGGAAGGCTAGAAAAAGACGCACATTTTCGTTTTTTTGCGAATGTAAATACGTCAAATCCTGCCAAAGATACAGCCATTTGAATGAAAAAAATATGAAAAAATGGTAATCAACGAGAAAAAACGTCAGATATTTTACAAAAATGTCAACACTCGGTGAATATTTTTCAATAAAATAACTCGATCTTTCAAAATTATTTGTGGATTTCTTTTTACTGGCTGAAGTGACGTGGAATGCCTCACATACGAAGTATACATAGCACATTACCTTCGAAAGACTGCAGCGCTACCCTTAACATACGCATTTTTGAGGAGAGTTGGAATACCGAGTTTGGACTCCCGTATCTAGTCTCCGTGAATTTGTGTTTGCCGTGAAGCGGCGCGTCGATCGTCCTGTTCGAATAAATTTCGAACCCAAACATTCGTCGAATTTACAACGTTTATTTTACAAAAGCGGATCGCGATGTAACATGATACGGCTCTTTGGTGAAACGATTATTTACGATAATTAAGGGGAAAAGGCGATGCTGCGTTTTTAAGTGAATCTTCAGTGTCGAAATTAGGTAAATATATCGTCAGGACGAGTAGTGCAACAGGCTGCTATTTGTTTCGATAAATCTGACGCATCCCGCTTTGCACCTGCCAAAAGCATCTGTCCGGACACGTTTTGTCGCTGGACGAGACGAGACCAGTGCAATTTTAACACTCAATTGTCGGTGACAACGCTGTCCCGATACTCTGCAATCTCTCCATTTCTCTCCTCTTCCGCATACCAAGAGAAAAATATTCGCTACGAACGGTGTATTGATAATTTTACGCACACCGTTCGCTCGCGCGCCAAATTAAAAAGAAGACACGCAAAATTAACAACGCTTGATTGTGGGTAAAAGCGGTGTGTTTGTGCATGGTTTTTACGTCAAGAGTAACTTAGCTGTGAGGATTTTTTCGTCGAAATGTCCGAACGCGGCACGAAGCACGGCAATGTACACGGCTCTTGGAACGCTATATTTTCAAGCTCGCCCATTAATTTCAACAAAGAGAATCGACCGCCCGAAAAAACGTGAGTTTCCAAACAATCCGCTACATTTTTTGCACGAATTTCCTCGACCCGAAAGACAACGCTGTTTGCGCTTCGCATACTCACGTACCGGCACCTAACCTCAAAAACACGAAATTATCGACACGAATTTCAGTCCACGCAGAATCGAATTGTTTCGTCTAATTATTTTCTCGACCATTCGAGTTCTTTCGTCTTTTCGCCTTGCCGCAACGGATCGAAATGATCGATTCGAATTGTGGCGCTCTCCCAAGGGGGACGCCGGTTCTCGAGCCATTGCGCGTCTTTTTTGCCGCTCGGGATAACCGTCGCTCGTTTTTGCAGGATTCACGGCAGTTTCACAGAATTGTCAAGCAATGGAAGAACAAAAAGCCAACTGAGATCGGAGACCAATTGGTCCGAGCGGCATGTCAACTCGGGAAGGAAAGTCATGAATTCCAGAGCCAACGGCATCAACAGTCCAATGACTAGATCCAAGTCCGCCAGCACCCTACAGAGAGAGAATTCCTCTGCTCCCAAGATGAACGATCCTCTGAAAACGCCTTCCAAATCACCATCCAAGAGTTCGCTCAACTCCGACAAAACTCCCGTCACACATTTTTGTACCCCCAGAGGAATAAGCGCTTCCAGGCAGAACACGACTTCCTCCAGGACACCCCTGAAGAGATACTTCAGCGATCACGTCCTCGCGCAAGCTACCCCTGACTGCTTCGGCGCCGTTCACATGGAAACCCCCAAGGGTAAACGAGACGCCACGGGCCTGGAGGAGCAGACCGTCTGCGAAGGAGAAAATAGCAATCTCATGGTTGGCGTCAGAGTCAGGCCGCTTAGTTTTAAGTGAGTATGGATGGTTGTTTATTGTCATTTTGACTGACATCGAAGGGAGATGGTTTTCGCAATTGTGAGTAGGACATTCTAATTCTAGGGAAACATGTAGAAAAGTTATGATGCTGAAGTTTGCTACGTTGGAATGCAACGAAAATTCTTTTATATTTCTTATTCCGTGATTTTTTAAATCATATAAACTTTTTTCGTGCCGGACTTAGGTTGTGGATCCCTGAAAAGGACGTTTGAAAACGTTTCAATGATTTTTGTAGCTTTAACGCCTTAGGCCACAGTAACCGGTATAAAATCATGTGCCAATTTAACCATTTTTTTTCGTATGAAAAAGTGATTCACTCATAAAATTAATTACACATCTATTTAGTATGAATATCAAGCTGTTAGAAAACAAATCTTTTTTTTATGTACAAAATGGCCGACTACTGATATTTTCTTTTATTATCTTTTTTTAGGCGCTCTGCGGCATGACATTTAGCAACCAATTTTTTACCTAGAACAAGAAACAAAAATTTTCGTCAATCTACATTAGAATACCTAGAGAAGTCCGTACGGAATTTAAAAAATATTGTTTTATTCAAAAGTTGTAGGTATTTGAACTTGAGAAATGAATTTTCAGTGAAAAATTTCGTAATAACTGCTCATAAACTGCTCATAAAATGAAAGGTTTTCGATTAATCAGAAATTCCGTACATACTTCTCTGCAAAATGCTTTTAGGAACATAACTTTTAAATTTGAAGTAAATCGAGTGAAAATTGTTGAAGTTATTTTTCACGCCAATTGGAAAAAAGCTGTTTCGAGAAGTTTCGAGTAGTCGGCCATTTTGTACATCGAAAAAAAAATATATATATTTTCTAACAGCTTGATATTCATACTCAATAGATGTGTAATTAATTTTATGGGTGAATTACTTTTTCATACGAAAAAAATTGGTAATTCGCACATGATTTTATACCCGTTGCAGTGGGCTAACCCCTTAATGTCGTAAAAAAAAAATTGGGCAGTACATAGATAAATGTCATGTTGCATCCCAATGATGCAAATTTCAATACCATGAAAAGTTGTCCCCTGCTATCGTCAGCAAATATCCGGGTAGAAGTACATTTTTGTTCGACAAGCTTTCCACTGATAAATGCTACAGGACACTATTTTTTCTCAAACGTAAATACACCCAATAAAAGTTCAACTCCAAAGATTCCGTAAATTTACGAATGGACAGCACTTGCTCCTTCAATAACACAGGAGCAAGTGCTGTGACATGAGGGGCTACATACATCTAAAGGCGCGAAAAAAATGGCCGAATTCCGAAAAAAATGGCCAAATTCCGAAAAAAATACGAGTCGTTGACGATCGTCGATTTTTAAAGTCATTTTTTTTAACACTGTGGCGACGATTTGAAACTTGAGCATACAAAATCTATGAAAAAAGTCGTCATTTTTACGTAACTCTTAAAAAATTGAGATCGATTTAAATTTATATGTAAAAAAAAATATTAAAAAAGAAACGAGCTTTCATTTGATGTACTGAAAAGTAGAAAATAATTTTTTTTACCAAGTCACCTATATGTGACTATAAATAAAAGCTTGGGCCGGTCAACTTTTTGAATGTTTAATAAATTTGATCAATTCAATAGTAATTAGAGAAATTATTGTCACACGTTTATACTCTGTGTCAGGATTTTTATTTAAGAAATCTAAGGTTGTTTCACAGTAAATTAAATACAGTTGATATGTTAACGGATTTATGTGAATTAAAGATTACATGTCTAAATTTTGAGCGCCCCAAGCTTTTATTTATAGTCCTGTATAGGTGACAGGGTGAAAGAAATGATATACCAGTGTGAACGCTGAAAATTTGGGTGATTTTCAGGAACTTTTTGGAAGAAAAGTACTCAATTAAATCTTTCGGGAAATTAAGAATATATTTGGCTATATTTGACCTATATTACATAATTTTTTCATAGAATAATATTGAGATCCAAGCGACTTAGCGCTGCTTTCGGAGGCGCCAAAAAAAAGTTCCTCCACTGCTGACATGATTCCGGCCGATTGAGTAGTTGCACCCAAAAAGGAAAAAATGTCGTTAAACTGGAAGGTGAAACCTGTACAATGACATAGGATTTTCGAAAAATATCAAAATCTAACAAAATGGCGTAGTTATAAGAAAAAGTCTGTTTTCTTGCCTATAAAATGGTCGTTTTTTTCAATGCCAAATCGTTAATTTTCATCCACTCGAAAATATCCTAAGTCATTGTAGAGTAAATATATTCAAGAGTACTCAGTTTAAATTTCAAGTCAATCGCATAATTGCTCTTTGAGTTACAATGTCAGCAAATTTGAAAAATCTCATTTCGAGAAAAATGGGTTTACA
The DNA here is from genome assembly GCA_963210295.1 of Ophion ellenae. NCBI lineage: Eukaryota > Metazoa > Arthropoda > Insecta > Hymenoptera > Ichneumonidae > Ophion > Ophion ellenae. The sequence goes on along the minus strand of OY723393.1, from coordinate 16,743,179 downwards.
GATTTAACTATCGATTTTTGCTAGATAATAATGATATTGATATAAATGATATAAATGAAAATGATATTCTTGAAAGTAAACTGTCGAAAAAGTCAAAAGAAAATCGATTTTTTGAAAGGGTCACACTGGTATAGCCTCTTAAATAAAAGCTTGTTTTATCAAAATATTCTTGTTTACATATGAATTATTTTCTACTTTTTAGTCTTTAATTGATTAATAGTTAGTTACTACTAGTAGTTTACGAGTTTGTACGTTAAGAACATGGAATGCTTGTAAAAAATAAAGGCTAATTAGGATTGAACTTACGATTAATTGCTGCATATAAATTTTTCACATACAAACACAGTCGGCTACGAATTTGTTTGTATGCGTTAGTGAGATTTTGTATGGATGAGTAAATATCGCTAATTTTACGTGAAAAGTTGAAAATTTTATGGATATTTTTTTAAAAAATCAGTTGAATTATGCATTGTCACCTTTTAGATGCATGATTGCAGAATTTCAGAACTCTAAGTAGTCGGAAAGTGGGTGAAATATCGATTTTCCGTTTTGCATCGTACATAAAGTCAAGTTGAATGAAAGTTTGTAAAAAAAGTGAGCTCGTCGACGACCTTTAATTGGCTCTCAATGAATTTTTCCGGGATGATAGTTAAAAGGTGATACCATCGAAAAAATATATTTTTGGACAATGCATTTTTTTACCCATCCAGGTAGATGTAGCCGGACAATAGACGAAAATAAGTTTTTTTTCTTCTCGAATTGCAGGGAACTGAACGATCCAAAAGTGACGACGATAGTCGAGGTGAAAGGCCAAAACATCACAGTGACGTGCGATTCGGCCGAGCACACTTTCGCATACGACCATTGCTTCGTATCTCACGCGGATTCGAGAACGTTCGGTCACGCGACTCAGGAGGCAGTTTTTCGGACAATGGTATTGCCACTGGTGCAAAACGCATTCGAGGGCTACAACGTGTGTCTGTTCGCTTATGGGCAAACGGGCTCGGGCAAGAGTCACAGCATGATGGGCACCGAGTGCTCGCTCACGAGTTCCAACTCGCTGAATCTCGAGGCCGGTATAATACCGCGCTTTTGTCACGAGATATTTTCACGATCGTCGATGAATCGCGACTCGACGACGAGCGTTGAAATAAGCTATTTCGAGATATACAACGAGAAAATTCACGATTTGTTGGCGAGCAATTCGTCGAGTGGCGCGAAAAAGGGACCGCTCAAAGTACGGGAACATCCGGCTTTCGGACCGTACGTCGTTGATCTGAGTCAGCACACCGTGCAGAATTACGATGATCTTCAAAGTTGGCTGCAAGTCGGCAATTCCCAGAGAGCCACTGCGGCTACGGGAATGAACGAGAAAAGTTCACGATCGCACAGCATATTCAGTATTATATTGACCCAGACACCGAACGGCGCTACGAACGAGGGAAAAGCCCTGGAACTGAGTCGACGCAGCAAAATTAATCTCGTCGATCTTGCCGGCAGCGAGAGACTTAGTCACACTTGCGCCAGTGGAGATCGCCTGAAAGTGAGACTCACAAGTGTATTCGTATATTTTCGCGCGTTCGTACTCGAAGCGCTTAAGGCGAGAAATCCCTTTAGGAGCGTGAAAGATCGGTATTTTTCGGGAATTTTTTTAGAGGGGATAAAATGATCTGATCATTTTCAAATTTGGACATGAGTTTATTATAAATGTCAACTTTAAAAAACAAAACAAAAAATTGGTATGACCAACAAAATAGCGGCGTTATTAAGGGTCTTCGGACGCCTGTTTTCCGCGACATCGAAAAGTGCTGCAGTTGTCACTCTTTTTCTGTTGATCCGAAAAAGATTTAATAAGTGTCCCTCGTTTACTTACATATTAAGGGGAAGGATATACCTAAAAAATGATGAAAAAGTGCAAAATTGAAAATTTGGGAGCCTTTTTACTCCAAAGTTCGAATTTTCGACCATTTTTTCGACATATTCGACCCCAAAAACATTATTTATTTACACGCTACCTTTTAAACTTTAGGTCTATCCTTCCGATAATATTACTGAGAGTAACCTCCCAAAATTTCATCCACATCGGTCGATAACTTTTTGAGCTACAACACGAGCAGTTTTTGAAAAAGTAGTTTCGAGATAATCGCGTTTAAAGTTTCAACATGTGACTCGCTACCTGACCGCATGCTGTTCCCGCGCTCTAGAATATACGCGATAACTCCGCAAGTATTCAATATATCGAGTTTTCCTTTGGTCAGCATATTCTTTGGGTATCAGACTTTCGAAATATGTTTAAAAAAATCGATTGTTTGAAAATTCTAAAGGGATTTCTCGCCTTAACTTAGTCTTTCTGTTCGATTATAACTTTCCAACCGATGATACTCCAATCGTAAATGTAATTAATCGTTCAAAAATTAAAGGATCATCATAGTGTAACGGGTCGAAAAATAGCTGATTCTTCGGGACTTTTTTTCGATGGTTAAAATACGCTAATCAGTCTGTTTTTTTAAGTCAAATCAAAGCACTCATGAAGAACAGAAAACAATTTTTTAAACGTCTATTTTTTAGTTTTTTATCGGTTGAAAATATCTTCGAAAGAAAGAATTTCTCGCGATGTACACGGTTATGACCGTAAATATTATCTGAAAAAAAAATTGTAACAAGATTATTAGTCAGTATGAAAGTCGCTATGGTAATTCTTTAGATAATTGACTTTTCCTAAAAATGAGCGTAAAATTATTTTTCTCTGCTATTTTGTTCCTTTATCGGGTTATAAATGATTATATTCAGTCAGGGGAAGCTGAAATTCACCCCCCCCCCCCCCCGCCCCATAAAAAGTTATGGGGTTTTGAAATTCGCGGAAAGACGTGATAAAATAGTGCATTTTGAACATTTCGACGCCCATATCGAGTTTGTTTGGGTTGAAATGTTCAAAAACCCAAACAAACCCAATAAATGATATTTTATCGGAGAAATCACTAAAAAAAAAACTCGTTCGTCCATCCAAAATTCAGTTGGTTTAACAAAATGTATTTTTAAATACGTTCAACTTGATTCTTGATTGGCATAACAAAACAGTATAGTTGATGGTAAAATAGTATAGTGGTGCGAACTGTAGCTTATTTAGCATGTCTGAGCAACTGCTAAAACAACAAAATTTCGAGACAACAAAATGCATTTTGCACATTCAGCGATTCTTTTTTCTCAGTGTAACTAAAGAATTACCCGATTTTTTCGACAATTTTTCGTTAAAAAAATTAAGATTGGAAAAAAAGTTTCCATAGCAAGATAGAGAATAGCGTGAAGAATGTTGTGTCAAAATTTGAGACGGATAGCTTGAAAACGCTTCCTTTAAGAGTGTACACCGTTTTGAAAAACGACATTTTGAGAAAAACGCGTTTAAAGTATCGAGTGCGGAATTTTCATATAAATTGTCTACTTACGATCAATCGGCGATGCCAGGTCCATGTTTATACCCGTCTATACTATCGGGTAATGCAAAACACATCGATTTTTTGCAAATTTAATCCCTTAATTCGTCGTTCAAAAATTAAACTAGGATTTGCGCATTTTTTTATCGTAAAATATTTTTAAAAACTCTCATTTGATCATATTCTTCTGTACCGAATTGATATCCCTCAATTTTATTTATTCATCCAATATATACATTCTATTTTATTTCATTTATTTAGTGTATTCGTATATTGACAATAATGTCGCAAATTTTACGTTTCAAAAGAGTTATTAAGGGAAGGTTCCGCCTTGTTGGGTCAAAAAATGTTCGATTTTTCACCAATTTTTTACGCGAAAAGTATTAAATATAGAATGTTGATATTTGGTATGTTGACTAAGCGGTCTTCATTGAACATCAAAATATTTTTTAAAGTTTGACAAAACGTGGTGGTGGGAGTGTGAGGAGCCAAGTCGGTGCGCGGGCGATGACATTCTTCGCTTGCGGAAGTCCTAAGTCCCGGACGGGTGATCTGAAGCCAAAAAATCAAACATATTTTTACTTTGTACAATATTGTGCATAAGTTGACTTAGAATCAAGAAGAAAAATAAAAAAATAAAAAAAAAGTGAGCAAAAAACTGCGTGAGTTTTTGGAAAAAAAAACAAACTTCCTTCCGATCGCTCGCTATTTTTTTATTTTTCAATTTTTCTTCTTGATTCTAGGTCAACTTATACACAATATTGTACAAAGTAAAAATGTTTGATTTTTTCGCTTCAGATCACCTGTCATGTCACCTGTCACATGTCATCGCCCGCGCACCGACATACGTGGCTCCTCCCACTCCCACCACAATGTTTTGTCAAACTTTAAAAAATATTTTGATGTTCAATAAAGACCGCTTAGTCAACACACCAAATATCAACATTCTATTTATAATACTTTTCGCATAAAAAATTGGTGAAAAATCGACCATTTTTTGGCCCAACAAGGCAGAACCTTTACTTAAGCTTCTACGAAACCATTACGTACCTATCGAGCTACTAAAATACACTATACGGCAGTCCCTTGATCGCTTATTAAAATGTTATACAGTCGAACCTCGATATAACGAAATCCGTTCGAAGATTTGTTCATTCCCTTTGGATAGACACCCGAAACCTTGATACAACGCCAAAATAATTTACATTATGCTCCAATTGCTAATTGCTTGAAAAAATTGCTTTAATTTACACCTTTATTTAAAAGTATCCCTATATTTCTAGTATTTTATATATTTGTTCTAAATAACATTTTAAGGCGCATGATCTCGATACGACGAAACCTCAATATAACGAAAACTCGATATAACGAACTTTCCTAGAGATTCGTTGTACCGAGGTTCGACTGTACTTCACGCAGTTGATTCATTTCCACTCCGTTTTTATTATAGTCCCTTTTGTGCGCTTGCAGGAAGGAGTCTCCATAAACAAATCTTTGCTCATTCTGGGCAAAGTTATCGCATCCCTCGCCGAGAGTACGAACAACAGGAAGCGAGGTTTCGTGCCCTATCGGGAGTCCGTCCTCACGTGGCTGTTGAAGGTAAGTGAATTCCCAACTCGCTCGATTCACATAATTCTCGCAACGCGAGCCAATAATTTATTAACCGATAAGTACAAAAAAAAATTACCCGTCTACAGGTTTTTTCGACATACACGCAGTGTTTTTTCAAGTAACTAATTCCAGCGAATACTGTTCCGTGTGGGCGTGACGTGTCGTCACGACGTCGCTCGTCAGATAACTCATTTATCGACCGCGAATTTGCGTCGCAGTTCGGTCGTGACGAGCATCCGACGTTTTCGCATCATATGTGGAAAATAATCAACGAAATGGATACTCTCGGAGTATCTGGGTGTGAGAATCAGTGCATCAGATCCGTGAAGTAATTGAACATCGCTGGTCGAATGTACAATCGCTTGACGCGACACTTGCAGCTGTCGCCGCATTTCTTGCAACGTTCGCCGCAATGGCAATGCCGCTTAACATTGACCGGAGCTTTATCGGCCTCTGAAAGCAAAGGAATCCGCTTTGTTGTGCGATTTTTTCTTTCCCAATATTTCATCACAATGGAAATGACCCGAACGTTTGATCGAGACGCTGACATCTTTTTTTTATTTTTTTTTTTACATTGAGACCTTAGGTCACAGTATCGGGCGTAAAATCATGTGCGAATTTAACAATTTTTTTCGTACGAAAAAGTGATTCACTCGGAAAATTAATTCCTCATCTATTTAGTATGAATATCGAGATGTTAGAAAATTCATTATTTTTTTCGATGTACAAAATGGCCGATTACTCGAAACTTCTCGAAACAGCTTTTTACCAATTGGCGTGATAACTTCAAGAATTTTCACTCGATTTACTTCAAATTTATAAGTTACGTTCCTAATTGCATTTCGCAGAGGAGTACGTACGGAATTTCTGATTAATCGAAAACTTTTCATTTTTCGAGCAGTTATTACGAAATTTTTCACCGAAAATTCATTTCTTAAGTTCAAATACCTACAACTTTTGAATATAATAATATTTTTTAAATTCCGTAGGTACTTCTCTAGGTATTCTAATGTAGATTGACGAGAATTTTTGTTTTTTGTTCTAGGTAAAAAATTGTGGGTGCTAAATGTCACGCCGCGGAGCGCCTAAAAAAATAACAAAAAAAATATTAGTCGGCCATTTTGAACATCGAAAAAAAAAAATTTCTAACAGCTTGATATTCATACTAAATAGATGTGTAATTGATTTTATGAGTGAATCACTTTTTCATACGAAGAAAAATTGTTAAATTCGCACATGATTTTATACCCGTTACTGCGGCCTTAAAGCTTGTTTGTTTTTGGCGCTTACCGGGTTTAACTTGAACTTCGCTCTTCGCCTTCAACGCCTTCCAGACCATTTTCGTCGGTATCGAGCTTGCGCGAAACTTCTCGAAGGTTTATCGTCACTTTTATCTTATCCACGCTACGGCGCTTCGCGATCTGTTGGGGAACTTCGTAACTCGGTTGTCCTCTTGGGACCGCGCGATCGGTCTTATAGAGCTCGACACTTGGCACGCAACGTTGCGCACGGCACCAACGCGCTCTCTTTTTCACCCGGCTCTACGCCACGTCGCGAAGGCTACTTGCCTATTCTAATTTTTTAGGTCCTTTGCCACCGCGTTTCACGGTAATCCCGAGGGCTCGGAAGATCGAGCAGGATTTCGGCGAATACGCTTGATTCGCGGAAATAGCGAGCTTTTCTGGGGGGACCTCTTCGTTTCCGTATACCGTAGTAGTCGCGATTTAAACTCGTGGGAACGAGAAGCCGAGTCGTTTGAATCGATGAAGCTTGGTCTCGTGTGCAACGGGGCGCATGCGCCCTGACGCACCGAGAGTGCCGGGCGCAATTTTCTTTATCTCCCATTGTTGCAGGCCTCTAAGGCTAACTCACGCGAGGCGCGCTCTTTTTGTGCAATTTGCTGCAGAAATTACAGAGGGTGTCATTGCGAGGCAGCTACGATGTTGGAAAAGTACAATGGCTGCGGTCGCCCTTAAGGGGAGATATACACATAGGAGCCGGAAAAAATGTCATTTTTGTAATTTTTTCAAGGAAAACTATTCGAAATTTCGGATTGGGGTTTTAATTATCTAAAAGTATATACATTCAAAAATATGTTCAATTTTCTTTATTTAAAAATATCAAAAATATACAAGGATATTGTATGATCCTTGGAGCGTCGTAAAAAAATCTGCGTATACGGTACCCACTGGCGTTTCTTCAAAAATCATCTGAACAAAAAAACCAAAGAGATTATTAAATTAGATACTATAATCTAGTACTTGTCATAGCCGATTTTGAAAATATCAATTTATGACAAAATGGCGGACGTTTGAACATAAATAGTGATTTTTGGGCCAAAAATTATTTATTATTTTGCCTATAAAACAAAAACTAAGTAACGGGAAAAAAAAATCCTACGACAAGTACTAGATAATGGTGTATAGAATAACCACAACAAAATCTCAAGGCAATCGGTTCATTGGTTTTCGAGAAATTTTGGGTACCGATTTGAAAAACGTTGTTTTGAGAAACAACGCGTTTGAAAATTTGGGAATGAATAAATCATGAAATTTGTCAACTAACATGGAATCATCGATACCAGGCCTATAGTGTAGGTCTTGTACGGTCAACGGAATGTTCATAGCGTCTAAATCCTCGACTTCGATCATCTAGGTGTATATCTCTCCTTAAGAGGGCAGTCCACTGTGGAGCCACAAAAAAAGGCTATTTTCGCGACTTTTTTTTTGAGGATTTATAAAAGATATGAATATAAAAGTTGTTGGGTTTGATAAATAAAGTCTTAAAATACATTTTAAAAAATGTATTCATTTTTATTCATTTTTAAGTACAAAAACTATAGTTTAACGTAACCCCTCAAAAATAGGTGGGCTAGCTAGCTCCATCACAACTCGGCAACGGCTTGTCTGAAACAAAAAAATCAAAGTCCATAACATTCAGTATTATGACACCAGCGACAACATGACCCTCGGATATGAAGTTTTATCAAAAAATAAAAAAATTGCAGATGAAAAACGAAAAAAGTTTTTTAAAACGCGTTTTTTTCGCAGTTTTTCGCAAAAAAAGAGTAAAAATCAACATTTTAAAACCATCGAGGGTCATCTTGTTGCGAATCATGTTTACAATATGTGGTTCAAATTTCAAGAGAATCGGTTTATTAGTTTTAGAGATACGATGGGGCTAGATTTTGAAAACGTTGTTTCGAGAAAAATGCGTTTGAAGTTTATATTATGATCGGCCGAGCGCGCTATACGCTAAGGTAGACGAAATGAGGTCCTGACGTTCAGGTAAAAAAAAATACTTAGAGAGCTCGGATTTTCATAAAATGTTGATACAATATTTCTGAATGTATGTACTTTCGAAAACAGTAAAAAAAAATCGATTTTTAGAAATTTTCAAAGTGGACTGGCCCCTTAAATAAATTAAGAAATTGGGAGAAGAATTAGAAGGAAAAATGGCACTTCGTGAAAATCCATTGGGAAATCTGGGTTTTAAATGAGCTACTTACGGAAAAGATTTTATTCCTTTTTTTAATCTGTGTTTTTCAAAAAAAATAATTTTGTAGCTTTGAGAAAAATTAAGAGTATGTTTGAGATATTTATGAATTTTATATTACGGCTTTTTAAAGTAATAAAACTAGAAAAAATAATGGGGCTTGAGAAAAGCAGTTGGAAAGATTGATTTTGAAATTGGATATTCACGAAAAAGATGCTATTATTTTTCTTCATCCCAAAGGGGCTGTTCATATACTACGGCATCCTTTTTTGCTGATTTTTTACAGCCCCCCCCCCCCCCCCCCCATCATCGTATCCAACTATCGTTATCCGACGACCAGAAACCCCCCTATTTTAAAGTGACCTAACTTATGGACGGCCCCATAGTATTTTTGAACAGATTGAAAAACATTTAAAGAATTTTAAGAGTACTTTGCACGGTATTGTGAAAGTATAAAACTTGAAGAAAACAATAGTACTTCTTGAAAATCGTTTGGACTATTTGAAAAATTGGATATATACGAAGCCGATTCTATTTGTTTTCGATTTCATGTCGTTTTATAGTTTTGCTTATGATTATTTCGGTGCATTTTTCAAAAGACTCAAACATGTGTTAAACATTTTACAAACATTTTGTACCCCAGTGATGGGTATAATTAGAGTACATTGTAATTTGATTATAAATCTGGTTACGAAGTAATTGAATTACAGAGTAATATCATTGAATTGCGTTTCATTACATTGAAATTAAATTACTAATTGGAGCGAGATGAGGTTAGGACTACGGTCAGCTATTGCCTTGCTGTCACGGCTCTCTATCGTAGCAAGTGGTAATAAATCGAGTACCGGAAGTTCAAATTAAACTTGATATTACATAAAAATTAGGTCAATAAGCGTAATTTTTTCTGTGAGCACTGGATTACTACAAGTGTTAAGTATAAAAATCTGATTATTTTTAAGAATCTGACGGATTCCCACTATTATATACACTTTTGTACCAACCGGAAATTGGGTTTTTGTATGTTGTCTCGGAATTCCTTCGCAAAAATACGCAATTCTAATATTTTATTTCTGTGTAATTAGGTCGATAAACGACCCTGAAATTTTATAGAGACGATTATTAATATATTTAGTGAAGCTCAAAACAAATTATGAAAATCCTATCGATTGAAGCCTGGCGACAGGACTTACCTTAGTGTCCATCCCCGATTTTGTTGAAACTCATATACAGTGGGTAAAAAAAGTATTTGTACACGTCGTCTTTTTTAAATTACCCTGCGAAAAAAAGAAAATGCTTCAGTAAGTTTCTATGTTCGGGAGCTTATCCCAAATATCCATGGTGTCTGTTTACGAAAATCTTGGCAAAACACGAACAAATAAATGAAGCCAAATTAACAACAGTTTAGTGTGGGATGTACACATTTTTTTACCCACTGTATGTGATAAAGTGTGTATTGAACACTATTAGACACATTCTTTTTTATCTGCGGAAAAACGGTTTCGAGGGGGAAACCATCCCTTAAGAAAGGCGTGTCGTGGGGTGCTTTTGCAGTTTCACCAACAAACGGAGACCGATCTGAACGAAACAAAAACCAAAATTCTTCTATGTAAAGCAATGAAAAATCCACTTAAGAGGTATTGAAAAACATTAAATTAAGGGGTGACACGCCGTTCTTTGGGGGACCGTTTCTCCCCTAAAAACAGTTTTTCCGCCGATTAAAAAAAATACGTGTCTAATAGTGTTCGATGCTTTATCACATATATGAGTTTCGATAAAATCGAAGGCGGACACTTAGAAAAACTCCTCTTACAGTTCACGGTAGTACTATCACTATATTCTTAAATTTCCAGCATTTATTCCATCATTTTTTAATGAAAGTATGTTTTTCATGACCATCACTTCAGCTTCTAAGGCTGACGTATCAATTATTAAGATTTCAAAGATAATTATTAATAAAATCCTCTCCGTTCTTCATATTGAATTTAAAAAATGCGTTAACCGCATGCCCTAAAGGTAGATTCTCAAATCAGCGTTCTAGATTAACAATGATATTATGTGTTACTTGGTAGTAAATGTTAATCTTCCAGTATTTCTCTATTTGTGAATTGGGACCTGTCAAATGGCGATATGACATCTAGTGGCGGAAAATCAAAGTACATTCAGGGCGAAGCCTTTAATAGCAATGATACTTAGCCGTGCGATAAGAGTATTTAATTTCAATTAAAAACATAAAATCGGTGTAAATGAAATGCGCGAAACTTTTTCCGCGTAAAAACTACCGAAAGAACATTGAGGGACTATACCAGTGTGAACGCTGAAAATTTTGGTGATTTTTGGGAATTTTTTGGAACAAAAGTACTCAATTAAATGTTCCGGAAAAATTAAGAATATATTTGGCTATATTTGACCTGCATTACATAATTTTTTCATAAAAAAATATTGACATTCAAGCGGCTTATGCGCTGCCTTCGGAGGCACCGAAAAAAAAATTCCTCCACTGCTGACATGATTCCTGCCGATTGAGTAGCTGAAACCGAGAAAGGAAAAACTGTCGTTAAACTGGAAGTTATATCCTGTACAATGACGTAAGATTTTCGAAAAATATCAAAATCTAACAAAATGGTGTAGTTATGAAAAGTCTGTTTTCTTCCCTATAAAATGGTCGTTTTTTTTCATTGCCGAATCGTCTATTTTCATCCAATCAAAAATATCCTACGTCATTGTAGAGTGAATATATTCAAGAGTACACAGTTCAAATTTCAAGTCGATCGGATAATTGCTCTTTGAGTTACAACGTCACCAAATTTGAAAAATCTCATTTCGAGAAGAACGCGTTCAAAGATTTAACTATCGATTTCTGCCGGATAAAATTATTAGAGATACGGCCTTGAAATTTGTACAGGATATTCTTGTAAGTATAAACTGTCGAAAAAGGCATAAAATTGATTTTTTGAAAGGGCCACACTGGTATAGCCCCTTAAATGTGCTGTGAAAGATTGCGAGAGGACTTCGAGTAAGGAGTTGGAAGTCCGTTTCCACAAGTTTCCCATTGAAGGTAAACGCTTCGTGTTTGGAAAAATTATTTCGGAAATGTACAAGAAACCGATCAATTAAAGGCTTGGATGAGAGCCTTGAAAATTAAAAAAAGTGAATTCAGACATGAAAGTGTGCTCACTGCAGTGTGTGACAGCACTGGTATCGCAAACCCCGCTAATTTCACCACATATTAAAATGTGCCCTGCCTTTAAAATACGTCGCCTTCCACAAAATTGCGTTGTTTCGAATTGGCACCGGCCCAGTGACAAATTGCATTGATACTTATCATAATATCACAGATATTTGCACTAAACTACACGACTGCTTACGTTTGTTGATCCTCTTATCGCCGCCATGATTTTTAGGCTCCGCCCATATGACAGATCCCAATCGGCCGGCAAATCTAATGTGTTGCTTTTGTGGGGGGGGGGGGGGCAAGGTTTGCGTTACGTCACGATTTTAAAACTGCCAGAAATGGTAAAATTACTGCATGTTCAAGTTTTGAATTCACATCTCGCGCGCAATTTCACTGCGGAAAGTTGACAGCTTTCCATACGAAATGTCAGTTAAGGGGGGAACTCACTGTGCAAGAAATTGCACAGTAACTTTCCCACTTTCTCAAGCAAAATGTGATTAAAAAAAAAACTCTTGAAAGTAGGGTCAAAGTGGGAACAGTGGCAACAGTGAGTACACTGAACCTTTTCTGTTTCTCAGAAGTGGACATGTATATATGTGCGTCTTTTACACATTAGAACCGCCCTCGGATGCCAATAGGTTTGAACCTATCTGTGAGTCGCTCCCGCGCAATTCGGTTGTGACTGGTGATTTTATATTATTTTTGGTGTCAAAAGTTGAAAAACCAGCTGAGTTTGTATGTTTTTTGCTTCTTTACCTACCGCAGTTGTGTTCGAAGTCGTTGCTCTCCCGCAATATACAGCTATATTGCGGTATTTGAGCATTGTGTTTGTTAACCTAAGAAAAATAGAAAGTTGTCAGTACCCGCTTGAGAAAAAAAGAGCGGATCGGTACACAGTGGCTCAAATTTTCGAGGTACACAGCGGTAAGTCATAATATGAATATTTTCGCCTTGTGATTTAGATAGGTACTGGTACTACCTCATTAGGTAGGTACTCATTGTTGATTACTATTCAATAAATGATTGTGATTGATCTCATAATGTGCTGTTTTTTTTAAATTAATTTCCCAATAGTTTACTGTACAATACTTCCCATTGTGTAGAGAAAAGCACTCCATTACCTACAAGTGTACAGTGGAACAGGGTCATTTTCTTCAAATTTTGCTTGATTTTGAAATCTTGTTTGACTGTGAAACTAGGCATGTTTCACTGTGTACACCCCCAAGTACACAGTGGATCAAATCCCATTTTTTAAACATGGTTATTATCTCAATATGTATTGAGTTAGGCAGTTCAGTGTCTTTTAACCAAATGAAGCCATTGAACACACCTCACGTTTAGCCGAGGTGTCATTGAGATTGTGTGAACGGGTAGGCAGCTATAGACCTCCGAACAAAAATGAGCCTCTGACCTTACATTATATTCAAAAATATGGTGGCAACATTTTTATTTACAAGTCCCAAAAACTAACGGAGTTACAGTCAGTTTAGTGAGAACAGCCCGTGTAGAAATTCGAGCCGGGAAAAAGTATTGCTCCTTACCTGCCTGCCTTAGATAATATCAGGCTCTGGTCGGGCCTTCCACCCTAGAATAGGTTCGCAATGTAACGGGTCTACGGCAGGTCCCGAACCGCCGTTCCCTTTCTGGGGAACTGATCAGGACCGGGCCGGAGAACAAGCGGTAAATGACCAGGAAAGTTGCAGGGAATAGATTGGGAAATAACCAGGAACAAACGAGGAAATGAAAAATGAGGTTTCAGCGTTTTTGGAATCCTTGAAGGGGTAAAATCGGGAGTGTATTCAATTTAGTATTTCGACAACCTATGGTTTGTTGGTTATTTACTAGCTAAGGTAGTATACGAGTGTATACATACGCTTGCTCGCATTTCCTGATAGGCAAAGAGACAAAAAACGTACAGGGATCGCTATGCGAGCGAAAAAGGCCTAGAGTTCAAAGGGTTATTTCGCAAGTATCGCAAAATCATAAGCGTAAATGCACGCTGTAAGCATAACACGTACGTGGTAAAACTCACGGGACGAACTTTTATCCTCGTACGATGGTACCTTACTTACGCGAAGCGCTTCGCTCGTGGCCACCTAGCGGATTGTTGGCGAAATACATTCAGGTAATGTCTTCCCGGCCAGAACATTGATATTTCCCAACATGGCCACAAGACGTTCGAAAATCACAAATGACCTGCTTTACTTTTTTGCCTCATTAAAAAATTTGGCTATTCTTTAAGATCAAATAATCAGTTATCGTAATCTCGGTATTTGTAATAAGCATCGTTATCCTCATCGATTATCATTGATGAAACGAATGCTTTTAATGGTGAGTAGAATTACAACAGATGTATTAGTTTCATTCCAATCAATTATAAATATCTTTGATGAGGTGAAAAGCAAAATAACTTTCCTTTAGTCCTTAAAGATAGGCTCTACTTTTCAGAACATGTTAATGTTCTGGCCGGGTAGACATTACGTGAAGATGTACGTTCTCGCAATGTATTCTGGCCAGAAAATTGTAATTCCCAAATGTAGAGGCTAAGCCGTAAAGAACAATTTTGCGATCTTCCCGGTTTGTTCCATGGGAGGACCCGGTTAGATAAATCAGACAGGGCAAGTCTGGTCAGGGCCGGACACAAGGGAATGCCCGGCCACTTTTCTGCACGGGAGGTAGGGCGACCGGTTAGTGCCCTCGGACATGCGTTTTTCTCGAAACTACTTTTTTCGAAATTTCGATTTTGTTTTCGAAATTTCGAAAATACTCAAAAACTTATCAACCGATTTTCAAATTTTTTTTTTTACATTTTTGTAATCGCGGTGTCTAAGGTTGTACGCAGCCGATTTTTTGAATTTTATAATTACTATTTTAAAGACTGCTTGAATACAAAAAAGGGCCTTGAAAATGGAAAAAAATGTCCCAACAGTCGGCATTTTATAAAAGAAACCAAAATAAAAAAAAACAGCTACGCATTACGATAGTTACATTTGTATAGATATCGATAATTTTTTTACTTTTTATTAAAATTAACATTTTGTACTGATATCGATGGGACAATGAAGATAATTTTTTTTCGTCGTCAAATCAAGGCATATATCTCGATGTTAAAGATTTTTTTCATTAAAAATAGTATAAAACTATATGAATAAATACTTAATAAAATGAGTAGTAACCCGATTCTTTCATGATTAGGTGTGTCGATGAAAAAAAAATCACAATTATTGACGACAAAGTACCCGTTACGCAACGGAATAGACCGGGGGGGGGGGGGGGGCAGACGTTTTACAGTCCTCGTACACGAAGAGAGGAAGGGGGTTGAAAATTGGAGAATTTGGCGTTACGAAATTTGTATACCTACCTTAATTGTGGAATTTAAATAACTATTCAATTGACGCAGTGAAAAAGCTACATTTTATACAAGTTACCAATTACGACCAAAGAAATAGTTCAAGTTTTGTTAAATCATTGCTTTATGCTTGCTCGGGTGAAACAAATAAAATTAATCGATTATTTCAATTTAATTATTTCGGATTAATTATTTTCTTGGCTACGCCAATGATCAGTCCAAGCAAACCGTGCGACCAAAGAATATTTACTTACTCAG